>JARFYF010000052.1:89233696-89246260 GCA_030265395.1 Rhina ancylostomus
CAGGTGGGGACGGGGGAAGGGGGAAGGGTGGAACTGGGAGTCGGCACCTGATGGGTGATAGATAGAGATAGATAAGCAGAGAAAAAAAGGAACATCAGAGGTCTGTTATAACTGAAGGAAATATTGGCCATCTCACTTTGGCCAACACCTCTTGCCCACTGACAATAAATGGCTACAGTGTAGTGGGCTGCCAATTTATGCCACCCTGATATACTTGCCAAGTTGTGTTCAGAGAAAATGGAGAAAGAGGCATAAAAATTTCCAGGTTATTAAATCATCCTCAATTCATGTCCAAAGTGGCCTTTCCTCTTATGGTATGTCACACGATTCTCATGAACTGGCACTTGCTGTCCCTGATGCCAACCTTTCTCCTTGCCCTCCTCAGGTTCGCCCTCTTCCTCTTTTGTCTCATCTTGGTGAGATTCCTCAGTCATAGCTGAATTTCCCCACTGGCACAGCCCAGGCTACAGCAGAAAGCCTATGTGTATAATGGTGCACCCCCAGAATGCTGCAGACAATGGAACCTCACCTTGAGGCTGATGGGAACCTCGATTAAGGTCCTGGTAACTCAGTGGCTTTCCCTGCAGCCAAGCTCAACTGGAAATGATGGAGACACCCTGGAGTCAGAGATCATATAAGAGTGGACAGCCCTTGGGGCAGTGCTAGTCCCAAAAGATGTCTGGCAAAGTAAATTCCCTCAGAATAACTGAGTCAAGTGAGCTTATCAGATATCTGATGTCAGTTATGAGAAAATTCTGCTAATTGTCAACGCAGACTGAATGAATAGAAGTCCTGTGATTCATGAAGAGCTCCAGATTCTGAAGGGGAGTTTAAAGTTCCACATTTGTGCAGCCTATCAAGGTTCAAACTCTGGGGAAATCTGCAATTCTGGCAAATTGTGGCCTCATTTTCCTCAGTGGAGGAAAAGTAGAGTAAGTACCTTCCCCCAGAGAATGAAGCATTAATAATTTTGCTAATGTTGCGTGGGATGTAGCATCGATCAACCATGGAATAATCCTGAGTCCCCTTAAAACTGAATGTGGCAGTTCACTTGACCTCTGTGGGTACAGCAGTTCAGGTAGTTATGCAGGGTCAGTGGTTTGTCCACAGAATGTCACACAAGGGTGTGACAATTGTCCCAGAAAGCCTGAGCCTGCAAAAAATTGCTCCTCGGTTTGGTCAAGATCGGAGTGTATGTTCTGCTAAAGACTGTTGGAATAGGGTTTTCAAAAAGAGGTATTTCAGTGCCTCCTCCCACAGGGTCTTCAGCTTTACCTGTGGCACCTGGGACACAAACTCCACAGCCAGTGGGAGCACCATGAAGTCACTGATTTGTAATGTAGTGTCCAAGTGCTAAATTATTATTGGAGATCGGTAGAAGTGTCTGTGTTCAATAAGAGCAATTTTTAGCTTCAGCAATGCAGCTTGCTCCATAGAAAACAGCAGATGGTTAATCTTTCACTATGGTGAGGTGGTGTGATGGTAACCTGGGTGGCTTGTGATGGCATAACAACAGTCATGATCCAACACAAACTAATTCTTACTGGAAATGCTCTAAAATGGCATTGCACAAAAATTGATCTGATTCTGTTTTCATTTGACTTGAAAATATGTCTGATGAGTAAGTGCATGTTGCAACTATATGTCCAGAAATTGTTATATTTCACTTCCACTCCAGAATAAATAAATTTTCACTCACACTGTGTAAAACAAAAGTACTATGCAAATGAATTTGTAGATTAAAACATATTTTCATTAGACATCCTGAACTTTTGTCCTCCTTCATCACCTCCAATTTTCCCATCCATTTAATGTTCAATTCTACTCTCCCATCACAAGCATGTTTGTTGCATGCATTCAACTGTGTACCTGACACTAGGCAAATATATAGCCTTAAAAAACTGGGGGTAGGAATAGGAATCCAGGGCACAAGCAAGCCATTTGGTCCAACTAGTCTGTCGTGCTGCTTTGTGCCCCACACAAACCTCCACTCATCCAATTTCATCTAAACCTATCTGCATATTTCTTCTATTACCTTCTTCCTCATGCACTTATGCAGCATCTCTTAAACATGACCTATGCTATTCATTTCAACCACTCTGTGTGGTACCAAGTTCCATACTGTTACAAAGCTTAATACAGACAGCAACAGCAAAGCAATGAGAAAGAAGTGGGCAGATCTATTAGTTTGCCATAAATAGGATGGGGCTTACTTGCAACAAAACATTCCTTTGGTTTGTAAATATTTGTTGCCAATGCATCTGAGTATTTTCGTAATATGGAAACAATGTTTTGAACATATTGGAATTTGCAGAATGTGGTAAATTTAATGATGCCTTGTAAAAATATCAAATCTTGCCTACTGGAAGTGCAATTTAGAGAAATAATGGGCTCAATTGGCATGCTTGTCATCCCTTACTTTTACTATTCAATATCAGCATGGGACTGCTTCTTTTAATAAGTTCTTTTGAATCTGGAGCCTGGAAATTACAATGTATTGTATAAGATAAAGTGACATTGCCCATTAGCTTTAAAGTTTCAGGTTGGGGAATGGTTATCTTCTCTCTTCATTGCATGATTAAGATGTACAACATAATGTACTGGAGTTACACTGTTTGATTAGAAGGATTCCTTTGTGAGTCTGCATTGTACTGTAGCTGCCAGCAAACTTGTCCTGCTCCAAATCTTTACTAATTCATTTCCTGGACATGGGTGTCACTGGCAAAACAAGCAATTATTGGCCTCACTCATTTGCTCCTGATGGAGAACGTCCATCTTGAATTGCTGAAATCTGTGTGCAGAAGGTACCCTTGGTGATGGTAGAACATAAGAAATTGAAGCAGGAGTTGGCCATTCAACCACTTCTGCCTGCTCTGCTATTCAAAGGTGATCTCTTATCTCAGCACCACTTTCCTGCACTTACGCAACACCTTTTGATTCCATTACTATTTAAACATTTGTCATTCTCAAAATTGAACATCTTGAGGGTGTGAATCACCACAATATTCTTGTGTAGAAAATTTGTCTATCTTTATATTGAAACATAACAGGGTCCAAACCACCACAATCTTCTTGTGAAGAAAATTCCAAATACTCTGTACTCTCTCTGAGTGAAGAATTTGTTTCTCCTCTGTCCTGAATAGCCAACCCTTTATTTTAAGACTGCAACACCCAGTTTTAGACATCTCGGCCAGGGTAAACATTAGCCTACATCTAACCTGTTAATCCCTGAAAATAAGGTATGTTTCAATGACGTAATCTAATCTAGTGAAGAAGAAAGGAAGGCAACAGATTTCCAAGTCAGTATATACAGTATTTTGACCTGGAGAGGAATTTTTAGGTGCTGGTGGCTAAATCCATTTGTTGCCTTTGTGGCATAATAAAGATTGTAAATATGGGGAATGCTGTCAGTGAAACCTTAGTGACTTATGGCAGTCTATTCTGCAGATGGGACACACTACAGCCTTGGTGTGTTGATAATGGAATGAGTAAATGGTGAATGTGATGGATGTGGTGCCAATCAAGCAGGCTGCTTTGAATGAGATGCTGACAAGCTTCTCAATTATTATTACACCCCCTGGTCTCATCTTGACAGGTGGAGAGAATTCCATCAAACATTTAATCTTACCTTTTAAAGACAGAACAATTAGGAGTTGAGACTCTGACCTGTCTGCTGTAGTTGCAGTATTTGTGTGTCTGGTCCAGTTACATTTCTGGTCCAGAATTTACATCAATGGTGATCCTCAAGATACTGCTGAATGAAGACTAAGTGATAATAATCCTGTTGTTTGAGAATTGGAGGATTTGGAGATGATCATTGTCTATCACTTGCATGATGCCAGAGTTAGTTGCCACTTATTAGCCCATGTCTGAATGTTGTCCAGGCCAAACTGGACATTTCATTATTTGAAGAGTTACAAATAAAACTGAAATGTTATCATCAGTGTACATCCCCAACTCTGACTTTATGACAGAGGGAAGGTTATTTATGAAGCAGCTGAAGATGACTGGGTCCAGAACACCATTCCAAGGAACTCCTGAAGCTATGTCCTGGTGATATGATTAAACTCAATCACATACATCTTAGCTTGAGCTTCTGTAGGACCTCAGCTGGTGGAGTTTTCCCTTTATCCTGAGGTTTACAGATTTTTTCAGAGCTCCCTAATTCTATATTCAGTCAAATTCCGCCTTGACATTAACAGCAGTTACTCTTTCACTTCTATCCATGGTGTTTTCAAGGTTGTAATGAGGCTTTCAGTTGGGTAGTCTTGATAAAAAACCCATACTCAGCATCAGTGAGAAGGTTATTGCTGGTAACTGACAAGATGGAAGGGTTGGGAGTTTATCAGATTGCTTTTTTTGAACGGGTCATTCTGGGCAACTCTCCACATTGCTGTACACTTTCCAGCACTGGGACTGTATTAGAATGGTGTGCTGGAGGTGTGATTTGTTCTGGAGCGCAGGTCATTGGTACTGCAGTGGGGATGCTGCTGATCCCAAGGCCTTTGATGCATCCAAATCTCTCAACTGTCTGTTGATATTATGTGGAGCTGAAGAGTTTTTCTATGATGATGGAAACCGAAAGAACTGGCAGAACTGGCTCATCCAATCAGCACCACCTGCTTAAGGCAGCTGTAAATGCTTCAGCCTATTCTTTAGCATTTGTGATCTTTGCCACAACAAAGCATCAGCACTATGAGCGATTGTGATGGGACATTGGGTTATAGCTATGATTCCATGAGTGTGACCGTATCAGACTGTTAATTAATAACTCCCTGAAGTAAGGTGGACTATGCAGAGTAAACTGGGCTGGGTGTGACTTTACATCCGAATATGTCTGACACTGGGTTGTCCAGGTAATTTTATTCCTCTTACATTTTGCCATGGCAATTTAGTATAACGGCTCAACTTCACTGTAATAAGTCACCGGCAATAACTCATGTTCTGCGCTAAAAAGAAAGTCAGAATAATCATAATAACATTATTCTCATTGATTGAAACTTCAGACCCACTGCTAGGATATCCGCATTTCTCAGCAAGAGGTCCAGTGTCCAATACAGAGATGGGCTTTGGACAGAGGCTGCCAATTTCCTGCCTGATACCTGCTTTGCTGGCTGTCCCTCTACAGCACCTGTGTCCAAAGGGACCCACCAACTCCCAGGGACTTCCCAACTCTGTTGTGAAATCTGAGCTTAAACCAGTCATCACATCATACACCATAGGAATAGGCTCTTCAGCCTGCAGTGATTATCAAGCACTCATTTACACTAATCCCACACTAATCCCATTTTTATTCTTTTCACACTTCCATCAACAACTGCAAATTCTATTACTCAAGTACACACTTGGGTTAATTCATAGTGGCCACTCAGCTTACTAGCCTGCATGTCTGTGGGATGTAGAAGGAAAGCAAAGCACTGAAATGAAACACAGATGCCACAGGGAGAGCATGCAAACTCCACACGGACAACACCAGAGGTCGGGATTGAACCTAGGAGCACTGGCGCTATGAGACAGCAGCTCCACTAGTTACACCTCTGTGTCACTCCGGGAGAAATCAGCTGCTTGGGTAACATTGGTGTAACAGTTTTTTATTTAATATTGTTAAATTTCTCTCATTGTGTGTGCATGTACTCATGTAACATAAACGTTAATAAATTTTCTTTAATTATTATCTTTACCTTTTGGCAAGTCCTGAGTGATCCTGAGTGTTTGTAAATGTCAAACACATTTACAACAATTCAATAGCAGTGACAGATTTTTGACAGCCAGTGAACCTGTGGGACGGGCCATCAATGGCTATTAACAAGGCTCAGTGAGTGCAGTTGGCTTTTTGCCCTGAGACTCCCTTATGCTGCAGAAATGCTGCCAGGCCAAAGAGCTGGAGGTGGGTTCCCAGTGTGCACAGGGCTTTGCTGGAAGAAAGGCACAGTTCAAGGACAGGTGGCCACCTTCTAGGACAGCAGAAGATCTGCCTCCATGCTTCAAATTGTGGGTCAAGTCAGTGGGAGGGGATGTACTCAAGTGAAGTTTCACCATGTGGTGCCAGAATGCCAGCAAACACTTTGGGCACATTTGAAGATCACATCAAGAGCCAATATTTCATAGTGCATCTGCTCATTGCACTCAAAGCCTGGAAGTCAGCTCTTGGCATCAAAGGTGTGGAGATAATGCTGTTAGCTTGTTAGTGAAAATTGGGTATTGCCACCAATTGCAGAATAAACAACTTTATTTCTGGTTAAAGAAGATAAGAACATTAATGACACACCACCATATCACTGTAAAATCACATTAGAATCTGTTCCAGGGGTTTCCAGCCCTTTTGTGAGTGTTTGAGCCCTCAAAAGTGTTGCAGGCACCATGTGCTACTGTTTCATGCTTATATGCTTCTACCTGAGAATATGGAAAACTAATTACCATAACAATAAAGAAATAATCCTAGGCACCTCAGTATAATTTGAAATGCACAAACCTTAGTAAATATTAATTTAAGAATGCTGTGCTGATGGACTTAATAATTTAACCCTAAGGCACATGTGAAATAAAAAGCTGCAAGGCTGCAGGGAAAGAGGGGAATGCAACTGCTGTATAAAGGGACACCCTCTGTCGAAAGGCCACCCTCCAAGCTGCCACAATTCTCTACTTCTAGGAGGCCAAGCAGCTCACCACATTGATCGTCACTCCTTTCCTGTTGCAAATTCCTCAGTTTGGGTCCCTTTGTTAATGATCCCGTTAAACAGCCATGCCTCATTCACTCTGTGGGCCCCAGCATTAATCCCAGAACTAGCAGCACTTAATTGGGTAACTTGATCACTGTCACGTTACTGCATTTGGGATCGTGTCATGCCTAAAAGGATAGATGAGAATTATCTTAGAAAATTACCGGCACGGCCAAATCCAACACTGCCCCCTACATACTCCACCACACCCCTAACCAAAGCCAGCACCCTCACACTTCAGCTTCCAATCCATCCCTTTCCCTTGCTGCAGAAGCGCCTGACCCTGGGTAAAGAAAGAGTGGGGGAGCCAGTCTGGGTTGGGAGGTTGGCATTTGTGGTAAGGCTTCCCTTGCTAACGCTCCACTCCACTACTGTTAGAGACAGAATCCAGGTCTGAGTAACAATGGTCTGTGGAACCATCACCCTCCTATGCACTCTATTGGCTACTGAATTAAGGGTCAGACTTTTCATTGGTCAGAATATCTTTCCTACAGACCCTTCATGACATCCTTAAGGAGCCCATGAACCACAAGTTTGAAACCATGGGTCCAATTAACTCAACTGTCAGACGTGATAGAGTTTAATTGTTTTGCCCTGCACCACCCTGTTTTTTTTTACCTCTGCTTAATCCACAAATTCGAACTTGAACTTTCTGCCCCATCATTTTCATTCACCACTCCTTTCCCACTCAGACTTCTCTGTCCTTGGCCTCCCAGCTTATCTTCTACTGGGCTGATTACAATCATTAGTACTCAACACTAGTTTCTGAAAATGATCTGGGAACTACCATCTATAATTCCTTCAGACGCATGGTTTGCTCTTCGTTTTTCATCACCACTTTTTTCTGCCTCGCCATATCATCCCTTGTTCACATTTAATCATTCTTGCCTTCGACTCTATAAAGGACTCTTTTATTCTTTACTCTTCTCCCATTGGGTTTTGCTTCTTAATATTTGTTTTACCTCTAATTTTTTTGAATTCTGATGATAGGTCATTGACCTGAAACATCAGCTGTTCTCTCTCAGCACATGGCCTGACCTTCTGCGTACTTCTAGTAATTTCAGTTTTTTGATTAAGTTAAGGTAAGATTTCTTTATTAGTTACACGTACATTGAAACACACAGTGAAATGCATCTTTGCGTAGAGTGTTCTGAGGGCAGCCCACAGTGTTGCCACACTTCCAGCGCCAACATAGCATGCCCACAACATCCTAACCCGTATGTTTTTGGAATGTGGGAGGAAACCGGAGCACCCGGAGGAAACCCACGCAGATGCAGGGAGAACATACAAACTCCTTACAGACAGCGGCCAGAATCGATCGCTTAATGGTGAACCGCTACACTACCCTACCAGTTTGCATGACGCTTACCACTATAACAAACTAAATGTATTCATAACGGCATGTTTGTGGAATATTTCTTTAGGTGAATATTTGTTGGCAAAATTATAACCATATGAGGAGGATATCTTAAACTCAATTCTTCTAATGAAATTGCAAAAGAATTTAAAACACCTTTTGGATTCCCTTTCTTAATCATTTTATGGGTTATGGACATTGCCAGCATGTCCATTTATTGTCCGTCTCTAAATGTCCTTGATAAGCTGGTGGGGAACCACTTTCTGCAGGACAGTGACGAATAAAGAACACTGATGGGTTCCCAGCTCAGAATGGAGCAAGGCTTGAAAGGGAACTGGCAGGGAATGCTACTCCCATGTGCCAGTTGTTCTTGACGCGCTTGTCAAATTCTTCTTTCTGTGTATCCCAGACAACCAGTGCGCGACAGGTAAAGTAAATCTCCCCCATATTTAATTATCTTTATTTTAGTTGGGGAGGAGACAAACTGCAAATGGAAAAAAAACAGTTTACTGAACAGATTTCATGAAGCCAACTTTGGAGTGAGGTACTCAAGACAGTGGGTTTTGGATATCTACATTCATCAGAAAACAACCTCTTACTTGAGGTACATAAATAAGATTGTGCCATTAGCTTAAGCTCTGTTAGCAAGATCTAGTTCCATGGTTCCTCTTGAGCAATGCCAATTCTAATTGTACATCCCATTTATTACCCCCAGAACACTCTACGCAAAAGATGCATTTCACTGTGTGTTTTGATGTACACATGACTAATAAAGAAATCTTATCTTACCTCATAAAATCCTTAGGTCTAAAAATTCTTCTGCTCCAAGGTAGGTGGAAGCATCTTACAATGGTGGGTGGGACACTAGCACTGTTTCCTAAAATGCCAGTGTGGTTACAATCTTCAAAAGTGATCAGCATTAAAGAGTTCAGTCAGGTTTCCCTGTGAAATAGTGTGGTATTTCTGGATCAGTGGACATTTCTGAAATCATCTATGGCAGCAACAAGCAGCAGCCCACATTTAGCCACACAGCTCAGCCTCAGGAGCCAACCCCTAAAGGACTACTGCTGCAACTTGCAAAAATTGATGTGGAGAATAGTTGACAGAGGTCAGAGGACATGAGAAAACAAGAAGATAGGAGCAGGTAGGCTATCAGGCCCTTCAAAGCCTGCCCCACCTTTTAATATGATCATGGCTGATCTACAGTATGCTGGCATCAACTCCCCTTCTGTGCTGCTTCTCCATACCTCTCTATTCCTCAATCTATCAAATACTTATCCACCTCTATTTTAAAGACTTCAAATGATCCAGCTTCCACTGCCTGCTGGGGCACAGAAATCCAGAGATTCAATATCTTCCACAAGAAGAAATTTCTCTGTACCTCAGTTTTAAATGAACGGCCCTTTATCTTGACACAAGAGATTCTGCAGATGCTGGAATCCGATGCACCACACACAAAATGCTAGAGGAACTCAGCAGGTCAGTCAGCACCTATGGAGGGAAATAAACATCGACTGTTTATTTCCCTCTATAGATGCTGCCTGACCTGCTGAGTTCCTCCAGCATTTTGTGTATGTGGCCCTTTATCTTGTAGTTTTGTCCCCTTGTTCAAGACCCTCCCATGAGTGAAAACATCCCAACTCAACCCTGTCAAGCCTCTTTGGCTCTTATATATTTGAATAAGGTCATCTCTCATTCTTTGAAACTCCAAGGAAGAGAGGCCCAAGCGATTTAGTCTCCCTTGTCAGCCCTTCAGGAATTAGCCTGGTGAATCTCCTTTGGATTACTTCCAATGTTACTATTTTTAGGTAAGGGGACCAAAAATGAATGCAGTATTCTAAGTGATGCCTTTTCAATACCCTGTTACAATGCAACAAGTGGTCCCTATTTTTAAACTCCAACCACTTTGCAACAAAAGCGAAAATGCCATTCACATTCTTAACTACTTGTTGGACCTGTCTGCTGGCTTTTTGTGATTGATGCACTAAAACACCCTCTGTACTTCACTTACTTACAGTCTCTCTCCATTTAGATAATAACCTGCCCTTTGATTTCTCTTTGATTCCTTCTTCCAGGTCATTTGTGTAAACAGTGAACAACTGCAGGCCAAGAATCGATCCCTGCAGTACTCCACTAGTTACCGCCTTCTAGTCTGAAAAGGACCAATTTATTCTAACTTTCTATTTTCTGTGAAAGTTTTCAATCCATTCTACCTCCTCTGATTGCATCGGCTTTTAATTTATGGTCCAGCCTCTTATGTGGCACCTTGTCAAATGCCTTTTACAAATCTAAATACACTACATCTACAGGTTCCCTTTTATCAGTTCTCCCTGTTACATCTTCAAAGAATTCAAGTAAATTTTCAAACATGATTTACCTGTCATAAAATAATTTTGATGAGCTTTAATCTAACATGAGGATAGGTTGAGTGAGCTAGGGCTTTTCTCTTTGGAGAGAAAGAAGATGAGAGGTGACGTGATAGAGGTGTACAAGATGATAAGAGGCAGAGATTGAGTGGACAGTCAGAGACTTTTTCCCAGTGTGACAATGGCTGACACGAGGGGACATAATTGTAAAGTGATTGGAGAAAGGTATAAAGGAGATGTCAGGGGTAAGCTTTTACACAGAGAATAGTGGGTGTGTGGAACGCACTGCTGGCAGAAGTTGTGGGGGCAGATACATTAAGAACATTTGAGAGGCTCTTAGATAGACACATGAATGAAAGGAAAATAGGGGGCTACGAGGAGGGAAGGGTTAGATAGATCTTAGAGCAGGATAAAATGTTGGCACAACATTGTGGGCCGAAGGGCCTGTACTGTGCTGTAATGTTCTATGTTCTATATACACCTGTTTTCATTAAGCCTTAGGCCAATAAAAATAGTCTCTTTCTTTTCACTCCAGCTGTGTCTTCCTTAATTTTATACACTTTGATCGGTTTTCTCCTTGTCTGTCACTGTTCGAAAGAATACAACTTTTGTCTGGCTTATCTGTCCTCATAAGTAACACCCTTCATTCCTGGTAACACCCTCACTGATCTCCTTTGCGTCACCTCTTGTCTTATCTGTTTCTTCCTGAAGTGTGTTCTGTAGACAATATTCTAATTGTGGTCCAACTAATGATTTGTTCACATCCAGAGTGACCTCTCTGGTCCTCTACTCTGTGCATCAACCAGTAAATTATCACCCATGTCTCTTAACTTATCGACCCTTTCTGCTGCCTTCAGATAACATTCCCTTACTTTGATGGAATTAAGGATGTAAATGTAAGTGCTTGGTTAACTGCACAACCTGGCATTAGTTCTCTTTAAACAGTCTATTTTACTCTCAATGATTGCTGCTTAATAAGACTTTTATTGCAAACATAATAATGTTTGTTCCAAATGCAGTGATGTTGAGATTCTTCTGAAACCTTTCATGTTATTTGTTGATTTCTCTGGGCCTTTCATGAGACAGATAGAAAAATACATGGCCTCTTTTTTTTTCCCTTCTGTAATGCAGTTTTAATTTGTATGGTAATAGAGAGATAATTATGGATTGATCCAATAAAATCCTACCTATGAGGGAGAGTGTCTAGAACTACGTTAACATACATCTCAGTGTGTGGGTGGAGGGGGAAGCTCTGCTGCTCAAGGTCTATTATTTTAACTATTAGGTGTTGGTGGATTAGCTTTTGTTTCCTAGTACTTTTCTCGAAGGCAATGACTGATTCTGTCAGTGTTGTTTGCAATGACCGAGATTAATGTCCCTTTCCCTTTGATGTACTGTCATTTTCTGTTTATAATTAACATTGGCATCCTGTTGACTCATAGCCAACAGGAGCTCCAGTGTGTGCACAGTATGTGGGATACCCTTAAGTCCCATGTAGACTCTTGGCTTCTCTACCAAGAAAAAGTAGGCCTGGTTTGAGAAGAATGACCAATGGACTGAGAAGTTAATTAACTACGGACCTGAGGCCTTTCTTAATTGGAAGCTCTATCATTCCTCAAGGAAGAAGAAACTACTCAACAGGCACCTGAAGGCTGAGGTACAGCACAAAATCCATGATGGTGGGTGGAGAGACCGCAGAAGGCTCAGTAACCTGCTGAGTACCACGTAACGCATGCATTCTTCAGTGCTGTTAAGGTCAACTACGGTCCAAAAATCCAGGTCCTCACCCCACACCAAGAAGAGGCCAAGGACTCAAACAATGGCTACTGGGAGGAACACTGAAGAGTGACTCTGCCCTTGACATAGTGTCATAGTGCACAGAAAAAGACTCTTTCATCCATCATGAGTGCTCTTGATTCTATCCTACAACAACAAGGTAATGTTTCAGCTCTATAGAACTCTGGTTAGACCACACTTGTACTGTGTTCAGTTCTCGTTGCCTCATTATAGGAAGGACGTGGAAGCTTTAGAGAGGGTGCAGAGGTGATTTACCAGGATGTTGCCTGGATTGGAGAGCATGTCTTCTGAGGACAGGTTGAGTGAGCTGGGGCTTTTCTCTTTG
>JARFYF010000052.1:89337556-89348448 GCA_030265395.1 Rhina ancylostomus
TCCCCAAGAATCAAAAAAGCAGATCAACCAACGTCTCTCAAGAACATACAAGTCAGCTGATGATTCAGATGGTTTACGTCTGAAACATCAAGTAAAATGTTTTCTAAAGATAAATTAAATGATTAATATGAACACAGTCTAGTTAAGACTTTCCAGTGCTCTGGACACCTGAATCTTTGTTCATGGAATTCAGAGGTCAAATCTTGGCATTGAAGACTTTAGTTAGAAGAAAACATTCAAGAAACCTGGGTTTTCATTCATGGAAGTGATTGAAAAGAGCACTCAAAAGATATTTTGAAAACTGTATAGATAAATTAAATCCAAAATACTGTCTTATGGCAAGAGTACAACTTGCATAAACAGAACTGATGTCAGTAAGTTATTTTTCATAAATTAACAAGTTGAATAAATCAACATGTGGTGCAGAGGAAATTTACCAAGATGCTGCCTGGATTGGAGAGCATGTCTTATGAGGATAGGTTGAGTGAGCCAGAGCTTTTCTCTTTGAAGAGAAGAAGGATGATTGGTGACTTGATTGAGGTGTACAAGATGATAAGAGGCATAGATCGAGTGGACAGTCAGGCTTTTTCCCCAAGGTGACAATGGCTAACGCGAGAAGACATAATTTGAAGGTGATTGGAGAAAGATATAAGGGGGATGTCAGGGGTAAGTTCTTTTACACAGAGAGTGGTGTGTGTGTTGAATGCACTGCTGGCAGAGATAGTAGGGGCATTTAAGAGACTCTTAGACACATGAATGATAGAGAAATGGGGGGCTATGTGTAAGGGAAGGGTTAGATAGATCTTAGAGCAGGATAAAATGTCCGCACAACTTTGTGGGCTGAAGGGCCTGTACTGTGCTGTAACATTCTATGTTCCATGAATTCATTTCCAGGAATGGTAAGGAAGCAAAACCTGCAATGAATTTAAGAAACAATTGAAGTCGTATGTAATTGGAGGGCAAAACATAAACTTTCTTAGGTGGATGAAGGGAGATACACTTGTTAACACTCCTCATCAATTTTGCGACATTTGAATTCCATTAAACATATGACTGTAGGCCAAATGAAAAGCTACCTAGAATACAATCTTGGAAAATAATACGAAGGGCATTGAGTTACCATGGCCCAAATTTCAACCAGAGGAGGATGATTAACACGTCTTCTGCTCATTCCTTCCACACCTTGCAATCACACAAGAGAACTGAATTGAACATGAAAATAATAACTGATTTGCTTCAATAGGGAAGTAAAACCGTGAATTTGCCACATGCAATTCCAAGTGTGTATGTCAAAGAACAGCACAATGGGCAGAGGTACTCTAGACAGAGAGAAGATTATTTTATGTTTCAAAATAACACTGCACATTAAGATGTTCCATATTCAAGCCGAACACTTTGATTAAGCTATATATTGTGTAAGAAATGATTGCATGAGAGCAGATCCCTCACAGACAGGCCCATTAAAGGACAGAAGTGTGGCATAAACGGATAGTTAAGTCTAAATCAGATTACTAAGAGGTCAAAATATTTAGGGTAAAATCACAAACCAATAAAATATATCTACCAAAAACACAAATGTACTAATACTTTTGCTATAAGTATGATAATTAAGGCAAAGAAGTTACATCATAGGTTAATAAACATTGATGCATTTCATAAGCAATGGATAACCAACTGTAGTTGGTGCAGTAAAACTCAAGAGTGAGGATATGTCTATATCCTGTCACATGGTGGCATGAGAAAGAAACAGTGCAAAGTTATTCTTGTCAGACAAACAAAGAGCAACAAAATAGTTCAGTGTTGAGAAAGAAGCAACAGGATAAGAATCTTGCTTTGTCACCATTGCTCATACTGAAGCTGAACTGACCTCAGCATAAAAGACAGTAACGTTTGTTTAAAATTAGGTACAGGATGCAATATTATGCAATGGAAATTAAATACAAAATTGAGCAAGTTTAATTCAAATTTGGTGTTGAAGTCTGACTATAATATAAAACTAGTAGGAAATTGCACAACACTGTATAAATATAAATAGCAAAGTCTACATTTTTAAATGGTAGGGCAATGAGTACAGTCAGTCCTTAATTTTTAGAGTTTGTCAACAGGACTGAATAAAACTAAATCAGTTCTATCTTTCAATGGCTTAAAGTTGCATGAGCCGTACTAATGAGGCAAATTGAAAGAATACAAACACATGAAACTAAAGTCAAACACCCAAGGATGCACCTAACAGTTTAACTGTAAGTTTTACATAATGGCAAAATGTATGATGTTTTTCTAATTTTTAAAAAATTTTATATCTTATTTGGGCCCTTCCAGCCCGAGTCTGCACTGCCCATTTAAACCCATGTTATCCTACCCGTATGTCTTTAGACTGTGGGAGGAAGCCAAAGCACCCAGAGGAAACCCAGTCAGACACGAGAGAATGTACAAACTCTTTACAGACAGCGATGGGAATCAAACCCCGATCGCTGGCGCTGTAATAGCGTTGCACTAACCGCTATGCTACCGTGCCACCTGTACCGTGCTGTTAGATATTACAGATAAATTACTGCTGTGATAAAGAACATCAAAAGTTAAGACATAGTGACAGCAGTACAGAGGGAACTTGTGAGAATATGGCTTAACAATAAGATTTAATTCAACCCAAAGGAAAGACAGGAGATAGTATTGGTGGGACTTGCCTTGCAGTGAAAGTTGTGTTTTGCTTGGCCTCCTTTATCCCAATTACAAGGAGGTAAGAAAGAAGCTGTGAATTGGTACAGTGAAACAGTGAAATTGGCTCCATTAATACCTTCCCAATGAAATTGCAAAATAATCCCACCCCATCCTTCCCATGATTAACCACTTGTGTTGAATGAATTGAAGTGTACAATATTGGCTGAAATCAATTAAAATAGCTAAAAAAAATCTTAGCAAGAATTAGTGCTGCAGTAATTAAGAGAATGTGTAGGAAGGCAAACATCTTCATTAGCAAACAAAAGGACTCTTCAATAAATTGAACATGTCTAAAAGCTCCTTTCAAGCAGATGATACGATGAAAACAATTACTTTGATTTTAAACAATAAACTAATCAGTGATTGTGTTGTTCTCTGGACAAAGTAGCAAAGCTTGAATTTAGAGGTCACCAGTAGAATTTAGCAGCTGCAATACAGCACAGGCTGAGGTTCTCGCTTTTATTTGTTTCTGCATCTGCAAAGCCATGTGGTCTGGGCAAGGGTGTAGTCTTGTTTAGCAACAATTGCAGCAGCCAGGTGATGCTGATCTCCCAGTTAGTATGTTCAGCTGCAATCACATGATTATCATCAGCCAGCTGGGGCAATAACTATTTTTCATTTGAATAGAAACTTAAAACATAAACAGTAAAGCTATTTAGAATATTAACAAAAAATCAAAAATTGCCTAATGTGTTCAGTTTCCAAAGAAATCCCAGTGTCCAGCAGAAAATTTTAAGTTTTACTCAATGGAAGGATAACCTTGAGAACCTCTGCATCTCAATCCTCCAGGTATGGATGTAAATAATCTAACCATGGAATTAATGGGCTGTGCAAATTCTGCAATGGTTATTTGCAATATAAATCAACAGAATAATAGGCAGATGTGGTCTTTTTAATTTTTACCAAACTTGTCAAATTTCATTTGATTTCCCCCGTGGAGAGTCTAGTGATGTTTTGTGCAATGTGAATACAGGTCCAAAAATAGCAACATTTCATAACAATTGTTACATTTTTGGCATTTCTGCTCCATCTATTAGACAGTTGGACATTGAAAGAATACTTTGAATTTACATTTTTCTTAAAGACTATGCTGGAGCTGAATTTGCATTTGCAATTTGTACTGTACGAAAGGCTTGCGAACAAAAACAGTTCCACATGTTGGATAAAGTCGAAAAGCTGAGAAACTGCACTCTCTTGCACATGTTTTTTATGTACAAACTGCACATCAGAGCAGTTTTCTACAGATTAGATCACACTAGCAATCATTTCTGGGTCAGCCATCACCCTGTTGGTCCAGGCACTTCAGCATTCGAACCCCTTTAGTATAGCTGACATTGGCTTGGTAGCAGTTGAACAGCTAATGATATCACCACATGTATGGCGGCTGGTTCCACAATTAATAAAATAAATTGTGCATATTAACACAAACATATTACCTTGATTTAATAGGCACAAAAAATCAAGGAGCAAACCCTGCAGCTGATTAGCAGACAAGTCCTGGTGTGACTTTGATGTTTATCTTACATTTGCTGGAAGAATCTGTTGCTTGGTGTCTATATAAACATGGTCATGTCTCCCCTCATTTATTGCTGTATTTCCATGTCATGGAGCTCAGTGCAAGAGGCTGCCATCTTTGCCTCACTGATCAGCCAATAGCTGGCACAGGACTCTCTCAGGCCATTGGATCAGACTGAGGGTGGTCACACTGGAGGTTGCTAGCTACTTCCCCTCTCCTGCATTATCCCTCAACTCCATGACGACCTTTCTTTAGATAGTCTGTGGCTGCCACAGAATGAGTTTTTTAAAATCTTATTGCCTTCCCAGTGGTCAGCTCAGCCAGTTTGCAGCAGTTATGAGCTTTGCCTACGGCTCCAATTCAAACCTGCTTCAGCACAAGAAAGTTTGTGGTGACATGGTGCAGCTTTTAACATATTCTTACCTAATTACAAGAACTTTTTCAGGTGATCCATGTGTATGTCAGTGATATATGAAGTACATGCTTTGCACTGGAAAGTAGATGAACTTTTTCTGACTGGAATTTATGAATGGAGCATTCAGAATTTGTTTATTTATTGTGTTTTTATTTTTTGTTTATTTATTGTATTTATTGTTTAGTTATTGTTTAATTATTAAGTATCTTGTCAATGTCAGAACAAGAAATTCTGGAAAAACAGCAGGTCAGGCAGCATCTGTGGAAAGAGGAACAGTTAATGTTTCAGATTGGGAAACCTTCATCAAAACAGATATGATTAAGGGTTCTAGATCTGAAACATTATCTGTTTCTTTTTCATCAAATGCTGCCTGGCATGCTGTGATTTTCCAGCATTTTCTGTTTTTATCTCAGATTTCCAGCCTCGGTTCTTTTTGAAGAGTGAAAGTTTTGTCAGCCTTCATAGCTATGTCACCACAATCAAGCAGCTTGCTTGACCTTGGGAGCATTGTCTCACACTCTTAGGAGGAATAATGCTGAGTATCTTAAATGTGAAAATACATCAGAGATCTTTTACCATGCCAGTAATATTAAACATCACTATATTAGCCAACACCTTGAGGCACAGCCAAAGTCCTTCAAAATAGCAACCAATCCAATATGTCAAAAGACTTTGCAAAAAATTCAGATGTAAATTTCACAGACTGCTTAATCGTGTCAGAAATCTATTGGAAATAGGGTTCAACCTTTTTTTTTAATTGAGAACTTTACAGAATTCTGAGAAATGATCAAGATTCGAGCTTAATGAAATGGATCAGTGAACATCAATTTCATTTGAAGGATATGTGACAGGACCATACCTCACCCTATAAGGATAGGGAACTATTTACTTCTTATCCTGTCCCCATCTCAAACCTATTTCCTTCTCTCAATGGATCTAAGACATATTTACTCTAGTTTTATACCCTGTGAGCAAATAAAAATAGGATCTGGAATTTTTCATTATCAGTTTAATGGAATCCCTAAAAGCATTCATGCAGAGAAGCAGTTCAACCTTACACATTATTCTAATTGGCACTGATGCCTAATACTGTGTAGGAACATTAAAAAGTCACACGTACAGGAAATGTGAAAGTCGGTCCTACATTTGATAAAGCAAGTATTTATTGCTAACTATATAATGGAAAATACATTTTTAAAAATACAGGTTTCAGTTCCAAGGATGGGATTGAAATTCTTTGCTCCTTTCTCCACTAGAAGTGCTCCAAGGATCGACCCGAGGTATAGGAAGAACAGAATAGTGAGGACTCTTTTGTCCTACTTTTAAGGAAGCAAGAGAACTTTTATGTTAAGGTTATGAAGAATTGCATGAAAGACACTGAAGAGAACCAGTCCAAACAGCCCAACTGGACAATTATTGTGGCAGTGTTTATGTTGCACATCAGCCTTCTCCAGCTCATCCTCATCTAACCCGTCAACGTTACCTTAAAAGTACATATACTGTTCTCCTTAAATACATCTACACTATTTGTCTCAATCAATTTGTAATCAACTACATTTATCCTGGAAAATTTGAGTTTGTTATCTGGTTGTTTAACTGAACCTAGAATGATGTAATGAGTGGAATTTCCCCAGATAGTTTGTAACCCTATTATGGATAGGGCCAGATGGAAAACTCACCCCCTTACTTCCCTAACCAGAGTTTATGGTTCTGGTATAGAGGGCTCAGCCCATGAGGCACCAAACTTTCCCCATATTACACCAACAAGGTGCAGTCTAGGAAGCAATGATATGTTGCTGCAATATACACTGTGGATGGGACATGCTGCAGCCATGATGCACTTGTGGTGCAGTAAGGGAATTCTCAGCGTGAAAATGAGCGACAATAGAGTGGGCCTCTCTGTCCTGGACGATGCCATGGTTCTTCTTGCTGTGGCTCCACTCATCCAGGCAAATGGAGATAATCCTGTCACACTCTGCTAAACACTGGATTCTCCAGCCTCAACCTTTCCGGCCTGGAATTTCAGGATAGATGCAGGGTGCAATAGGTACAATTCAAATTTCTTTATTAACACCGATAATAAAAGTACTGAAACCTCTATGAATACATACAAAATGAATGGGAAATTAGTATCAATACAAGATATAATAAATATCATTTCATATGAAAAACTTACACTGCAGATATACTTGCTATGTCAAGATATCAATATACCTCCAAAGCACATCAGTGAGGAATTGGCAGCATCAATCAAGGATCAGATTCTGAACTGCCATCTATGTTAAACTGAAGGTTAAGAGTGAGAAACACTTCTTACCTAAGAGGCCATTTAACTTATCTTAGCCTTTGCAATATCAAGTTGTAAAGTTGAGTTACAAAAATGCTTAAGCCACTTGATCTCTTAGGCATTTTATAAATTTAACATCCAGTCCTTATTATGCAAAGTGCACGCTGCCAGGGATTTGGGCTTTGTACATACAGAATTCATAACCAAGCACAATTCACAACATAATCCTGATTTACAGGTACTGGTTATAAGTAGACTATTCGAACTTCAGCCTTCATCTTGCAATTAAATTAATCAAGATAGGTGCAGTTAAAATGATTAATTTATTTGGCTCAGATAGTTTTCAAGGTAAAGTGTCTGAAGGATGTTTTATGTTGCAACATCTACCAAAGTTCCACTCCAGCAAATTACCACCCAGGCAATGAAGACAAACATTTACCCCAATGTATCGATGTCTGCTGCTGTAACTGCAAATTGAACAAAGTGTAATAGTGTCATATTTCTTCTTTTTAAATTAAAAAACAAAATGCTTCTCCACTTGATAATAATAAATATTGGTATTTTAGTCTAGTAGTCTTCTGTAAAACTGGTCCTGGGAATAAATTTCAGTATTCAGTCAGACTTTGCCTTTCATCTAACTCAAGCTCCCTTTAATCCCAAGCTGTGGCAACAAAACTGAAATTGCAGAATGATGAATAAGCAGACTAAGAAAAAAGAACTTTGATTTCCTTAAGTTTTAGACTTAATTGCTCAATATCAATTAATTGATGACATTAATTCAGTGTTTTATGATAACAAATTAATTTAGGGGACTAATTTGGATCGCTCTGTATCACAGATGCAGGGATTTTGATGCATAATGATCTCATGCTCCTTTGAACTGGTGCAGAACAAGCACAAGTTCATGCTGCAACCTCACTAACATGATTGTGGCAACCAGCCAGTACTGAAGTTGGCCTAGCATGCATCCTCCTGGCCTAATTTCTTCCGTGACCAACACAAGTTCAAACTTGATTCAGCAGATCAAAGGCATGCCTGCATCTCAAAGGGGGAGCTGCTTTGTGGCTGATAGTAGATGTCATTACAGAGCACTCTGGAGCTTGCTGAACAGAAAATGACATTCCATTCTTCAATCTGCCAAAGAGCCACTTGGTCCAATACTAACCATTCATATTTCAAAACACTAACTCTTCACACGTCAGAACTTCAACCTGAAACATTAACTCTGTTTCTCTTCCCACAGATGCAGTCTGACATACTGAATATTTCCAGCATTTTCTGGTTTGATTTTAGATTTACAGCATCTGCAGTTTTTTGATTTGCATTCATGCTCCCTGCCCTGTCGCTCTACCAATACCATTACTATCACCTGTCAACTAGCCAGCCCAGAATGCTGCCACTTATACCGAGAAGGTCTATTCCAAAATAGGCATTATAGGGCTGGAGCTCCTCTCCTTCAGGACTACCTGCAGCTTCCTTCACAGAATCACAAAATAGTTAAGAGTTTGGTAAGACGCCATTCTGCCCATTGATCCTGGCCCTGCTCGATGTAAGAACAACCAAGTTCATTCCATTCCTTCACCCTCTCCTAACAGCCCTGCAAATTCTTTCCTTTCAGATACTTAATAAGTTCTCTTCTGAACATGACAATTGAATCTGCCTCTAGTGAATTCCAGCTCCTAACCATTCGCTAATAAAAATATTTTTGCTCATGTCAAATTTGTAGTTTGTTAGTCAATCATCTCCATTATATGTCCCCTGGTTCTTGACACCGTTGCCAATGGGCAGTGTTTCCTCCTATCCGCTCTGTCTAAATCCTTCATGATTTTAAATACCTCTATCAGATTGGTCTCCTCCACTGTATCTGCAAACTTCCACCAGCCATTCTGCAGTCTCTATGGAAGCACCATGTAAGAACAGTGAGACAAACACACAGAAGGCAGCACCAAGTGATTTACTTGTTTGTGACTGGATGCCAAAATATGGTTCAGAATGCTGAATTGTTGTTACTTTTCATACATTAATTGTGGTCAAATTTGCTTTGAAAGATCAGAACTACACCAAAAGTAATACACAAATTACTGGTGATGCATTGCTAATGTGGCCATCTCCAATCATTCTCAAGAAGATCACAGGGAAACGCAATCTTGAATTGTTGCAGTTTTTGCACTTAAGATATAGTTATTGTACTTTGGGTAGAGATTTCAAGACTGACCCAATAAGAGTGGAGTAACAGCAATATTTGGCCAAGATAGGATGGTGCACAGCTTGGAGGCGAACTTGAAGGTGGTGGTCTCCCAATGCTCCTGCATCATTGTTGCTCTTGGCGGTAGAGTTTCTGAATTTGCAGGGTGCAGTCTAAGAAGCAATGATATGTTGCTGCAGTGTACACTGCAGATGGCACATGCTGTAGCCATGATGCACTTGTTGTGGAATGAGGGAATCCTCAGGATGAAAATGTAGTGGCAATAGGGTGGGCCTCTTTGTCCTGGATAATACCATGGTTCTTCTTGCTGTGGCTCCACTCATCCAGGAAAATGGAGATAATCCTGTCACACGCTGCTCAACACTGGATTCTGCATACTTGAATAACTCATGGTGTTTGCAGGATCCAGGAGGTCAATTTGTCAGCATTGCATAAAGATCAACCCAATGATTTGCCAGCTCTGCATATTTCTGGCACATGCAAACAACACTAGTGTTACTACCCTTTTGAAGATGATGAATAGCTAAAGAAGTGCATGCCAGCAATACACAAGAAATTCAAGTCAACTTGTCACCCATAGCAACCAGACAATGAGCATTACGAAGCCCATTTCATGGCCTTATTCTTTTTCATCTCCTGGTCATATTTTTTCTGTACATCCAGCTCAAACAGAAACAGTTTATTCAGTCACACCTTTTCACCAGTTACACAATGCAGTAATGTGCTTGAAACCAAAAACCATAAGAAAAATATAAATCAGAAAAATTTTACCTTTTGTATGGATTATTTTGGCAAGTACAATTTCACGGATATCTTTTAATGAGCAAATCAATTTTTTGTAAAATGACTGAAAGCGATGGTATTCAATGAGTAAGACTGGTCCAAATGCCCAAAGTGATTTTCGATTTCAGTAGCTAGTGCTATTTAAGGTTGAACAGTTACCTGTTTTCTTTAATGTAAGACAAAGGCTTTTGGAGGATTTTCAGATGAAATTTGGCAAGCGGAAATATGACTTGGCAAAACCTGAATTAGCATATTCTCAGGACCATTTACTGCTCAGGCTTTTCAGAGTGTTTGTGAGGGAGGCAAGACCTTTAATAGTTGAAAATCAAGTTTAAAGCTAAATAAAAATTCAAATTTTATGGAAACTCTTGACTTCATCTGAATATCTGTCACAATGTGAATCCATCTCAATGTCAAATGTATTAAAATTGGGACACCAGTCTTCTTCATCCATTCAATAAATTATTATCAAGACCTGAGCCACTGTGAGAAACTCAACTTGTGCTGAAGCCAAGTGCAGTAAAGGCATGGGCAATGATGTCACATAAAAGCCTGCTTTCAATTGGTGCTCACGCCTTTCTGTTGAGATTGGTAAAAGGGACATTGGATGGCTCTAATACCATTTTAAAAAACCTTGCAATTTTTAAGAAGAGAGACACCTTGGCTATTTTTAATCAGGGCTATGAACTAAAGATTGTTACCTGTTCTACAAGGGCATTTTTATTATCAGACTCCACACAGGAAGCCCTCATGAAGTTTTGCAAGGAGATGAGAATATATTTTTATTCCAGCTGATGGGAGAATGACTCACTTAAACTCAAAAGTCAGGGTCTCATGACATCAGGCAGGTTCTGGTTATATTTATATACTGTTTAGCCCCGGCTGGAACGATGGAGCAGCAAGCCATGTCATGGTTGATGGAAAACTAGTCTTATTTAACATAAAACAAGCAACACCCTCCCCCCGC
>JARFYF010000052.1:89406624-89417245 GCA_030265395.1 Rhina ancylostomus
CCAAAAACATAAGAACATTAAAATTTTAAATTCTTCCCGTGTGTCTATTTTCCATAGCCTTGCCTGCCTATCCTCTGCAATCTCCAGCCATTAACTCTCCGACTTCCCTTCCAGTGTTGCCTCATTCAAACTACAGGCAGTTTCCAGGTTATGACAGAGTGGCATTCTTAGGTACTGCTCATAATTGTGATAGTGGGGAAAAAACAGTGTGTGGGAGAGGATCACAGAAACAGGTGTGATGGGAGAGTGAGCAGGCACAGGAAGAGCGGCCACCAGCCAGAATCACTGACTCAGTGAGTGAGTGAGTGAATCTGCTCAGTGCTCCCAGCTCTGCTTAGATCGACCCCTCCCGCGATTGTTGTAGCTTGTTAGTGGGGAGGGGGTGGCAAGGATGGAAAGAGGAGAGAGAAGGGACGCAGAAGGGCCCAATCCCATCTGGCAAAAGATGCCTCAATCCCACAGCAGCCAGTAAATCCATCCCCATCCAGCCCACTTGTCTCCCAAACATTTGGAAGGGCTGTCCATAGGCTAGGCATTTGTAAGCTAAGGAGAACCTATTTTCTTTTGTCCTCTTCCCATCTTCCCTTTGCTTCACTACATCATTGACATCATTGGTTTAGGGAAGAAATTCGAGCCTCTGTCCACCTTGGTCCTCCAATCATGAATTCTCACCGTGGGTGTTTCAACCTTTCCTCTTCATCCTTTCTTAAAAAAATACCCAGAACCCATTTTGTTAACCAATCTCTCAGATATTCAACTCAATGTCTCCCTACCTGGCACAGTACTTGTTATTCTGTGGTCTAGTTATAATATGCCTTGGGATTTCCTTTGCTTAAAAGCACCACATAAATTGTTGAATCAAATGAAGGGAAAAATAGCTTGAAAATGGCATAAACAAATACAAAATATCCAACACAATGCAATTTACATTTACCTCGTACATTTTACTATTGAGTGCAGTTTGAATCCAACAGGTTCAATGCATAATCAATAGACTGAATGTTTTATAGAAAAGTATGCTCATAAGTGCTTTATAATTTGAACATGCTTCAACATGCGCCCTTTTTGTTTTGCAAGATGGCTTGCTGACTTGTTGATTAAGTCATATTCTTGATTATGCCACATTCTGGTTGTTTGCATCTGTGATATAATGACAGCATTTTGAAAAGCACAAAGGCTTCAATGATGAGAAACGAGACCCAGCTCTGGCTTTGAAATTGATGAATTTCAGTGGATTTAAATCAGATCTGCATTGCGAAAGATAATTATTGTTTGTCTCTAATGATAAATGCTTGAGATGTAGAATGCATTATCGATTCATGACTTTCCATTTTAGCCCTCCCCAGGTCCATCATTTCATATTTCTCTGCATTACATTCCATCTACAATGCTCAGTCCATTTCACTGTCCTGACTTCCTTCCCAGAACTATTCATCACTATCCTTTCCTTTCACAAGTTCCATATCATCTGCAAATATTATAAAGCCCCATCCTATATCTGAGCCCAGGTCATTTATAGAAATTGGGGAAAAAAAGGTAAGGTGCCCTTGGGAAACAGAACTGTGCACGCCACATTAATAGAACCATCCATCCAGCTCCAGCCTTTACCCACTTTTAGTTAATCTGCAGCAGAATTCGGATTGTGTTCACTCAACCGTCTAACACTAGCCATTGATGAAAAATTTTGTGCAAGTCAAGATTTTCAGTGACTTTCGTGTCAGTAACGGACATTTACAGGTTATCTATAACATAACAAGGTGCAGAGGAAACTGCTCTCCTACACTCCAACAACTATATCAGAGAACCTCCTTTTGCACAAAGTAACATTTCCTTTTTCCAATCAAATAATCCATCAGGTAATGCGGTTTAGCATAAATTAGGAAAAATTTTATGTTGTGGGCCAATTATCAGCAGGAGTTAAATGATGAAAAAAATCAAACTCAATTCAATTCATTTGATCACAATAATGGATTCAAATCCAGATCCCAGTAGCAAAAAGACAGTGCCTAAACTATTGCATCACTCAATTCATTTGAAGTCATTACAAGAAACTGTTTCAATATAAAACAGCTCAGAAAACGTATCATCTATCACTGTCAGAGTTTTGTTTCCTGTTCATTTCACCTGAGACAGATAACAGTCAATTTTGCAGGACTGGATGAAATGTGGATCAAGCAAGCTTTTAAAAACAAAACAAAATTGCTTTATCTTGGAGCTCATTAAATTATTTAAATGCTCTTTGAAAATGATATTTCAACCTGAGGTTCAATGAACATTCACAATCAGGCTTCAAATTAAGAAATAATAAGATGTGCATCATTGGTGCTTACTTTGGGAGAGTGTCCAGCTTAAACGGTGAAATGAAGCCTCATTCTCAGCAACATTGCAATACTGAACAGCCTGGAGCTCATTATCACCGTTAGATTATGTTAAATCAAAAGAATTTCTTTCCCCTGCAAATTAAAATTGCACTTCAAGAAGTTCATCATGGCTGGAGACCTGCCCTCTGAACATCAGAGCATTTTCATTATATATAGCAAACTAATAAACAAGATGCATCTACCTAATTACAACTTAATGTGGAACTGTTGTAAAGGGAGTGGAGGTAAATCCACATGTGGTTGTCAGGATCCTTTTAATAATTACTGATTTATTATGCATAACAGGAAAAGTCTATTCATTAAAATATGCATGGTCATGCCCCAAGTAAGTGTAATGAACTAGCACAATGAACTGAACCTTTCTTTCAGAAGCACATTAATGACAGACACAGATTCCGAATGCTGATTTTTACCAGTACATTATTGCAAAGACATCACCTTAAAAACAACAGAGCTGTTTCAAAATTTTTCCTTTACTGTTTCTGATAGATGTTTTGTTTTAAACTTATAAAGTCTTTCCTGCAACATTAGCATTAGTTTTGAGTGAGGCTTTTTATTCTAACATTCTTATTTAATCTACTGCACCTCTGAAAAGTTCTCTACTATGTCTCTAAACAAAGCTTTGAAACATCTATTTTAGCGTCTTCTTCTCTGGCTTGGCTCATGTCTTTATCTAATGCACTTCTGTGAAACAGAACTACACTGAGTAGGGTGGCTCTGAACCACAGGCGATGGAAATGCCTCAGGTTCAATTCCTGATCTCCTTGCCATCTTGAATGAAAGTGGAGGAGCCTTTGAGTGTAAAGGATAAGGACACCTTGAGTGGATCAGCATTGGCTTCCAACCACCCCCACCCCTCCACCCCCCCCCACACCACCCCCTAGGTTCTCACCATCACAAAAGAGCAATTCAAGACACTCCATGTGTTGTCAAGAGCACTGGATAGAGAAAATCTTAATGGTCCTGACAATATACTGATGCACATCCAGCCAAGCTGTTCCCAGAAGTCTAACATTTTGGCATTTACCCAAAACTTGCCTGGTTATGTTCTATCCACAAAAAGCGTGACAACTCTAATGTAGCCAATTATTGGTCATCTGTATACTCTCAAACAGCAGCAAAGTGATGGAAGATGTCATTGACAGTGCTATTAAGTAGCATATATTCACCAAAAACTTATCCACTGATCCCTAATTCAAGTTCTGCCAGGAACACGTGAATACAGAACTCATTGGAGTACTGTTTCAAATTGAGACAAAAAGCAAAATTCCAGAGAGTGACTGTCGTTCACCTTAAATCAATGGGAATAGGGATTAAAATCTCCATAGGCGGAAAACATATTTCCTTCAAAATCAGGTTTTGTGGTTGCTATAGCCAAACATCAGAGTCCTAGCATATTGCTTCAGAAATTGCTCATTCTGGGCACAACCATCTGTAACTGTTTTATCAATGACCTTCTTTCCATCAGAAGTGGGGCTGCTCACCAAATTTCACATAGTTTAGTTATATTTACAACTCCTTAGATAATAAATAAGTCTCTGCTCACAGGCCCATGAATTTAGGCTTTGGCTAATAACTAGCAAATGACATTCATGCTACATAAGAGTCAGGCGGTGACCATCGCCAACAAGACTGACTCTAACTACCTTCTTTTAACAGTGAAAAGCAGGTACCGTCAACAAGTACTTCACTATCATCAGCCTGCATATCACCTTTTAAGAGAAACTCAGCCAGATCAGTTGCATATGTTATTGGCTAGAAAAGCAGATTAGAACCTGGGTGTCCTGCAGAAAATGACTCAACTCCTCAAATCTTTCTCCCATCTATGAGGCAGAAGTCATAATGACACCATCTAGCAGTAAGTTACCAAGTCTTCTTCAATATATCTCCTAACCACCTCAACAGAAAGACAAAGTTCAGGGGTGGAGGGAACCCTTTCAAGACACACAGTATCCTGACTTGGAAGTATTTAGCTTCTTCCCATGGACTGCAGCAGTTCAAGATGGAAGTCTTAATGACAAGGTGGCTGGTATTATGACTATTCTTTGCCTCTCAAGGATAAAGAATGCTGTTCTTGGCAACTACTCCCATAACACTCTTATAAATATATTTTTAAAAATTAGCCAGTTTGAAGAAAATCTCAAATATTTGCTAGAATTAAGGAACTCCATGTGACCAAAACCTTCTCTAGTATATTACTTTTTAAACAAGAAATAGAAAATAATAATCATTTCAAACTGATAAGTATGAAGTAAAATGAAAAGTGCACGAAAACTTTCACCTAACACAAAATAATTAACAACTTATGTGAAAGAATGGAAAGGAAATTATTTTTAAAAATTATCACTGAAAATGTAAAATATTCTGATTTATACAGGACGCATTTCAGGTCATAATTGTGTTATGGAATAAAATGTTACTATTTATGCTTTACTGTAGCAATTAATTATTTTCTAAATAATGATATTTAACATAGTTCTCAGAAGTTCTTATGTCATGTTGACAATTAAGCAGTGCCATTACTTACTTTACTGCAACTGAAACTCAATTAAGCTGAGTGTGCATAGGCAGGCCTGAATACAAGCTAACGTACAACACTGCATCGTTTTGAGAAACCATCAGCCACTATTTCTGCATAAGGGGTCATACAATGCCCTTAAACTCCCAATGAAGAAAGAAGCATAGGACAGCAGTGTGCTACAATAATGTGCACCTGAACCTCTCACCACCCACCCTGTGAGTAAGTGATTTTTTTTCAGGATCAGGATTATAATATTATACCAATATAATCAAAGACCTGTGAGTTAGAAGATCACATGGTTTGATTATCAATGATTAGTATTTAGGGGGAGAAAACTCTCAGGGTTTTGCAGATTTTTAATGCTTATCACTGATTTTAAAAAGACCTCAGGCACACAATACAATCTCAAGTCCTATATAAACAGTGCATGTTAAACAGAGTGAAAAGCTGAGAGCATAGTGGGAGGTAGAAGGTCAATATTTTCACCTTTAATACTTCTGGTGGTTTAAAAAAAATCATTCCATATATTAGTACAGTGTTTTAAAGACACATAAATGAGACTAAACAGAGAGTGAGATAAGGCAAGGATCCAAAAAGGAATTTGGGAAATTAAAATTACCTGAAAGAGGTTGATATTTTATAATTATGTTCACTGACCCCAGATAAACATTTCAGGCCCAGTGACATCACGGTACTGTGGATTGCTGATTGTCGCAGCGTGAAATTCTTTTGTGTTAAAAAGGAAACTAGGTGCATGTTACTAAAAAAATTGAAAGTAACTTGGTCAACATAAAAAAACAACTTAAACAAATAAAAATAAACTCAATTAATTAATTATATCAAACTCTAATTAATTAGCCATATATACAAGTTGACATTAGCACTGGAGCAATGATATATCCAAGGCAACGAGATTTGTAATAAGTACACTCAAAGAACTTCTACTCAGAGATGTTGAACTGGAATCTGAAGTACAGACTTGTGATGCATTAGATGCATTAAGGGTCAACTCAACATTTTAACTAAGGAGGCAGTCATGGTCCTTGAATTAGGTTGTGATTTAAATTTGGTTGAGAGTGCAGGACATGACTACCAATTAGTTTGGCATGGGTTCACACGATAATGCAGAAGTCTCAGCTCATGCCAATATTTCAGAAAAAGTATAAGAAAATTGTTTAGACTCCAGGGAGAGTGTGCAAAGGGATGGTGACACTTGATGAAAGGAGGCCTTTCAAGTGTGTTACTGAAATGAATGTGGTAGTAATAGGGATAATGTAGTTCAAAGGGGATAGAGATGATTATTTGCAGTCGTAACCAAGAGTCCATGTTGACTGCCTGGTGTCAGGGTTAGGGACAGTTCTTCACAGTTGGAAAAGGACTTAGAGTAGGAAGCAGATGATCCGGTAGAACCCAATGACAGAAGTGGAACTCAGAATTAAAGAGCCAGGGGGCAAATTAAAAAGCAGAATGTCAAAAGTAATAATCTGAACTACTGCCTGAGCTCTGTGCAAATTGGTTTAGGGTCAAACAGATTCAACGTTTAAATGCGTGGCTGAATGACTGGTGCAGGGTTCAGGGATTTCAATTCCTGGGCACTGGCATAAGTACGAGTGAAAGAGAGAACAGTTAACTAAATATTCTATGTCTGTTAAAATAGGATACACATAAATAAAGCAGGAAATTATGGGGAGACTAAGGATCTTATAAGGGTAAGAAACAAAGTAATTAATATTTTTTAAAGAAATAGTACCAGAGAAACTAACAGGACCATAAGCCAGCAAACCCCTTGGAACTGTTGACCTATACATAGGATCATAAAAAGGATGAATCTAGAGATGCTCTAGGTTTGATTTTCAATATCCCTGACATTCTAGAATGGTTGCTGCTGATTGGGAGGTAGCAAAAGTAACTCTGCTGAAGCAAGAGGGGAAAAAAGTTAACAGAAGAATAAGAAATTCAGACGTTGACCCGAAGCAGGCTTCTTCTACTACTATTACTTAGTTATTTTATTACATTGTTCTATTTCTCTAAAGGAAAATAAATACATATTGCAGCAGATATTTGGCTGTAGCACCTATATAGATGATTTGATGACTAAACAGGAAAAGCAGAAAAAAAAGGAAATATGATGGGTAAAGACATATTAGTTTCAGTACTAATTACTTGAAAAGAAAAACTTTAATTATTATGTGAAATAGAAAGGTCATTTGTTCTTGCAAGTGAGACAGAAAAGTGAGGACCATGATTCGTTCTCCTGTAGTCGGAAACTGTTTTCTGGCATAGTTTCACCCTTATTCTTGTTTCATGGATCTGAACAGTGAGCTATTTTTAGTTTATTATCAATTTGAGGTAATATGGTTGTTCTTTTGCAATTCCCTGCCCCAATCCTGGATTAGTTTTAGAATTTATAAATGCTTTGATGGTCCTCAGCCAATTTTTTCAATCTCGCCTCCCTTCCATAAAGAAATTTAAGTTTGCAGTATCCTCTTAACTTTTAACCAGCTGCAGTACTAAAATATGAAGCATGAATTATAACTAATTCATTATTCATTATGTTCTTAATTCATTATGTTCCTTCAGTTACTAACAATAGGAAATAAGTCAATTGTGAGTAAAGGTCAAGCGGGTCATTTGTGGTTGTTAAGCTATTTACTTTGCATGATTCCATCTTATGTTCCATTGGACAGTTGAAATCATAGACAGCTGCAAATTAACATGCAAATAGCTGAAAATGCCCCACTAATGGCTGGGCAGTAGCTGTGCATAATCATTGTGAAGTTAGCAACAAAATATGCATAACAGAGGAAATGGTCTTACAATGAAAATGTTCAACACCTAGCCACAGCTTCAATCTTGGCTCACATGAAAGCTTCTAAATGTGTAGTGATGTCTGGCTGGCATTTAGTGCAGGCCAAATTGTCCATTCTTGGCCATCATACAAAAGCTGCTTCAGTAATGGCAGGAAAGTAGCTCTCACATGGCCAGGAATACCAATATTTAATGAATTTTCTACATGCTGCCTTCTGCCAGGTAGGAAAGATTAAACATAAATGCAATTTACAATTATGCAAAGGGAAACTTGGACTGGAAATACTACTCTCAACCCAAAAGTAAGTTTGAGAATAATTATTTTATTTTAATTTAATAAGTTTAATAAGTGTTTTATAATTTAGTAAGTATTTTATAATTATTTGGGATATTTATGCTCTTGTAAGTGACAGTAATGAGGTCTCCAGTGGTCAACTGCACTTTTCCTATGGAGTATACTTCGGAAAGTAAATGATATGTTATCCTTTATTATAAAAGGCTTGTTCATATATCCACTTTGCCTGTGGATATATGAGTAAGCTACCATGTTTTATTGTGTATATAAAGCTCATCTTAGCTTAGCATACCATACCAAATGATGATGTGACTGTCATAGCAAAGACCCTGTAGGAAAAAGACAACTTTTTGGGTCTTATGTTTTGGAAATAATGTCCGATATATACCTTAACCAGGAAAAATGCATCAGGTGTTCAGGATTATAGTTAATAAATTGAGACAGAAATCTTGGGGCAAATGTCACAATACTGAATTCACTTGTGAAATATGTTCCTCTGGTTTTGTTTTAAATATAAGAAATAAAAGTAGCAAGCTGCTGAATCAACTCTGTGAGATCATGTGGATGATCCTGTGTCTCATTATCATATCCCACAATTCCTTTGGTGCCTAAGATATATTGATCTAGCCTTCAATGTACTCAACAATGGCATATCCACAGACATTTGACCTGGAGAATTAGAAAGATTTAAAAACTCTGTGGAAAGTAACTTTTCTTCACTTTTGCCCTAAATGGTTGCCTCTTATCCCAAGACCTGCTTGTCTAATGAAACAGCCTCTTGAAGTTTGCCCTGTCAATTCATCTCGGTATCTTGCAGGCTTTCATGAGATTATTGTTCTTTCTTCCAAACGCTTCACATAGGATAATTGCCTTATCCAAGGAATCAATCCAGTGAATCAATGGTGTGTCGATTACTCAGAATGAAGACCCAAGTATCACATGGTTCTCCAGAAGTAGCCCCACAAAACCTTTATACAATCTCAGCAAAACTCCTCTTCTTTGTACTTCAATTCCCCTGGAATAAGGGCAAAGATATCATTTACATTCCTAATTTCTTGCTATTAAAATAATTAAATATAATAACTGACCAAACATTATGTATTATTTTATTCTTCTATTATGCCATAGGATGAAGGGATGAGTGCTTGCATTCACATTTTCCCATAACTTCACCTACTTGCCTTTTTCAATGAAATTGTAAATGTAAGTACAAAGTATCTACATACTACATGCCCACAATTATGAGTGGTGATGAGTCAGGGTGGAGTTACTAAGCATATGAGACGGAATAGGTTGGATGGAAATAAGTAAGGGATGGGATTTATGCTATTATTCTGATAACAGGTATTTATTTGATGGACTCTTTCTGTGTCATGAGAAATATGAGATAATTGGGGAACCCTTACTATAACTATACAGGGCACTGGTGAGACCATATCTGAAATACTGCTTACACTTTGGTCTCCTTATTTAAGGAAGGATATATTTGCATTGGTGGCAGTTCAGGGAAGATTCACAGTCGATTCCAGCGATGCAAGGCTGTCTAATGAGTAAATGTTGACCAAGCTGGACCAGTGCACACTGGAGTTCAGAAGAATGACAGGTCAAATTGAAACACAAGTGATTCTATGACAGCATGACAGGTCGGAGGCTCAGAGGGTGTATCTTCTTATAGAAGAATCCACAAGTAGGGCATATTACCTCAGATCAAACGGATGAAGAAAAAGACTTTTTCTCTCAGATGGTAATAAATCATTGGATTTCTCCACTCCTGGGAGCTATGCATCCTGAATCACTGAATATATTCAAAACTCAAAGATTTTTAGGAATTCGAGGATTACGAGGAAACATGGGAGTTGAGACCAAATACTGAATAGCAGAGCAGGCTCATTGGGCTGTATGGCATACTCTTGCTCCTGTATTTTATAGGAGCAGTCCTCATAACTGACTTCCCTCTCATACCCCATCTTCTGCCTTATAAACTGCAGATTGTTTATATATACACCTTTTATCTGCCCTTTCCTTTCACTCAAACCATTCACCTATGTTTTTTCACCTCCTGCATCCAACAACTGAGAATCAACAATTGGAAGAAGACTCCCCATTACAGCATCTGATACGTCTGTATCCCTGTCACAGCATCTGATACTCCTGTACACCAGCTCAGATCCTGGCATCTGGGGGGCAGTAGAAGGCAGTTCACTAGCAGGATCAGGGTATGCTTAGCCACCAGGTTCTAAGTGGACTACTGGTAGGAGACGGGAGATGGTAGCTCATGTGTCAGCTCCCTGTTTTGCAAATTCAGGCACCAGATCTGGCCGAGGTCAGTTTTATTTAATGGTAATCTTCATTACATTGCTGGTAGAAGAATGTGCAACAACAATGTTTTAGAAAGTCTTGGGAATATTATAAGACTTTCATTTTGAATCTCAGATGGTGACGAGGTGGTGTACAGGAATGAGAGACATCAGCTGGTGGAGTGATGTCACAACAACAACCTTGCACTCAATATCAGCAAGACCAAGGGACTGATTTTGGACTTCAGGAAGGGGAAGTCGAGAGAACACACACCAGTCTTCATTGAGGGGTCAGCAGTGGAAAGGGTGAGCAGCTTCA
>JARFYF010000052.1:89425551-89442295 GCA_030265395.1 Rhina ancylostomus
AGAATGCAAAAACTCCACATGGACAACACCTGAGGTCAGATTCCAACCCAGGTTGATGGAGATAATGACACAGCAACTCTACTGGCTGCCCCAGTATGCCACCCTTCTCTCTAACATCTTCTCAATGAGAATCAGTAATGGGCAAAAAATGTTGGCCATGTCAGTGATGGCCACATCAGACAAACAATGAAACAAACTAGTACAGAGCATTTTGATGAATACGTTAAAAGAGAAATAAAAATAGAGATGTGGGGAAATGTGGAGATAGATCACAGGTAAGCCATGATCTTACAGAATTATGGAACGGGCTCAAGGGATTAAAAAGCCTACTTCTGCTTCTGTGTTCTTGCAACAAGCTTTTTCAACTTGTGTTGAAAGGACGTCAACCTGAAATGTTAACTCTGTTCCACTCACCACAGGTGCTATGTGAACTGCTGAGCATATCTGGCAATTTCTGGCTTTTCTTCTAGCAACCACAGTTGGTGTTACTGAAAATGGACTAGCAAATGAAAAACGTGCAGAGCATGAACCAAATTCCTCCCAGAAGATACAAGGACTCTTGTGAGTTGAAAGTATAATTAACCTTGCTGAGCACAGAAAACGGCTTTGAGTCATAGTGCTATAATATGACAAGTATGAAGTGATTTATTTTTCAGAAACACAAACATTATTAAATGACTATTTCATGTGTTCTTTCATTTTTGTCTCTTTAATGCTCTCAGTAATAAATCTAATAGAGTTTAATTATGGCTTTCTCTATAGCAGTAACGATTTGAAGAGATTATGTTGTTACTGCACTCCACAATCCCCTAAAACTGTCATCAAACACATATCTTGAAGTAAAAGATATCACACTAACAATTTACTTTGTTACTAGCTTACAAAAATGGGCCACGGGGCATGAAATTGGCCCTCACAAACAGCATTAACAAGCCTTGGAGTGAATTGTGAGCCTGTTTTACACCACACCCTATTTATCTTTTTTCTTGAGTGTGATCTCAGTACAAGCTTCCAAATCACAATGGGATTGATTCTTCCTAAAGCTGAAGAACAATCACACAATTTTTTATAAACTAGAAGATCCACATTCTAAATATTAATCTATTTTAGTCAGGTGTTTATTCATGTACATATGAGGAAACCATTTTTATATGATAGTAATCAACAGCCTTGTTTCCTTTCCATTACAATCAAAAGAAAAGAATATAGAGCAAAATCTAAACTGGATTACCAATTTACTACCAAAACTTAATTTCATATCTGTCTTCAGCAAGCATGCAGACAAATCTACCATTGAATAATTGACCCTGATGCTGACCATTTGGGAAAGTATTAGTTCACACAAGTAATCCAGAATAGGAATATCAAGGTTTTAGGCGGAACCAAGTTACAGAAGAGAAACTAGAGTGCACCAGTCCAGAAGAGAGAAAAATCTGCTAATCCAGTGAAGACTTAATTCCATTTAAGAAAGGATTGTAAATAAAAACCTACTTACGGTCTACCTTTGACCATCAGGATGAAACTAAATCCTCAAGGGATGAAGAACAACATACAGATTCCAGTGAAAATGTTTCCCTTTACATTTGTTAGGCAGTTATACTCCATTCACTATACTCAAGTAATAGAAAATATAATTTATCAGATTTTACCAAACCATAACAATCCATTTATATAAATGGACCATAATGAAGAAGGAGAATAACATACATTAGAACAACCTCTCCAGTCTATTAAAATGAACTATGACTATATAAAATTCCTAATGAATTTTGACCTTCATTTATTGCCCTTGACTAGGTTAAAAGCAGGGGTCTCCAGGGTAAACAATATGCACTCTAATTTCTGCAGAAATATGCTCCTCTGCCCCCCCGCCCCACCCCCAGAAGATGCCATTATAGATTTTAGTGAGAAAATGGTTATTTTGTTATAGACCATTAAAAATTATTTGTAGAGCCTGAACACAATACATGCTGCCTACATAAGGAAAAATAAATGTTCTGACAAACATTGCCACTTTGTTTTAATTATTGTTCAGAAAAATGTGGACTATTGAACTGGTCTGACCAAAATTCACAATATATTCTCTCTGCTTTGCACTCCTGAGTCACGAGTATTCAAAACAAAAGAGTACATATATTTTTCTGTGAAAGCAAAGAAATTATTACTTCCAACTGTTAAAAGTTGACTTGGATGTCATGGTCAGTCTAAATTCAATTGAGAAAATTTTAAGAGAAATTATGAAGGGAGTAGATTCTTTCACACATATTCTGCCATTAAGAATCTCCCTGAGGCTCAGATCCATATGGTTAGAAAGCAGGAGGAACTTTTGTTTATTTAATGTTTACTGCAAATCACAGCAAGGTCTTAAAAGGCCTTTACCTGCAACTAATTGTTTTGAAGTGCATCATTATGTTATGTAGGCAAACACTTAAAGTGCAGAACATCTTGTACTTTATATAAAATCAAAACCAGAAGGGATTGCTTTGGCCACTTGCTTTTTTTCTTATTTCTTTTACATTTCTTATTTATTATTAGTCAGAACTATGGCCCAATTGATGGAAAGTCAATCTCCCTGAATTCTTGGTTGTCTGGTGCCTCATCATCTGACTTGCATATAAGAACATATGACCCATAAGAAATAGTAGCAGAAGCAGCCCATCTGGCCCTGTGCACTTGTTCCACCATTCAAAGACTGCAGCTGATCCTCTACCTCTGTGCCATTTCCCATTACTTTTGATTCGATTAATGTCCAGAAATTTATTGATCTCTGCTTGGAAGGAACACAGCAACTGAGCCTCCAGTGTCTTCGAGGGTAGAGAATTCCAAATGTTCACCACCCTCTGAATGAAAACATTTTCCTCTGAATGAAAATATTTTCCTCATTTCAATCCTAGATGTCCCACTCCTTAATGTGAAACTAAGCACCCTATCTTGACCCCAGTGTGGGACACAGTTCCTGAGTCCTTGCATCTGATGTTCCTTGCATCTGACAAGGGGTCCAGGACCTGAAGTGTTTACAGTTTGTCTCTCCACAAATGCTGCCTGATCTTCTGAATGTTTCCAGCATTTTCTGTTTTTATTTCAGAGTTCCAGCATCTGCAGCTTTGGATTTCCATTTTTTGCATCTAGCCCAAGCCCTCAATGAATTTTGTGCATTTTGTTGAGCTCTCCTCTTGCCTTTTCTAAATTCTAGAGAATACAGTCCTCATCAACTCATGTGGCAAATCTGCCATCCCCGACCTCAGTCTAGAGAATCTTTGCTGCATTTTGTCTATAGAAAGTACGAAATGTATACAATATTCCAGATGTGATCTCAGCAAGGACTATAAAATTTTAATAAGATTTTCTCACTCCCATTTACAAATCCTCTTGTAATAAAGGTAATCATACAATTTGAAACGTACAAATGTGAAAATCCTGCCCTCTTCATTGCTTTCTACACCTGAATGTTAGCCTTCAGCAATATGTACAAGCACATTGGTTGGTGTTGATGTTCAAAGGGACCTCAGTCTCTCACCATCTAACAAATACTCTGCTTTTCTATTATGTGCACCAAAGTAGATAACCTCTCAGTTTTCCATATATTTTCCAAATACCATGTTCTCACTCTCTGACTCGGCTTGTCCATGTCCTTTTGAGACCTTTCTACAACTTCCTCCACACTCATTATTACATCTAGTTTTACATCATCAGCAAATTTGGAAATATGACATTTGGTCCCCTCAACCAAATCATTGACATAGATTGTTTAAAGCTAAGACCCAAGCACTGACCCCTGTGGTCATAGCCTGAGAACAATCCATTTATTCTGAATCATTGCTTTCTGTCTGATAATTAAAACTCAAGATATGTCAGTATATTACCTCCCACCCTCCAATTCCATGTACTCTAATCTTGTAATAAAGGCAATCATACAACCTTCAGTATGGGACCCTCTTGAATAGGTTTCAAAAATCCCAATACATCACATCCACCAGTTCCCCCTCATCTGGAGTCTCATCCTCAAAGACCTCCAGCAGATTAGACAAATATAACTTTCCCTTCGCAGATCCACATTAGCTCTGCACAGTCCATGATTCTTTTCAAGCTGTTTGTTACTAAATTCTTCATTACACAAACCCTACTAGCATCAGACTAACAGGTCATAGTTCCATGTTTTCTCTTCATCCTTTCTTAAATAGTGGGGGTCACACATGCTACCTTGCAATTCACAGGAATGGTTATTTGCAGGCTCTCTCTCCTGAGGTAATTATGCTTTATTCTTTAAATTTGAACCCAGTCAATTTCCTTCTATTTATTTTGGAATCTTTAAAATTTAGCATTTCTCACTCTGGGGTCAAGCAGAAACAGTTATCATATGATACTCAAAACAAATAGTCTGTATATATTTCTCAACTTTTCTCTCATACTTGATCAGGTCATAGGTTCTTTTACCTACAAAGCTGTATCAGCCATGAGGAAATGATTAACTCTATTCAATCGGGGGATTTGGGATTATCAACTAACTACTACAAAATCTAAATCCCCTACTTCTAACTTGTTATTTCTCTGCTCCTGACTATCCATCCTCCTGGTTTTACCCTAGTTCTTCATGTTAATGACAACCAGACTGGAAATAAACAAAGATGGACAAGAACAGAAATGATGGAAATCAGTAAGATATTGTCAAAGTGCAGGATTCTACCCAAGTAAAACAAAATCTACTCAAATAAAAAATACAGAGAGACACAGGCAAATTTTGGGAAAGTCATCTTTTCACAAGTTTAATACCTTCATTATTGGCTATTCGACAGCAACAGAGATAAAGGTCAGAGATTAAATTGGTAGCAAGAATTAAATAAATTCTGTGTTATAATATTAGGATTATCAATTTAGATGATATTTTATGGCAATATTTTCAATTAATTTCTTAACAACTGAACACCATTAATTTCTTTTGTGTTATAATAATGAGGACTGCAAAATATTTTATTTCATCGAAATAAATTTTCTGACCCAAGATACAGACCAAATGTAAATAGTAATCATCTGTTTACCTTAATCTTTCCAGTAGTGTCCCAATTTGCACCCTGCAAATTAATATACAATGAATGCAGATTGAGGTGACATTACATTTCCTACCAGCTGAAATAAAGTTTTCAAAAAGCAAATTATTTCCCAAATTAGCCAGCATATTGGATATGGTGCTGAAATGGGGGATAAATATCTTGCTATATTCAAGCTTGGAAATCTTGGAGTTTCTACAAATATCTGCCAATTACTTAGTACTGTATGGATGAGATTTTAATAACTAGTGTCGCATGATGAGCTTTGCATATCATTAACTTCATAGAATAAATACTGACTGTGTTATTTCCTGGCACTCTGTCTAAGATTGGAGGCCTCTGAGCTTTGGAAGACTACCTATTAAACCTGCTTATCAGTGCAGAAGTACCAACTACAGCTGCCTCATATTGGCAGCCAGACACAGGACAGATGCAGTATGTGTTTGAGATCATTCATGCATAGTAGATTTTGGATCAACATTTCCACATCAGCTTCTTGGGTGGGTCTAAATGGAACGGAAGGCAGATCAAGCTGCGACACCAAACTTGCATTCTTTTAAATGCAAATTATTGCAAAATATAACCTGGAATTTACAGTGAGCAAAGTTCTTGCACAAAGACTTAAGACAATCACAAATAATTCTTCACTCTGCTTTGTTGACAGATGCATTAACCTGTTTACTTCATTAATGTAGTGCAGATAGGAATCTGATATAAATCTGTAAAGTATTTTTGTGGTAACATCACACACGGTAGTTTCCAACCTATTATGTTACATAAGTATTGGGTTCACCACAAATATCAACTTGAGGCTAAGTAATTCATTCACCTTCCAATCTAATTCTAAACCTTAAATCCTTAATTCTAAATCTAAATTCTTCATAATTTAAACTTGAAAAGGTTTGTATCTTAGTAATCTCTTTGAAACAATCCTCATTTGAATTCATGAAGTGCATGAAATTCCTATGGTGACGGCAGGAAACAAATTCACTCACGCACTCATGGTTTCTGATGCTGATCTCAGCACAGACCACAAGCGCTTGTCCGTGACCTGAGCTCTTGCAGTCACTCACCATTAAAGAATTAAAGGAGTACATTATCATACAATTGAATACAATATGCATCTGGTAAACAGATGAATGGAAAGTCTATTTTAATTGGGTCCACCCCTTGCATTGTTTTGTTATAAAGGCAGTAGGCTGGTCAAGCACTAGGAGTTGAAAAATATTGAGTTGGGATACCATGACTGATGAAGATAGCTCAATTATCTGTTTTCAATGCACACAATATATTTAACATTATAAGCAAGAGTATAGCCAATGTTTCTTATGTGCCTTCTGGTCAAAGGTTAAACCACGAGACAGATGGGAAATACAACATTTTGCCCCACTTATTAGATCCTGGTGACAACATGGCATTTTGAGCCGATGCTTTTATTTTGATATTAGATATCATAAAACACATTATGTCCATTCATGCTTGAATGCAGTTGACACTAATTCCAGGCTTTTATTTTAAATCTACACTTAAGTAGATTTTTGAAAAGAGAATTCTCTCAAAAACGTTAAAATCCATTTTAGTAACCAAATACATCCAATTAAAATAGATTTTGTATTCACCTGCTTATCATAACTATTTTGGCAGGAGCTTGCTGATGATTCAGTGCATTCTGAATGTTCTATGTTTGATTTCATCGTCAGACAAGTTATAATGCCAGATTTGTGTCAAATTTACATTTGTTACATAACCTATAGGGAAACTAAAATATTTGTGTAAAACCATGCTAACAAGTTAATGCTACCAATTTAGTGAATACAGTACCTGGACCACTTTTTGTAACAGAGTTAGTGCCAATTGGATGGATATATCACAAGCAAAGTTAGGCTGCTTACCAGCTTAATTATAGCTGATTGCATATAAACTCAAATAGACTGACAGTGATCAGGCAATGAAATAATGCCATCCTTACCTGGTTGGGTCCACATGTGATTCCAGACCCACCTCACATAGCTGATTCTTGAACACCCTCTGGTGGCCTAGCAAGTCACTAAGTTGTACCACAATCACAATGTTTAAACAGAGAGAAATAAAAATGGAACCACCAAAATTTGAACATGGCAAACTCACTCCAAGCCCAGCCAACCTTGCAAAGTCCTCCTCATAAACTACTGGGGACTGGTGTCTAAATTGGGAGAGCTGTCCCAAGATTAGTTAAGTATAGGCTTACATAATCAAACCTTACAGACAATGTGCCAGACTCGTCCATCACAAAGCCTGGCGGTAGGACAAAACCACCAGAGGTGGCAGCAGAGTGGTGTCCAGGTGCAAAGGACAGCCTTGAGAGTCCTCAATATCAACAATATCAAATTAAACATGCATAAGGAAACATTTCCCTGATTACCACCGGCTGTCTGATGAATCAGTACTCCTCCATGTCAAATAATATTTGGAAGAAGCACTGAAGGCATCAAGACAGAATGTAACCTGGTGAGGTACATCAGTCCCCATCAGGAGTAGCTTGGTAGCAGCATCACTGTCTGGCTGGCCAAGTCCTGAAGGATGGAACTGTAGGGCAGATAGTGAGTGAACCAACCCAAGGAATAAACCTCTATGACGTTATCCTTAAAAGTCTACCCATGGCAGTTTCATTAGAAGTAACTACCACACAGTGCTTAAGGAGACAAAGTCCCAGCTTCACACCAAGAATAAGCACTGCCATGCTGTGTGAACTACATGTTGAATGCAGTAGACCTTGAACAGATCTGACAGTTCGAAACTGGGCAACCGTGAGGTAATGTGGATGATCAGCAGCAAGTGAAATCTGTAACCTCACAGCCTGGAATATCCCTCACTCTACCATAACCATCAAGCCAGGAGATGAACCTGTTTCAATGAGGAATGCAGAAGGGCATGCCAGCAGCAGCAGTGGATTTACCAAAATGGTGAGGTGCCACCTAATGAAGCTGCCTGCCAAAACACAAAAAACAGGATGCAATAGACAGAGTTCAAAGATCTGATCCATCAACCAGTGGAACAGATCAGAACTCTGCAGCCCTGACATATCTAGTTGTAAATGGTGGTGAACAATTAAAGAACTAACGTGAGGAGGAGGTTCCAAGAAAATCTCCATTCTTAATGCTAATGCATTTATAACCATGTTCAGCCAGAAGTGCTGAATGAATAATCCATCTCAGTTTCCTCCTGAAATATCAAGAAGCCAGTCTATAGCCAATTCAATGGAGTCCTGGAAGGGCTGACATCTAGAAATGGCTGTGATCACTGGGTACAACAAAAGCTATGTGACTGGACAATATCACAGCTGAGGACTGGAGAACTAACTGAAAGTCTACCCAAGATATGCCAGTACGATTACAATACTGGCATCTACCTGACAATGTAGAAAACTGCCCAGGTGCAGTCTCTTTCTCTGACAATGATTGCCTAACCAGTCTGCTCTCAATCATCGCAAAGTGATGGAAGCCATCATTAACAATGCTATCAAGTGGCACTTATTCACCAATAACCTACTCATCAATGCCCAGGTTTGTCACGGTTCTGAGTACTGGCCCTGGATTTGGCTCCTTAGATGTCTTGTTGTACAGCACATGGATTCCATGCTGGACTGATTGCATAATGACACACATCTGAGCCCCATCAGGGGCCTAGCATAAGTACCTGGGTTTCTCTAGCACTAGTTGTCAGAGTATTGGTCTACCTTTGCTCCTAGTGGCTAGAGTGGTCCACTCTGGAGCAGTATTGTGTTCTCTATTCCTGTTTGATGATCCAGTTTGTGTTAGGATTCCTCTTCAGATCTCCAAGGCAAGATTCCTTCTAGTTGCTGCCTGTGTTTTTTCCTGACTCCAGTCTTGTATCAGTGTGCTGCATTTGGGTTTTCTGCAAGCTTGCTCTTTGATCAACATTGTGACACCTGCATTCTAAAGTTTTGAAAGAGATAGGAAGATGACAAACAGCTCATTTGATAGCTAAGTTCCATAAAGTCTGGAACAGTTCAAACACAGATGCACACAGTGAAATAGGTCATATTGGCTCAATCCTCTCACCAAGAATCACTGCCTGCTTTCTGCTCATGCTTTTAATTTCTTACACCCAGAGATATTTAAAAACTATTAAAATTATTAAACAATTAAAAAGATTAAAATATTTGCTTCTTAGGAAAGTAGAAAATTTCAGAAAAGTTATTTTAATTAAAACATTAAATTAAAATCAAATAATTTTAAAAGAAGGAACTTACCTTCCTATTTATTTCTTAATCTGCAGCCCTATAAACCCCAGTGAATGTAACAGTGGATTTAAAAACTTTTGAAAACTCTGTTAACTTTGACAATCAGCAAAGCTGTGGATGGGCTTTGCCAACTATCAAACTTTTTATGGGTGTTTTGCAGGACCTGAACTCAACATCCACAGCTTGAGATGCTTTGGACAGGCAACGTAGGCCTTTCACATCTGAGCAGGTGAGGAGACAGCAGTTAGTGATTCCAGATGACAAGGTTAGGCCAACAGCCCTGGCCCATTGTGACCATCTATGCTTGATCTTCTAAAGATCTCTGCTCATTTTCATACAGCTGTCTCTGCTTTCATGCCACAAAGGCAGATTGAACAGAATATCCATGGTCTCAATAATGCTGGGACAGTAGCTGATTTGTTGTGGCCAGAACATCCTAAATATTCTCCCTCGTGTTTAGCTCAGCACAACAATTACTATTGCAGTGACACAGTGGTTGAGGTTAATATCTAGGAAATGAAGCTCATTTCTAACAATTAATCCAGATTCAGGTATAGGATCATTATTTTAATATTTAAATCCATGTTTCTTACAAGCAGCTATTTGGGTCAATTTATAAAGTGACTAATTTAGCCTTGGCCATTAAACTTACAAGTGCAGGCTGATGCCTTCTAAATCATTGTTGTGTCCTGTGCATGCCTGATCAACGTGAAAAGGGTGTGCTAGTGCATTGCAAGTGGGGGTGAATTTCATCATCAATGTCTGCCTTCACCAAGAGGTGGTTCCCAAGATACAGTAAGTAGTTGAAGCTTTCCAGGGTCTGACTATGAAACTTTATTGTCAGAGGGCAGTGTGATACAGCAGGAGGAGGTTGGTTGAAGGCCTTTGTTTTGTGGATGTTGAGTGTGAAGTGCATCCTCTTTTATGTTTCAGTGAATCCATCAAGGACATCATAGAGCTTGGTCTCCAAGTGTGCATAGGTACAAGCAACAACTGCATACAGCAGCTCAGCTGCCGAGGTTTGGGTGATCTTAATTCTGGAGTGTGGTCATCACAGGTTGAACAGCTTCCTGTTAGTTCTGAAGGTTAGTTCAGGGTGGCACAGTGAGTTAGTACTGCTGCCTCAAAGCTCCAGGGACCAAAGTTCAATGCTGACCTCCAGTGCTATCAGTATGGAGTTTGTATGTTCTCCTCATGGGTTTCCTGCGGATTCTCTAGTGTCCTCTCAAACCCAAAATGTGCTGGATGAAATGTCAATTAGCCATTGTAAATTGCCCCTTATGCATAGATGAGAGGTAGAATTGGGAAAGGAGTTGATGGGAATGTGGGAAGAATAAAATGTATTAACATAGGATTAGTGTAAAAACATTGGTTGATTGTTAGCATAGAATAGGTGAACTGAAGGGCTTATTTTGTGCTGTATTTCTCTATGATTCTTTTAGTTCCATTCCCAATGGAAATTTATTGGAGTTGATTTGCTGCAAGAAAGATTGAGTGAAGCATTTGAGGCAAAGAAGCGGCCTCATTTGACGCCAGTCTTCACTGAGATTGGTCCGATTCTAGATTCTTTAGTTAATCTCAAGACGTGCATGCCACTGTGGAGAGATAGTTCAGAAGGACCCTGGCAATGATTTTCCCTGTGGTAGACAGCAGGGAGAACCCTCTGTAATTATCACAGGTGGATTTGACCCTTTCTTGAAGATGGTCCTAAAATACTTCAGAAGGCTTACTAATAATATGGCATGTAGAATGCAGGAGGGTAGTTGGAGGCATTAACACTATTACGGCGCCAGCAATTGAGGTTTAATTCTCACCACTGTCTGTAAGGAGTTTGTACATTCTCCCTGTGACTGTGAGGGTTTCCTCCGAGTGCTCCAGTTTCCTCCCACATTCCAAAGATGTAGGGTTAGTAAGTTAACGTGGATGTAATTGGGTGGCGCAGGCTCACTGGGCTGGAAGTGCCTGTCATTGTGCTGTATAAATAAAGTTTTAAAGTTTTATTTTCTATCTACAGTAATATTCTGATTATTGAACATATAGAAATGTGCATCCATTAAAAGTGGCCAGAAGAAAATTGAAATCAAAATAGAAATTCTCATTTAAACATTCATTTTGTGCTTAGTAATTTTACAAAGGCAGTCAAAATGATTACAGAGTCAGCAATTTTAATGCGGGTAGATGTGCACCTTGTTATCGACCAAGGCAAATACTTTATATTAATGATAAGATTTCATAGGGTGTCAATTAATAAAATGCACAGCAAGAACATGAACGATACAGGCTAGCAAGTATAATCAGTAAAGCAAGTTCAATTCCATTTGATGAGACCCACATTGCATGTGAAGCCTCTTTGGTTACTGAGCAGCTATTTTGCAACTGGATCTCAAAATCTTTTGCAGGTTTTAATGCAGAGGTTTGCTTGAGTATTGTGATGTTTTCATTGACTTTAAAAATAGGATCAACTCTTGTATACTTCAAAAAATGCACAAATGTTTACAAAGTTGACTTTCAGTTTGACTGTGCAGAAGTTAACAGAATTGCCAATGACACTGCCATTATCAAGATGGTCATTAAAATTGTATGTTGGTCAGCTGACACATAACAGAAAACATATACAAGAGCCCTGCTGCAGTTCAGATTAAGACTAATGATGAATCAGTAATATTTAATTGAAGTATACACAAATTGACCTGAAGAACACGGAACAATAATGTTTCCTCGGTAAGGAAAATCATACAGAGCCAGGATTTATTGGAGACACCTTCTAGTCCAGTGCAATTATAAGTTAACCACATTTATTATTACTCATCCAGTGCTATTATTTGTTGACAATTATGTGAACATTTGCCAACATCCTCACTAAAACTTTTGGTCACCACAGTTTGCCCATCCCAATAGCCTCCAAAATTGTCTTTAACAATTTTGGATTTCCTGGATATAGCCCAGTTGTCTCACCATGTGCATTTAGATTGAAAAGTAATGATATAAATTAACCTTCCATCAACGTGATCTGTAGTTTTCACCTGAATCTCAATCTGTGTGCTTGTGTGCAGGGGCAGATTGAGAATTTGGGATGGCAAGCCAATAACTTGGAAAATGAAGTGCTTTGATAAGAGATGCAAATCCCCATAATCCTCTCTCACTATCATTCCTCTCACTGCTCACAGGCTCCTTCCTAGGAAAGGTAAGCTTTCAAGGACTATGTTGCAGATATTGGACAGTGAATGGCCAAGGCTGAAGTGTCATGCATCATACCTAAGGTGACATTCCTTGTGAATGTCTGCATGAACTTATTCGCATCATTGCCACATTTGATGTTGCATGCATTTGGCCACTCTTCCAGTGGATGCATAAATCATTGCAACAGGTTGCAACATAATACTAGTTGTAGTCCAGCCAGACTTCTCCAATCTTCAAGCAAGCATTAGCAAGTCCACCAGGAATACTTGACAGTATATCCTACTGACTTAGTTGTTGCTGCAGAAATATACTGTGCATCACCAGCCTGAGATATATAGCATCTGGTTCCAGCCTAGAAAAGTCTTGGTAGTCCTTTACCTTACAAAGTGATATTTCCACAGATGTCTACAGCTCTTGATCACTTATGTGAATTATCGGTCCCACAAAATATAAGCATTAAGTATGAGGAAAGAATTGACTGGCATCCGTATGTCATGTGAGATTAAAAACAGGAATTAAAACTTGTCAAGATAAGAATGCTGAAGATTATCATGAGGTAAATGATCATCTTACTCACGCTGACCTTGTCCACATGAATCTGTGTATACACAATGTGGTTAGATGAGGTTGAATGTATCCAAGTAACACATTACCCCTTCAGCCACTTGTCTCCAATATCCTTATATTCTGACATTTCACATCATTTAAGAAGCTTCTGGATGAGCATTTGAATCGCCAAGGTACAAAGCTAAGGACCAAGTGTTGTAAACAAGATTAGTATCAATAGGTACTTGATGGTTGTCATGGATATGGTGAGCCAAAGTGTCTATAACAGTGTTGCATGACTCTGTGAAGCCCATTTCCAGGGCATCCCCTTCTGCAGGTGTTAAATGCAAAATGGATCAAGGCCATTTCCAATTCTCTGCCTCTACGTGGGTTTGTTTTCTCTTCTCATATAAGAAGGAAAAGAAGAAACTCGTGTGTGACCAATGATATATTACTGGATGCATGGAGAGCTTTGTTAGAGGTGACAATGGGAAAGAAACATGGCATTTCATAAAGATGAGAATGACTATTGGTGGTGCGTGGAGATATGGGGAAATGAGGTGCACAGACAAAGAGTTAGTGTTAGAAATGATGTGCAGAAATAGACTTTAGGGTGCAGATTAAAGGATTTGGAGTAACATGCACATTGGAATATAGGTGAATGTCCCACTGTACTCACCTTTCCTGATCTGAGGAGGTTAGTAAATAGCTTTCAGTTCTGAATCCGGGAGATCCTGTTGCTCACTTCAAAGGCAACCTCCAGCCATGCCTTCGTTGTTGTCACCAGCAGGCAGTTTCCTCCAGTCAGCAGTTCTTAAATCCTCCAGCACAAGTTCAAGTGAGGACCCATTGAATCCAGGGATAGACTTGCCTCATTTACACTCCATTTGTGTAGCCACCAAATATCATGTTTGCAATGAACCTTAAAACAATAGAATTGAATTGTCAACATGCTCACTCACACTCTTTGGTCAGGAAAGCAAATAATATTAATGTTAAAAAGCCACTGATTAAACATACTGCAGAAACTTCTGGGTTTCTGGCAAACAATCCCTCCTTTCCTGGCATTTCAGAGCATTAAAATTCACCCACAAGATTTAAGCTAAAAGTATAAATCAGAAAGTATAAATTAAATTCAAAATAACCTACAAACAGTGAAATAAAATGGGGAAAGAAAAATAAAGTTAGGAGAGAGAGAGAAAGTGTTAAAAATTATACAGATCCTCCAACTGATTAAGTGTGAAGGACTGAGAGACTAAAATTCAATTTTCAATCACAAATGTGAGATTATACTTATCATTAAAGTTTGGAAAGACTGGGTCTTTTTCTCTTGCAAAAAGAAGCTGACTGGTGACCTAAAAGAAAGTTTTTTAAATTACAGAAGACTTGATAGATGAATGCTGAAAAAGTGTTTCTATTTATGGTTGAATGGAAAACTGTAAGTCAAAAATCTAAGATAATCATCAATAAATCAGGAAGGAAAACCGGAAAAGGCTTCTCTAACTAGAGACCACTCAGAATTTGGAATCCTTATTAATGGGACTGTTGAGGTAAATAGGATTAAATTATGAGCTGGGTAAAGTAGAAGGTGATAGAGAGTTTGCACTGAAGGAGAGGATGAAAGGAGGTTTGAGTAAAGCATAATATTGATGGCCTGGTTGACATTCTATAGCAAATTTTGAGCAGTTTTCAATGAAAAAATTTCCTTAGAAAAGCAATTGTCAGGATTCTAACATAAAAGACAATACTGGAAATAATATATCAGGCAGCATCTGCAAAACAAAAATAGACTTAGCATTTCAGGCTGATGCCCTTTCATCAGAGAGAGGAAAAATGAGAAAATAACAAGTAGTTATACTTAAAAAAAATATATAATTTTTTTCTTTTGGTTGCTTTGTAAAGAATTTATGATATAAAATTGAAAATTGAAGAATTAGGAATGTTAAAGGAGTTTACCATGAAATTTATCCCCTACAAGTAGCACCAAATGTGTTACATCATAGCATCAGTGAAATGCAAGGTGCCTCCAAAATTCAACTAACTGTGTTCAATGGATTGACTTTCAGAGGAGTTCAATGCACTGAGGCTCCTATATACCACGTAGCACTTCAAAATGGGGATGAATTTCTTGGCAGATATGCTAAATATGCAGGGGAAAATGATTTGAAACAATACTTATGCTTTCTACAAGTATGAAAATTTGAGTAAGGGGCCTTTATCTTGACTCCCATGTTTATATTTACCTACCCTTTTAGTACACAGGCATATTTTATTGAGGTTTCTGGAAAATTTGAGTACAATTATACCGTCAGATTAGCTTTAGGAATTGGCACCTTTCTGAGTCTAAACTTTGGACAGCATTATGGAGGAAATTTCAGGTCATCGGTCCTCCTGCTGTATTGTGAACAGACATTTGAGAATGTTGATTGCTGACCATCAGACAGAATTTAAAATTATCACATGCATCATTTATTAACCAAGGATATCGGGGTTCATTTTTAACATTGGTTCAATATCCAATTGGTTCAACGTGGTGAAACTCTTTTGAGCAGATTAACCAGGTACTGCTATAGAAAATAAGACTGATCCTCCACCTCAGCCATCACTTGGATGAAAAACCATCAATTTCCAGCTTCTATTTTTGAAGTTTTGCTTCAGCAGCATCATGATTCTAATACCTTTGAGGCAAATATTCCTGGAGCCATTTTGTATTATTCCAGTTGGAATGATTTCCAGTTATTATTCCAGAAGATCACACCTTTCCTTGTATTACTTTGTTCAGTGCCTTTATCCCTTATCCATCTGTTGCTCAAATCCAGCAGGTTCAATCTTCCATTAATTTATCGTGTCCATTTATTAAAACAATTCAGATTAACAAAGCTAACATTTTAGCTGGCAATTTAGTTTGATGGTCAGAAGGTTTATTTTGGCCTATATTTATTTAGAAGTGATTGATTGCATATGTTTCTTGGACAGATACAAACTCAGAAAATAAAGTTAAGTATTTTATTCTGTTTATTAATTATACAATTCAGACATTGATCTAACAAAAGTAGATTTCAAATGTTCTTTTTTTAAAAAAAGATTTAATTTTGCTCATTGTGTCTTTTAAAGATGAAACTTATAGTTTAGGTTTTAATATAGACAAATATTAGCAGTCGCTCTTTGATGGAAAGAAACATCAATATTTCTTGCCTGTGCCCTTGAAATTTTGCAAGATCATACCAGGTAGTTGTGGGTTCTACCTGAACTCTAACATGCCAAAATATATATCATGCAAATCATGCAATTTAAGATGTTTGATCAGAAGTATAAATACATGTAGAAAAGTGACTGCCAAACTGAAATAGTACTCAGATTAATAAAAGTTTCACCTTAACTATAAATGAATTTCCATAATTAATAAATACTCAGTCCACAAGAGAGCAACTATTGATATTAATAATATTACAATAAACTTGTTAATACAAAAAATATAAATTATTAAATTAAAAATAAATATGCTAAATTTGAATTATTACAGTCATGCCACACGTTACTCAACAGCTGCAGTAAAACTATCTCTAAGGCCTCCGTTTCCTTAACATGTTCCTCTTGCGCCTTCTTTTTCCAATCTCCTTCATCTTTGACAGAAATGTCTCAAGTTCAAGAATTGCTTTACGCTGTGTCAATTGATCATCCCACTGTCAAAGAGAGATAGAAACATTAATTTGCATCCATTGACAAATGG
>JARFYF010000052.1:89636712-89648651 GCA_030265395.1 Rhina ancylostomus
AAACTAATGGACTAGGGGATCCACAAGAGAATGGCAAATTGGATCCAGAAGTGACTCAGTGCCAGGAAGCAAAGGCTAATGGTCAACAGTTGTTATTACAGCTTGAAAGTTGTTTTCACTGGAATCCCTCAGTGCCCAGTACTTGATCTCTAATTTTGCAAGTATATTAATAATTGAGTCTTACACATGGAGAAATGACCAAATGGTTTACAAATCTACAATTATTGGCCATGTGGGAGACAGTGAGGAGGAAATCTATGATAGAGATTGTTTGGTCAGTTGAGTACAAAAGTGGCAATCGGAATTTAATCAAGAAAAAAGTCTGAGGGAATGCATTTGGAGAGGCACAATAAGCCAAGAAAATATTCAATAAGCAGGAAGATATTGAGCGGTGTGGAGGAACCAAAGGTCCTTGGAGTGAATGTCCAAAGGTCCTGAAGGATAACAAGACAGGTCCATCAGGCATGCAGAATGATTTCCTTTATTAGCTGTGGTAGAGAATATAAGAGCAGGGAGATTTTGCTGGAATTCTCTGCAACACCAGCGAGGTGACAGCTCAAGTACTGCATTCATTTCTAGTCACTGCATTATAAGAAAGCTGTGATTACATTGGAAAGCTTGTAGAGGAGATTTATAAGAATGTTGCCAGAAATGGAATACTTTAGCTCTGTGAAAAGACCAAATAAGCTCAAGTTGCTTTCTTTGGAACAGAAGAGGTCTTGGAGAAACTTAACCGAGGTGTATGAAGTTATGAGGACTAGATAAAATAAATGAAAATGACTTATTTTCTTAGCTGAAAGGTCAGCAACCAGAGAGATAATTTTATACTAACCGGACGAAGGAATAGAAGAGAGATGACGCACAATATCTTTAGTGAGTTCAGTAGGATTTAAGAACCCCAATCCTGAGAGAGTGGTAGAGACTGAAAGCCTCATCACACTCATCACAGCCATAAAGTCATATAGCATAGAAGCAAACCCTTCAGCCCATCTCATCCATGGCTATCTAATCCATGTGCCTTTGTTAGGTTTATATCCCTCTTAACACTTCCTCTCCATGCACCTGTATAAATATCGTGTTCATAATTTTATATGCATTTACTACCTCTTCTGGCAGATTGTTCCATATACCCACTACCTACTGTGTGAAAAAACTTACCCCTCAGATCCCTTTTAAAATCATTCCCCTCTCACTTTAAACTTATTTCCTTGATTTTTACCCTCCCCTACCATGGGAAAATAACCATCTACCCTATCTGTACCCCTCATGATTTTATAAACCCCAACAAGGTCACACCTCCCATGTTCCAGGGAAAACAGTCCCAGCCTATCCAATCGCTCCTGATAACTTAAGCCCTCCAGTCCAGGCAACATCCTTGTGAATATTTTCTGCAACTCCTCTAGGTTAAATCACATCCTTCCTACAGTATGGCAACCAGAAGTGCACACAATATTCCAGGAGTGGTCTCACCGATGTTTTGTACTACTATAACATGACATCCCAACTCTTGTATTCAAAACCATGGCAGATGAAGGCAAGTATACCATACACTTTCTTCACCACCTTGTTTTCCTGTATCACCACGTTCAGAGAACTATGTACTTGTAGCCCTTCAACTCTGTTTAACGACACTTCCCTGGCACCCTGTCATTCACTGTATATGCCCTGCCTTGGTTTAACTTCCCAAAATGCATTATTTCATACTTTTCAGAGTTATATTCCACCTGCCATTCTTCTGTCCACTTCCTCCCCCCCCCACAAAATCCCATTTCAATCTTGAGAAGCCTTTTTCACTGTCTACTCTATCACCAATTTTTGCATCATATCTGCAAACTTACCAACTATGTCACTTGCACTCTTATCCAAATCATTAATATATACGATGAACAACTGAGGACTGAGCATAGGCCTCCAGTCTGAGAAACAATCCACCACCATCACCGAGCCAATTTTGTGTCCAATTGGGTTGCTCACCCTGGATCTCATAACTTTCTGGACCAGCCCATCATGTGGGACCTTGTTAAAGGCCTCAGTTAAAGTCTATGTAGATAATACCTACTGCTGCCCTCATCAATTCTCTTGGCTAGGTCTTCTTGACATAATCAAATTCATGTGCCTAAAGAGCTGTGAGCTGCAGGGTTACAGACCACATGTTGGTATGGGGATTAGATCAGAGAGCTCCTTTCAATTGGCATTGATGTTCTGGAGCTGAGAAGATTGAAATCTCCAACAACCACAAACATTTTCCTTTGGCCAGGGCAATACTTCTGCCAATGAAACATTTTCCCAGTGATTCCCTTTGACTTCAGTTTTACCAAAATTCTTTGTTATCACATTCACCCTGTCTCTGGAATTCAGGTCATCTGTCCATATTTAAAATGAGCTTCTTAATGAGGTCTGGAGTTGAGAATAAAAACTTGAGTAATGCTGCTTGACAGCATTATCAATGACACCTTCCCTCAGTTTACTGGTAAACTGAAATAGATTGATTGGATGGTAATTAACTCAGCTGAATTTGTTATGCTTTTTGGGGATATACCCAAGCTATTTCCATATTGTTGTATGAATGCCTGTGTTGCACCTATAATGGAATAGCCTGCTTAAGTACACAGCTAATTCTGAGGGCAAGGTTTCTGCAGTGCATCTGTAAAGTTGTCTCTTTCCATAACTTCCATGTGGAACCATTTCCAACCACCTCCGAGTACCACATGAAGCGAATTAAATTAGCTGAAGACTGGCAGGGATTTCTGGAAGAAGCAAAGATGGATCATCCACATCTAGTTTAGGTTTATGAGTGGGGTTAACCTCCTCGGCTATCTGCTCTCACTGCAGACTGTACATAGGCCTGTAAATAGAGAACATCTCTCTTCATTACCACTTCCCATGCAGTGGCTGCAAACCAGAAACTGTGCTCTTCCACTTGCAATTAGATATACCTCAGTCCAGTCGATCACAAATGTTAGCCCTCCACTGAAGTGCCCAGTAAAATATTGCAATTACACAGACTTGATGCTACAGTCTGGGAAAAATGCTGGAAGTTAGCATCCAGCTCACACTCTAGTAAATGGGAGAAGTTAATCATGCTCCATGATTTTTGCATCCCTTTTTGGGAGTTGCAAATTTAGCTTAGTTGTTTTCTTTAAAACAAAGATTTGTGTCTGGTTGTACAGCTCCCATCTCTTCAAATACAGTGCCTAGTGGAAAATCAGTATGGGCGACAACTGAGTTACTTTCTTTCAGTGGCAATTCCTTGTGCTCTTGCCCATTGTAAACCTACCAGTGAGTTTTGGATTAATGATCCATTAGTCTTTTTCCTTCAGCTATTTCGTGTTACCTACCAGTCACACTTCAGATAACTGTTTCACTTGGATACCACAATCAAACACACATTGAAACTGAACAAATAACGTTAACAAACATATGAAAGAAATTTGCTATAATTGCTGAAAAAGTAATGCAGTTCTTTCATTTATTGGATGTTTTTAAACACTGCACTGTTTGATAAAAAGTGCCAACAGATTTGTTTCTAGCATCACACCTCAATTTCATTCTTCTTATTCAACTCTAATCTGTAAATGTTGAGCTTCAATGGGAAATGCCTCAGAGTGCCATGCTTATGCATAATAATGATTTCCAAAATTGGATCTCAGTTAGTTGCAACATCCAAGTATTTGCTCAAGAGGAAACCTCTTCCCTACCAAAAATAATACTTAGCAATGGCAGTCAGACAAATGCAATGCATGGCTAAGTTTTAGGTTGTTATAGCACCTAGCTGAATTTTTAAAAAAATTCAATAATCTTCATTTACTACAACTTTCTCCACAAAGGCTCCATGCAGCTGGTCACTAGCTCCCAAAATGAAGTGCAGAAAAGGGGAAAGGCAGTAAAAGTAAATGGTTGAAGTTATTTATGGCAGAGACAGACAGTTGAAACTAGAAGAGAATGGATGAAATCAGTGAAGACCTGAAATAGTGGGTGGATGCGATTAAGAACTGTGACCAAATGACTTATAGAAACTGCTGTGAAAGATCAGTTCTACATTGCTGACAATTCACCGTTTCCAGTCTCAGACTGTTCACGTTATGATCCACAAGTACAACAAATGCCCGGAAGACGGAGCCGTGATATTTTTATGCGGCCTGCTCTCTCATACTTTCTTGCTCAACTCGTACTGTTTTGAGTTTCTGCTCATTCATCTTATGGGTGTATCTGAAACTGAAATTTAAGTGGGCAGAAGCAACGTAACGCCAGATCATCTCTCGGTTTCAATAACAGTCACAAGTGTAGAATCCTTTTCAATTTGCATCCCCTTGCCATTTCATCAATAAAGCAACCTCATTCAATCCTCTTTATTTCAAACACCTGTCCTCTTCCACCAAATACCTTCGTTCCATTTTGCTCTCCTTCGGTCTCACGGTTTATAACTCTAACAATACAGTAGCGTCCACATAGTAAAGGCTTCCATAGTAGTTTGTAGCAATAATCAGATCAGTCTCAATAAACGAAATGTTAAAACCCTAAACTGCAATCTTTTAAAGCCAACCACAGCAAAATCAAATACTCGTGTTGCACTGCCACTGTTAAGACATTTTTAACTAATACAGAAAATGTGTTTATAATACCAAGCACAGTGACTTTCAGTAACAAAGTTTATCTGAATTGTTGACATCAGGCGAAATCTATCACGGCAAATTAGCACTTACATCATCTGATGCCCCCATAATTCAGACTAACGAAGCCTTGTGATGTTTCCGTTTGCTGCAGCTCAGTGTAACACCAGCTGGGCTGGTGGAGAAACAGACTTGACTGTGAAATGAGAGACGTTGTTTTACTTGGTACATCCTTCATTGCTGACAAGTCCCACGCTGCCAAGCCTCCTACTCTCAGGCACAGCTGAGCGATGCGAGGCAACAAAAAAAACCCGCCCGTACGAGCGTCATGTGATCTGTGAACGTCTGCTCGGCAGAGGACCCATGATTTCTGTTGCAGTGATTTGCAGCAGACAATTTTTTTTGCAAGTTGTGGTAGAATGACTTAAGTATGCAGAAAGCAAGATTTTGCACTTTCCTCTTGGTTGAAAATATAGATATTTTATTGGTCCCCTTAGAATGTTGATAAATTTATGCAAGAGACTGGATGACTGCCAAAAAATGTGCACAACGGCACACTTTATATTTCTAATGTCACCATCTCAGCCAACCAAATGAAAAAAAATCCAAAGAATTCTCTAGGGACATTTCGAGAGCAAAAGTTAAGCACAAAGTCCCCAGTGGAAGCTCCATTATTGCACAACCTGCTATTAATTTAAAGAAGCAGTAAAACATCTAATCAGGTAACTTGTTCACCGTGAGCTGGAGCGTTAACGGACCAATCGCCTTGCTCTGGTGGTAGTTTGCATCTTCCTTCGTAGCATGCCCCCTGAAGCAGCATGTGGAACCCAGAGAAGCAGCTGTGCAAGTCCCTGCACATCTGGACGTGAACTCCTGACTGTCTGGAAACAAAAGTTGTAAATGTTTTGAGGCAGCGCCTTGTGAACCTGTTGGTCTGGAATTTTAGTTAAATTGAACTTGTTTACTGGTGCAATTAGTCAAAAGCAGCATAAAATGGCATAAAAGAACAGAGTTTTAAGGCTTGTTTGCATTTGAGGCAATTCAAGTTCAGAGGTTTACCAGAGTAATACTTGGAATGGGTAAGTTGCCTTATAAGGAAAGATTGGACAGCTAGACTTTTATTTGCAGGAGTTCAAAAGAGTTAGAGGGGATTGATAGAAACATAAATGATCCTGAGGGAACCCAACAGGGTGGATGTGGAGAGGAAACTTCCTCTTATGGGAGAATCTAGAACTAGAGGTTACCCATTTAAGATACAGACAAGATGATTTTCTTTTATTCTCTCTAGGAGAGAGTCTTTGGTGACAGAAGCAGAGTCTTTGAATATTTTTGAGGAAGAGGTAGATAGATGTTTGATGAGCAAGAGGTGAGAAGTTATTTGGGGTTGGTGGGAATACAGACTTCAGGTTACAAATAAGAACAGCCATGATTTTATTAAATGGTGGAGTAGGCTTGAGGGGTCACTCGACTGCTCTTAATTTGTATGTTCTTATGTTATAAGTAACTACTTTCTTTTATAAGAGTTCTATAAACATCTTGCTAGAACTTTCATCAGACTCTTCAATTGTGACAGAAACAGGCATGGTTGGTTATGTGAATTTTTTAAATTTGTTGTTGAGTGCTGTAGTGCCTCAATAGAGGTTGAAAAGCTGCTCCTTGAGTTTGTGTTGCACTTTGCAGTAGCTGTGGAAAAAGCTCACTGCAGAGGGATAAGTGTGGAAGTGGGATGGAGAATTATGGTGCCAGGTCAATGGGAGCTCCCAATCAGGGCGGCAGGAGAAGGAAATGGTTCTCTAAACATGCAGTTTTGCAGTGCCAGAATCAGCAATTATGCCCAGAGCTCTGCCCTATTGATTTAAAGAATAGTTTACATCTGATCAGCAACTTTTAAGAAGTGATTAGTGACATTTGCCACATTAGTCCATCATTTATAAAATGGTTGTATAGCTCATTGAGGCTGAGCTCTGACTGGGAAGGTGGAAACTACCACAGACAGCCTACCCCTTCCCCAAGATAGATGAGTTCCCAAAAACACAAAACAAACTAGGGAACCCAAGGCATAAATAAATCATAAAGGATTGTCACTCATCAACATTTAGGTACTTTTGGACTTTCACACCAAAATAGCATACCTGACTGTAGGATAACCTGCCAATAGCTGTAATCTTGCAACAATCAAACGAAGGAACAGGGGAAATGCATGCACAAGACTTGTGGCAACACCCTAATTTTCATGCAACTTACCCAGTTGTTACTCCCAAAGGAGGTAGCTGGTAGGCTAATTGTCCCTGTAAATTGTTCCTGGGCATAAGAATGAAAAAAGTGAGAATGAATCATTGCAGAGCCGGGGGGTGGTGATGCAGCTGGGGTATTGCCTTCCCCATTCAGTGAAGAGAACCTGTACTTTTTATAGCAGAATAGATGCCAGCTACCACAAAAAATCTGGTATCCACTTCACAATCTACTTGGATATAAAATTAAAACTAGACTGAGCCTGAGGACTTAACACCTTTTCCATCCCAGACATGCCCCAGGCATTCAGCATTGCAGGCAGGGGAGGTCACTTGCTAAAGTGTGATTGGTACATTTTAGTATGATAAGGTACTAAGTGAGCTAGCCTGAACCAAGCCCAAGGATGTTTCTTTCATACCAAACTTAACCTAAACCTGGCACACATAGCCAGGTCCCATTGGGCATGAATTGAATAGTTAGCATTCATATCTGTTGCCCTGCTTGAATTATGCAGTCATTGTCAGACTTTTTTAGTGTTCATAATCTCATATATGGAACCTTATTAAATGCATCTGGAAGACCTCATTAGGTGCTCTCTGATTTGCCATCACTCTGACCTCCTCAGAAAGTCCAATTGGATAAATCAGTCATGACCTCCAATTAGCAAATGCATACTGATTCCAGTTGATCAGTTAATTTATGTCCAAACCCTCGGCTATTATGATAAATTCCATTAACATCCTCATGATTGATATGAAACTGATGCTTCTGTGGTTTCTGAAAAATCAATAAACTCTGAATTTCTCCAAAGGTTGCCCATATTTCCTGCTTTGTCCAGCAAGGCTGGAACATCTGCAAAACAGCACAAGTGGGCATTTTTGACTGTTTCCACCCTTTGTCCAGATGCCCTGCAAATATTCTGTGCAGAATATGGTAGACTGGGATCTCCCCTTGCAAAGTCAGCACCATTATTCAGGAATATTACTGCTTCATAGTGTTACTCTTGCATAAAATATAGTTTAAAGCATTTTTACTATGCTTATTAATGATGAAAGATCAGAAAGTTGGTCTTCAAGAATGTTGATGATACTACTTTAGAAAGCATAGGAAAGGTGTTTCCATGCAAGGGACAGAGTAAGTGATTGGAAAAGAATATACAGCTATGGAACAGAGTGTTTAATTGCAGGGAGGGGGGATAAATTTAAGATTATCCACTATGCATTTGGGAAAAATTGGAATATTTCTTTAATGGTGAGGGACAAGCAGGAGGGAAGTAAAAAGAAGTGTTGTATATGTAATTGTAATCTAATACAAGGCAATGTAATCAAACAAACAAAAAAAAGTTGTAATGCAATCTTTTGAAGGTGTTTGACCAAGTTGAGATAAACACAACACATCTCGACAGCAAACATAATAAATTCAGTTACCCCATAATTCCCCAAGGAGCAACAGAATCCATATTGATCTTTTTGATTGGATCTCAGTAAGTTGTTTAGGAAAGCTCCAGATATTTATAGGGATCTTGCACACTGTCCTTGCTGAATCATCGTAGACATGCAGAACTGTGAACAACCCCCTTCCACATAACACCCAAATGTGAGAGAGTCCCTATAAAATATCAGATGGTATTTTGTTTACCATCCTGGCCTATTGTCTCCCACAAGGTTGTCTTGGCTATCTCATTTCACAGCCCAGCACCAGAAATAATTCAACTGGTATGAATTATACTTTCTGCACCTCAGAGAAGCTAAACTTCAGCCCGGTTAAATTGCACACAGACACATTAAACCATCCTGGGTTTAAGAATCCTGGAAATGAACAGCTTCAACTTTTTTAGTATTTCTAGCATCAAGGCAAAATTACAAGCCATAAGTAAAATTATTGTCAAATTTCTTTGTCAAATGTGAATAAAACAATCCATCACTGGACACTAACAACAATGTAAAGATTTATCAAAGGAGTAGGAATTCAAAAAGTAAGGAAACAATATTTCAGTGGCACAGAACCCAGGATAGAACCTTGCTGGAGTATTGAGTACCACTGTGGGCATCAAATCTTAGGGAAGATCTTGGGAGATAGTGGAAGGGAGAATGTATAGGTTCACCAAAATAACACCAGAATTTAAAAAGTTAAATTATAAGACTGGGTTGCAAAATTCTAGTCAGTATTCCACTGACTTTTAGAAGGCAGAATATGAGCTAAAGGGCCAAATCATTCTTTTTGTTGTTGGTAGCTTCATACAAGCTGCTCTTCCCAGGTAAGCAAGTGCTGGACTTCTACAAAACTATTCAAGGTTCAGAACTTATTGAGTGACACGTGCCATCCCTTCTATTACTTTGTTCGGATGCTGGACACTCAGTGGAATCCAATGGGGCAAACCATTCTTGCTGAGGTGCCTTGGCATTAGTCTTAGGATTCTGTCTCTCCGATTCTGTTAGACAGAAAATCCTTTCATTACAATGAGGTTTTTTTTGACTTGGTAATAGGCAAAGTAAATGATTTAACAACATAATTTTGGTTAATGTTTCTTATTGATCTATAAGTGTTTTAAAAGTTTTAATTAACTTTTTTTCCAAATATTCACCCGCCTTGTAGTAATTTTTAAATGCCTTTGAATGTTAGAGATATTTTAAAAGATATTTAAAATGGTAGGATCTGGGGTGAGTTGATGGGAATGTGGAAAAATAGGGTAAGGGAAATATTAGTGAAAGAATGGGATTGCTGTGTGAACTGGCAAAGACTCAATGGGCTGAAATGGTCTCCTTCTATATTGAAAAGAAAAATGGAAATATGAACTAGAACGGTAACAGACAACTGAGGTTTTTTTTACATTCCGGTCTTGAACTTTTAATGATGAGGGATGTGTTAATTATTATCAAACAACATCCTTCAATGGACATTACATATAAGGGGTTTCATTGCTTCACGTTTCAATTGTTGTTGCAGATTTTAAATACTTGAAATCATTTTTTTTAACTTTTGTCTTTTTTTATCTTGTTATATTGATTTATTGAAATCTTCATCAAAACATTAGAAATTACTTGGATGTATGCTTGAAGAGCAGTGACTTGCATGGTTAGAGACCTAATATTGGAAGATGGAATCGAGGTAGATTCTTTTTTTGATTGGTACAGACAGGATGGCACAAAAGGACTCCTCTTGAGTTGAACATTTTCTGTGATTGACAATTCATTTGAGATCCATGCACTGGTAATTTACAAATCCTTCAATCTAATTGGCTATGGTATTACACAGGTCCTTATCCAATGTACTCAGGTGCCCTGCTTCTCTTGTTGCATTATTAGCAACGTACAATATTGGCAAAGTTTTAACATGAAAAAGCAAGTCCAGCTATTGGCAGTGTCTGTCATATTCAATCCTTTAGCAAGATGTGACCCAGTGTAACTCATCTAGGTCTTGGAAAAAGGCATGCTTATTATAGGATTTAAATAAATTGTGCCATTCATATTTTGGAAATAGTATGAATTATGTACAAAATATGATCATCTATCATTTCTTTGACAATCAAAATCTTTATATTTTTTAATTTTAAAAGTAAATTAATGAAGCAGGACAGTTGTAAAAATTGGGATGTTTATGTTTTACAAGAGTCTGGTGTCTGGAAGGAGGGGAGAACAGGATGTTTACTTTTGCAGGATAATATTTCCTTCCTGTTGCTAAATTTAGCCAACAGGCTGAACTGGATTTCACAGTTTTATTCATTTCACACCCAAGATTATATTATCAGTGACTGCAGCAAAATATTCTATAATTTTGTTTGAGAACAAAGTCCAAAGGAAGTGGGAAATCCCCAGGCAGAATCTGTTGTCTAACCAGGGGACGCAAAACTACTGTGCCAGTTTTTAATTCTTCATACATCTCTCAAAATGTCGTGCCTATTCATCAAAAATGACAATCAGTCAGAAGAAAGAGTCATGATGGATTGAAGCAATGAATCAATACATGATTACAAGACATTCTGTGAGGAAAGGAAAGTGTGACCATTTTGCTCAGAAGCATGCCCATAGAGAATTTAATCAAAAATTTGTCAAGTCTGTCAGCTTATGAGACGTTGATGTTTAATAGATTGCAATCCGAAGAATGTGCCATGTCTGTGAGGAGAAATGCTGAATAATGATTATTCACTAAACCACTGGAAAATATGAGAGGCAGAAGTTGATTAAAAATGTCCTTCACTAGTACAATAGGAGAGGAGGAGTCAGAAAAGACAAGCACATGCAGATGTAGAGTTGAAATAACACATCACTTCATGAGGCCATTGGAAGAGCAATGTGTCTGTGATAGCTCGCACAATATTATCTTTTAAATTTGTCCATGAACACTCCTCCTGTAAATTCATCAGGAAATTTGCAAGATTCCCAAAGAAATGGTGCTAATGGCCAATTCAGATATTTCTCTACAGCTTCTACCAGTTCCCCTTCCAAGTTATGGCAATGAGTACAGAACTCCATAAAACTCTACCCCAAGATGAAATAATGTAGATCATTAAAAAGTACATTTTATACCTTCATGCTGCAGACAAACACAACCCCAAGGGCCAACCAGAGATCAGTAACCTGACTTTGAGCCCAGATCAATCAAAGAAATCCCCTCTCTTGCAAATGCCCTCAGTGAACAGAGAGATGGAAAGGTTAAGTTTGCAAATCAATTACTTAGTCTTTTCACTGGTTGGGTCTTGGATGTAGACCCAGAAGAGAAGCATCTCACAGTGTACCTTGTTACTTATACTTGATCTGCACTCATTCAGTTTTGTTTTGAAAAAGTGCTCAGTAAGTTGCTTGGAATATGAATTGTTGGTGGTGCAGTGACAGCAATGGGCCATCTGGGACCTTGGTCCAATAGGGTTTGAAAATATAGAACTGAGAAACAAACAGAGAAAGGACAACAAAGATGTAACTCGGGGATGAGGTGCTACCTTCCTGATGTCAAGGATGCATGTCCTTGTCCACCAGTACCAATGAGATAGATAGAAAGAGGGATGAGATCCAGCAGGCAGAGTTTAACAAAGTAGGAAAGAGTTTAAGATGCAAGACCTCAAAGGTGTTAATCTCTGGGTTATTACAGGTACCTTGTGCA
>JARFYF010000052.1:89762487-89774683 GCA_030265395.1 Rhina ancylostomus
TGCTGGAGGAACTCAGCAGACCAGGCAGCATCCATGGAGAAAAGCAGGCGGTCAACGTTTCAGGTCAGGACCCTTCTAAGAAGGACCCGAAACGTTGACCACCTGCTTTTCTCCACCGTTGCTGCCTGGCCTGCAGAGTTCCTCCAGCATCATTGTATTTTTCATTTTGAAAAGAAATTGTTATTTGTTGGGGATGTAAAATTACGGCATGGACGAAAGTTGCTCGAAATGGCTATTTTCAATAGCTCAGCAATTTTATTTTAAACTTTAAACCAACAAAACCAAAATCCCTATGATAATAGAGGAAGAAGAGTGGATCACTGCAACTGACACTTCCTTTAAGCCTATTTAGTCCAAGTCCTGCTGTACCATTATTGGAATGCCTGACCTCAGAAGCTTAAACAGACTCAGGCATGGTTAGCACCTGAATGGGAGACAGCCTTGGAATAACTGGTGCCCAAGGCTATATCTGGAGCAGAGCTGGCACCCTGCCCAAGAATTGCCTGTGATATGAAGGATATTACAATCTTAAGGTGCCCAGTGGTTGCAGCAGCCTTGGGACTGATTTTTGACTTTGACTTTTGGAGAAGTTGTGCAATGAGGACATTTGCACAGTTCAAACAAAAAGCCTTGAGGTGGAATTGGACACGGGAAAGGACCCAAAATAGATAATATTGCGTCAGTCACCTGTTACTTGCAATTATTTTGTTAATTTTAATATTTTATGAGGCAATAAATGTAATTTACTCCCGTTCTTTTGTTCCCACCTATTAGGCCTTAATTAGGTTCTAGCTAGACTTTGCTGATACTGATGATATTAGGAACTCTAATGCATGGACTTTAAATGGATTGTCTATGAAACAGTATTGAATTTTCTCTCTCCTTCTGACTTAAAATCATAGCTGTTATTTCTACTGGCTAATTATAGACCTGCAGGCAATATTCCTTAATTCTTTCAACTCATTTAACGGCATAACATAAATCATTAATTCTTATTCTGTGTTGTCCATTATCAATGTCTGGAGCATTATTTTACAGCTAGCTCCTTCAAGTTCTGCTAATGGAAATCTATTTAGTTTTTACTAATTTACATACTTCTCAGTAGCACTATTAGGGCTCTATTGGAGCACAGATCCAATGGTATATGAATTCATACTCTGAGCCAAGAGATTTGCAAACTGAGAATGAATAACACTGTCATATGGAAGTTATAAGGTTGTCTGGAATTATTTTTGTCCTTTAAAATTAGATTTTACAATGGATATTTATAATGGAGATATTATAACTGATACTCACTCTTGCAATAGAACATTCAATGTACTTTATAAAAATCAATCATATGGTTACAATAAATTCAAAAATATGGTTTAAATAATTAATAGAAGCAGATTTACATTTTAGATAACATGATATTAAAGAGTTACCAATTAGACTAATTTTAACAATGAATTCAATGGGAATTTTTCAAAGATATTTACTCTCGATTTTCTGAAAGTCCCTAGTTTGTGCTTCTATAGTAGTTGATAGGGTGAGCTAATAACTGTTTCACAGTCCATCTAAAATCATTCTGAGCTAGCAGCTTAGATGTGTACAAGGATGACCCCATGATTTATCTGTTCAGCACATGAAGATGGTCTTTATGCACCAACACACAGCAATGCATGGTCAAACCCTAAAAAAAGTTGCTTATGTTAAATTTTCCCAGATACGAGTTTTCTTTTGAAAAGAAACTTCCTTCCATGAAACTTTTCTGTTTAGGTTCTCATATATTCCGCTCATGAGCTACTCTATAGCCACCCTGACACCAGAGTTTCAGAATGACAGTAATCACAATTCCCAGGATGACTAGATAATTGGTTAGATAGGAGGGTCTTAGCCCTTTAGGGGTAGCTTACTTTGTTTCCATGTTTAGTTTGCTCCTGAAATATAATTAAGTTTTCATGATATGAAGCTAGTCTGTGAAAGGATTCTTTTCTTAACAATTTCAAGCACGTAGCATGAAATCACTTTTGTGATGCTGTGTAGCAGTTAACGCAACGCTATTACAGCGCCAGTGACCCAGGTTCAATTCCAGCCACTGTCTGTAAGGAGTTTGTATGTTCCCCCATGTCTGCGTGAGTTTCCTCCGGGTGGTCTGGTTTCCTCCCACATTTCAAAGATGTACGGGTTCGGAAGTTGTGGGCATGCTATGTTGGCGCCCGAAGTGTGGCAACACTTGCAGGCTGCCCCCAGAACACTCCACACAAAAGATGCATTTCACTGTGTGTTTCGATGTACATGTGACTAATAAAGGTTTCTCATTTTATCTTATCTGTGGCCATGTGCGCCAGATTAGGAAGACAAATGAATCCAGGTGTATTGCTACAACTCCTGCCTCCACATTAAGATCCACTGAAACTTGCCTTTGTATTGGTGCTTTCATGAGTCCAATTAAGACTCTGAGCAGGCTTCAGAAAGAATGTAAAAAACTGAGCTCATTAGTCTAGTGCTGTGGTCTCTCAATTTCAGAACTGTTTTAAAGGGGGATCATCAAGCAGACTGTAAAGCAACTCCTAAGCATATACAAGTGACCTGATATATGTTCCCAGCAACCTGAGCTAACGTGGTATTGGCCACATATTATAGGTGCTCCTGAGCCTAGGCCTCACTATGTGCTTGGCAAACTCTGTGGAAATATTTCAACATCTACAAGACCTATTAAAAATGAATGAGTTAACCCAAAATAAAATGTGAGGAAACCATTAAAGAAAAAAAAGTACTTCAATAAGTGGTTAATACGGCTGCTCCCTAGCACAATGTTCACAGATGACAATACCCTCACCTCTCCTCCATTGCCCAGGACCGCAAGAAACTGCAGATTTGTGGATACAGCCCAGCGCGTCACGGACACCAGCCTCCCCACCTTGGACTCCGTCTTTACCTCTTGCTGCCTTGGCGAAGCAGCCAGCATAATCAAAGACCCCACCCACTCGGGTCATTCTCTCTTCTCTCCTCTTCCATCAGGTAGAAGATACAAGACCCTGAGGGCATGTACCACCAGGCTTAAGGACAGCTTCTACTCCACTGTGATAACACTATTGAACAGTTCCCTTATACAAAGAGATGGACTCATGACCTCACAATTTTCCTTGTTGTGACCTTGCACCTTATTACACTGCACTTTCTCTGTAGTGTGACACTTTGTACTGTTATTGTTTTTACCTGTACTACATCAATGCACTCTGTTCTGACTCAATGTAACTGCATTGTGTAATGAATTGATCTGTATGATCAGTATGCAAGACAAGTTTTTCACTGTACCCCGGTACAAGTGACAATAATAAACCAATACCAATACCACTTTCCTATGGCCCTCATATTCCCTCCCACCCAGCCCCCCTTGCTTCTCCTGCCACAGCAGTCCTCCATTACATTACTTGATGTTATTATTTGTGATGGTTTGAGACTGGTCATACTCTATGAAACAAAATAATGAAGAGAAAGCAGCTCGGGCGATATTATTCTTATGTGCAATTGATGGAAGCTCAAAACAGCCAAAGCAATTTATGGATATTAAAAATAGACATATTTAATCAGATAATGGCAACAAAAGAAAAACTATGTTATGCAGAAAATATAATGAAAAATGTAAAATAATTTGCAGTAATCCTGTCAAGACTTTGGTTGGCCTTGAAGAATGCAAAGAACTGGCACCGTGTTGTGTGTCAATGGCACTTCAGATCATCTGTTGACAAATTTAACAGCAGCCAAGGTTCAGAACTTCACGGAGGAAAGGGCTTACCTTCACGCACTGTGCTGGAAGTGGGGTCCAGGAATGGTGGGGGTGGGGGCTGAGTAGGCTTGAGGATTAGGCGGTAGGCCACCAAGTGAGCGGGTGGGTGGATGGGTGGAGATGCAGCTGGTGAATTAAAGAGCTGCGACCACCTATCGTGGGTGGCGAATGGTGGTCAGGTCACAAACTTGGGGAGGGAATGTGCGCTGGTGTTGGGTGTGGCCTGGGGCCAGGACAGGGGAGTGGATCAGTAAGTTGAAGAGCAGTGACCCAGTTGGGTTCCTAGCACCAGCACGGACCTGTTCAGACGGCTCCCTTAAAGTAGTGCCGAGCTGGAAGTGTGGAGGAGGGGCCGGTGGGGTGTTACCTATCTCTGAATGTCACGGTACATGGCCAGTACCTCCATGTGGAAGGCAGTAGACCCCAGGACAAACAAACTACAGGCTTGGCCTCTACCAGCTTCAAATTCCCACTTTTGGTTCACGTTTTAATTTTCATGGAACTCGAATGGCAAGGCAGACAAAGCAAGGAAAATAGTTATTTCCAAGCCTCTGGTCAGAGGTGAGCTCTGATCAGCTTCAATACAAGTAGGTAAAATGTGGTAGAAAGTCCATGCAGTGGAAGAAATTTCAGTTACTTTCACCACTGCGTGTAATAAAACTCAAATAGCAGAACTCAGTGTCAAAACACACAAAAATATAAAATCCGGGCCTTAAGGTTGCTTTGTGTGTAACTGCCACAAATAAAATAAGCTCATGATAAATGGCATTAGGGTACCATAGTTACCGTGTAAGTTGTATGTCTGTTTTCATTCTTAAAGTACATGGACAAGAAATCAATGAAGGATTCCAGTGGACCACGTCAGCTATAGTTACAGACCACTGGCTGATGAAGGCCTTGCCAATTAAACATCAGCTAAATTCAGACTTCCCAAAACCTGAGCAAAATCTATATCATTACCCATTGCACTGTGCACCATTTTAGCTGCATGCACTCTTTACCTTGCCTTATTGACTGTCTTCTGCTGTTAAGCTTATATTAGGAGCTGCTTCAACTAAATATAGTGTAGGACTGCACACTGCAGCTTTTGTGAACTCCATTGCATTGTTGGGGCAAATTTCACAGCAACAGAGCAGCAAAAATGGTACTACTGTGGCAGCTGTCTATATAGACTGGTTGGACAGCAGGGAATAAAGAATGTTCAAAAATTTAAAAAAGTCTTGCTTTTACTGACTACAATTGACTTTAAAGTGATTAGTGGCAGTACAGAAATTTTCAGGTGGCTGCAGGACTCAAGTTTCTAGCTCTGTCAAACTGGTTCCACCTGTTGGATTCTGGTGTCTGGTGGAGTTTACAAGTTCTTCCCTTGACTCTATGGACATCCTCTGGTTTTACTTTACTTTTTACATTGAAATGCAGAGAAAGAGTTTTCACATAATTGTTCTACATTAGTAAGATAAGGATCATTTACTTTAATATTTTCATTTATCATTAACTGAAACCTTGTGCCTCTATCTCACCCCAATCTTTTGGCCATATGTCTACTATACAACTTCAATGATCACCAAGCTGACCCTCTGGAACAATTGCCCCTCCTCCTCCTCCCCTTCCACCATTTGTGAACCCATCTTCTACAGCCATAACCCCTTCAATTCCTCCCAATCTCTAAACCAATCACAACTTGCAAGGCACCCTTTTCTCATGATCTCCTGGCCAATCCTCTACTGACAAACATCATCCCTGCCAAAAGTAAGCCCAATCCTTGCAACTTCCTAGCAACCAATTACAAATCATCTCAATGATTTAGTCAGACCCTTAAAGTTCCAGTTGCAGGCAACTGACTATTCCCACCAATCCTCACCCTGCTCTGGCCCCTCTAATATGAAGTCTTCATGGTTCAACAACCTGGACCTTGGCTCATGCTACATTATTGGCACTGGCTGACATGGAAGAGAATGTCTTTGAGTGCAAAAACTCTGTGAGGCTCATTCTGTAGTACACAACATAATGGGCTATGTGTATTTCAGAATTATGCAGTGGCGGTCCCTCTAATAAATCCTTGTCCCATCACGTCACCCAATAGACACTCAATTCCAGGCACCATACAATTTCTAGACCAAAAGCATTTGTACAGCAGGGCAGTATAATTGAACCTTATCATATTTTGTTCCTATTCATTGAAATGTATCCCCTGATGTACTTAGTAATCTGGTGCTGCTTTATTAAAGAAACTGAAAGTAAGTTTATCATCAGAAGGCAGAACTTTTAATAAGATTGTCCAGTTCCTCCACTGAGTAATCGGATTTATAATCATAGAAAATTAGCTTAAGAAAAAACAGGTAATAGTTTCACAATTGTACAATTGTTACTTTTGTAAATTAAATGATTTTTGATGTGATTTTTCAAACTTGATAACTGGGTGTCAATAGGGCAGCTCGGACTTGTGGGGCCGGAAGGGCCCGTTACCACGCTGTAAATAAAATTCAAATTTAAAAATTTAGTCAAGTCTTCCTTAATTAATATGATTAGCATGTGATCAGTTTTGTGAAAGTGGTCTGATCTGAAAGTGAATTGAATCTCAAAGCAGTACTAAAGAACTTAAATTGTTTTGTGCCTAACTCCACTAACAATTGAAAAACACAAACTTTTGCATTAGTTAGCTGAATAAATTTGGATTGTGCCAGAATTCCTGATGCAGACAAATGTAATCTCTACTCCTTCCCAGTTAAACCAATGATCAAAATTAATCAACATGTGGCTGGAGAAACCATTTTAGAGAATATGTTCATCCAGTTCATGTATAGATTTTGCAGTAGACCTCAAAGCTAGACAGTGCATCATGCATGAAGTCTTGTCTGTTTCAATTCCATTCAATACAAGATAATTTTTATTCTCTGCTTTTGCAGCTTGTTATCAAGACCTGAAGCTGACAGTAAATTTTATATATCATGGTTTGCAATTTTTGCTGATAATTTCCTATTCATGAATGTGAATGAACATTATATTCCAGAAAATGTTCTGTTCAACAAATGTCTGAATTAGACGATCTTTGACTCTGGGTCCATCTCCATTGGAATATCACCTTATTTGAAATAAATAAAGGATACTGAAATTCAAAGGAATCCAACATTTCTGTACACTGGGATGCCTTGAATATGTGCACATTTTATACATGAAATCCAGACCAATTCAAATATAACTGGATTAGATATGCTGGTACAAGCTCTTCCGCTAAATCCCACATAGAGAAGTATATGTTCTGCTGTTTATTCCAAACCTCTATTCTGTGACTAATTTACCCTCCCAAGTTTTCTTAAAATTTATCTCATCAGCTGTTTGGGTAACAACAGCAGAAGTCAAATGGAAGTAAATTGTGGGAAAATATAAATAACAAAAGAGCTTTGTACATATTCATATTTTGTTGATTGTTACACAATAGTTCATCATCACTGCAGGAACCTGGGTGGCTGCATGGAAATATTCTGCCTGTTAGCTCATGAAACTGTCGAATTATAAGAGCAGCAGATGATAGACTCAAATGTACATTCAATGTCTAACCATGTTTATACATAAGCAAGGTATATGGAACTTGATGCATTACTCTTTATTGCTTCATAATGAACTATGAGTGCTTTGATTTTCTCAAAGTGGTTACTACCATAGCAGCAGTGGCACTCCATTTATTTACACGGTAATTTAGTTAGTATATTCAGTTTTTATAATTTATAATTTTATAATAATACGTGCTATAAGCAAAAACACTTATTCTTTGTAACACTCATGAGGTCTTTCAGTTTTTCCACAGTGAATCATTGGCACTTGCAATTGGTATGGCCCCTCCTCCTCATTCACAAACACCCACACCTTGGAGACATTTCTAGAATGCTTCTTGCACTTTCAGTTTAGATTAAATCTACTGCTGTGACCTGATGAGCTATTACGGTTACATAATTTAAAAAAAACTTTTTTTTTGTAATTACCGGCCATTATTCTTTGGGACAAGTTCAACAAATTTCAGCAGACTCCAGAGATGCCTCCTGGAAACAGGCTCTTTGCTGCCACCTCCTGGTAATGATAGATCGTCCTTTCCTGTTAAAGAAAACAACATAGGAACATAATACAATAACAGCACTGACAGACAGCAAATATATATTAAGCATATAAAAACTAATATAAGACATTAGCCAGATAAATCCTTTAAGCAGCTTCTGAAAATTGAAATGAGCATATAAGTGTAACCAGCCTTACACTTCAGTATTTTGCTTCTCTTCATCTTAACATTCTTCCGCTGGCTTACTTTGATTTTGTCCTCTCTCATAACAGCAGCTGTCACTCTCTGTAGAGATACACGAACTGATAAACACCTGCAGCTCCTTCTTGGCCAATTTCATCACTGTCACAGCATCGCTTGCAACCCAGTGACAAGGAAAAGATCACACAGAATCCCGAGCAATGAAATGAATGAAGGCAATTTACATGGTGCAGCATGTCAGCACAGCTACTGCCATGCCAAGACAAAGCACATCAGTGGTACTAGCCAGAAAGAACATTCTTTAAAAATGCAGACTACATAACATGAATATTTAATCTCCTGCACCTTTCTTTGGATTAAATATGTTAGGGAGGCTGAACTGTAATGGAAGCTGAACAATTGAAGGTCCTGGTGCAGCAAAAGAAAGGAAAGGCATTCAGAAAAAAATAGTTCATGATTCTTTCTGCATAAATCCTGCTGATCCTCAATCACATTTCCTCACATTAATTTCAAACAGTTTAGTTTGTGTTATCCCAGTTTTCAATAAAAAATCCCTTTAACAACACTTAAAACAGAAATACAACACACATTATTCTGCTGTCATCTTATCTTTTGTAACAAAAGTCCACATAACAAACCCTTTTTTCCCTAGAGAAGTATTCAGTACTTTCATCTTCCTTTCAGTATCTGCACATGGGGATCACAAAGCACTCCCTTTGTTCCAGGCAGCTATCATGAAGCAACCAGCCCTAGAAGTCACTTGCTTATCTGCATTTCATGTAAACTAAATTAAGGCTCAAAAATAAATCTTCAGTGAACCTCCTAGATTGCTTATAGGCATGCAGGATAGTTCATTGCCACGAAAGAACAGACCTTAGTTGCTCATATATTTCACAGCTTTGCTCCACGCAGCTACCTAAGCCCCATTGCTTTAGATCCACCTACAACAATTTACAGTTAACTCCTTCCTTTAATCCACCTGCTTTTGAGTCTCTCAAAGGACTGTCAGCCAGGATCAAGTGAAGCACCTTCTTACACAGCACAGAATGAGCAGCTGGTTTGAGTAAGAGAGTCTCATATCAACCTTAGACTTTTATATTGTGTTGCAGGTTATTTTAATTTTCTATGTATTGTGAACCATCAGCTTTTAGTGATAAGCTGCTGATTAAATGCTAAATGCATACAGCAATGGGTGTCTTAGAAATCCTGAGGCACGTGCATGCTTTTGCCATGGAGCCAGTGATTACAGTGCTGGCAACGAGACACACCTATGTCATTTGATGCTAAACAATAATACATAATGGTAATTACTTTTCTTAAAACATTTAAGAACATGTTCCAAAGTCCCATTAAATTCTCAATTGAAACCAGTCTCAGATTCAAAACTAAAATACGCTGCATTCTGTTTCCAATTGCTGTCTAAATAAATCAGCACAAGCATATACAAAGAAGTTGACAATGCTGAAATGATCCTGTTGCAATGATAGGAACTTTACTTATTTACTTTCTGCAGCACCTAACAGCACAATATCTAAATTCACCAAGGTACAAAAGGAGTAATTATATATATTTAAATATTACGTGTTATTTGCTAGTAGGTATAACAGGCATGCAACTAACACTTGCATGTCATCTTCCCAAAACTAAGCATACAGTTTGTTTTTTTTGTCTTCAGGTTTAACAATCACTTCATTTTCACAATCATATTTTGCTTTCAGACTTTACTTAAAACCACTCTTCATATTTATTTAACAAAGTACCTTTCAAAGAGTGAGTAGCAATATGAAAAACATCTTTTAGTATGTAAACAATTAAAAGCATATAGTGTTCTTTCTCTCAAGACAAAGTTTATAGCTAGAAACCAATTAATCCCTACAGGCTTCCTACCTTCAGATTATGAAGTCTGTTGCTCATCAGAGCTTTCAGTACGAAGGTGCTTCTACTTATATTTAACACACTACCTTACCATAGAGATATTTTCTTCTTCCCCTCCAAACAGGCACCAAGCATCCAGTACTAATAGCTGACAGGACCATGCATACAGTACCTCAGCAGCATCTAACTAATGGCCCCCAGGCCAGTGAAACTTTTACATGCAGCTAGCTATTTGAATTCTCTTCACTGCAGGACTTTCATTTACAGTGACAGGCTGCTGCCAGACGCAACCAAAGTGGACCTATCAGAGCCTCCCTATGCAAAACTCAATTCCTCACCATTATAAGCAATCCAACATAATAACATCTCCTCCGGCCTTTGCATTAAATGGACAGTTTCATTCTGAAGCTTTAATGAGACGATTGACTTAACCCTTGAGAACCAAAAGACTTTGATGGCTTTCTAAATACTATTCACTGGCACTGATTTAAGGAGCATTTTGTAGGTGGAAAATATATACAGGGATAGTACACAGCCACACTCAAATATTAAAATCAGCAGAAAACTATCCTTACAAATGCACTAAGAATAAAATTGTTATGATTAGCTGGATTGTAGCCTCACTCCTCATGGATTTGCCTCCCACAACCCAGTTGTTCCCAGCCTGGACTATGACTCCCTAGAGGACATGGTTCATAGGTTACAGGGGATGTGTGAGACTTCAGTAATGTTAAGATAATTTAGATAGAAAGCTCACAAAAATAGTAGAAATAAATGAAAGTATACTCGAGACACCAGCTGCCCTGGCTGTAGGATTGCCAGCAATTCCAAGGGAATCCCTGGGTCAGCCCCAGCTCATGACACCATCAGTCCCAAGTAGGGGGGCAGGGGAAGTGAGTGTGGGAGAGGTTTATATTTTGTTCGAATTGGGGGGAGGAATAAATGGAGCTTTTATTCAAAACGTTTGGACCACTAATGTAGCCTATTAACTATGTGTCACTTCAAAATCTTGCCATGTCATTTTCCTGAACAAAATGTACTCCAGCTGAAGTTCTTACAGCAAAGTCAAGTTTTGGTCTTTTAGGTATTCTTTTAGAGTTTGAGCAATATTTATACCTGTCCAGAATTCCTTTCTGAAATTCATTCTGATGAATGGAATAAATATGGTAGACAGTATTAATGTGGTTGGGACAGATAAATAGTGTGGTCCAAGCTTAAGCAACAATCTCAGGGTCCCATTATGTTTTGGAGTCATGTTTTTACAGCCTAATTATATTTTCTGCTCTGTTAATGGTGCTCTATGTATAAATGTAAATTGAAAAAAAAATTCTGGGCAGATCCTGGACACAAAAGGCAATTTCTTCTCTCAAAATCTGCACTGAATTTTTATTCCCCCCTTCAATGCCACAAAAACATTAATTTCATTGTTCCAAAATGTTTTTATGTAGGACTCTCTTGAAGTCATTGAGTCAAAAATCCAGTGGAAAGCATTGATTACATAATGTGGACAAATGTGTTTGGTTAGTTGGTCGTGTTTAAATTCAGAACATTATTTAGGCATTTATTTGTTTGGAATATAATAATAGATAAAATGCACAGTTCTGTGTTGGTTCACACAGTCTCCTATTTCACTCTGTTTTTGAGCCTTCAAACACCCAGCTAATGTGCAGTAACAAAACATACAAGTTCGGATGTATCCTTCTACCTGTGCACACATGCTTCCATCAGACCTACCCACTTGGGCTGGCAGTGGTACCTTCTGCTATTGTGCTGCACTGGTGGATCCACCATGGAATTCATGGCGCAGCACAAACTTCCTCAGGTTTCCCAGCTCGCAGTCTGCCCTGGTGCAAGTATCATATTGAAATCAAAGGGAAAAAAACAGCTGTCTACAGAATAGTAAATAAATCTGTTTGTTGTATTCGTCAGTAAGTTTAAATATGTTCAATTGTTTCCAAGTCTCTGTGGTATTTTAATTTTTATTAATAATTTTGCTTTTTCAGTATTTTTAATTTTGATGCTTCTGTGAACTATCAAATAGTCATAAACATACAATTTCAGAGAAAGTTTGCACAGCTGGTAACCTCGAGGATGATACTGTTGGCTGTCAAGGTCTTTCTGCTAGTGAAGCTGGTCACTTAAAGCTGTAACAGCCTTTCACCATGATGGGCCACACCCAAAGGAAGACTGTGCATGGGAACATGTTGAAAAAATAGTGCAGTTCAAGGTTAAGCAACCAGCACTCTCCGGGTCCCATTATGCTTTGGAGTCATGTTTTTACAGCCTAATTATATTTT
>JARFYF010000052.1:89864174-89876621 GCA_030265395.1 Rhina ancylostomus
TTCTGGGGGCAGCCCACAAGTGTCGCCATGCTTCTGACACCAACATAGCATGCCCACAACTTCCTAACCCATACATCTTTGGAATGTGGGAGGAAACCGGAGGACCTGGAGGAAACCCATGCAGACACAGGGAGAACATACAAACTCCTTACAGACAGCAGCGGGAATTGAACCTAGGTCACTGGCGCTGTAAAGCGTTACACTACCATGCCTCCCTTACATCTTTGTAATGTGGGAGGAAAACAGAGGACCCAGTGGGAAACCCCAAAGTTAAGGGGAGAACAAGCAAGCTTCACCGAGGCCAGGATCAAACCTGGATCTCTGGAGCTGTGAGGCAGTAGCAGTAACTGCTATATAGCATTGTGCTATCTAGAGTAAGCGTTGATTGCTAACCTACCTCAGAAACAGAAATAGAGCATGGGAAGAGTCAGAGATGGACCATGCAGAGGTGAGGAAAATGTGAAGAGTATAAGCAAAGTTGGTGAACCTTTGCATCGGGATGAAACCAGGAAGCGGTATCAACACCAGTTGATGAGGGGATCCATGTAGAATTCAATCAAAGGATGTTCCAGATGTCCCATGAAGAGACAGTCATAGTTAGACCTTGCATGGATTCCCATAGAAAGAGAGTCAAAGGAGAAGGTGGGAGAACAAGTTCAGTCAGCCAGAAGAGGATAGTGTAGAATTTTGGGCCTCCTTTTAAGAAAGAACGGTGGGCATGGATGTGTTGAGTACTGAACATCCATGGTGAAATGGAGACAGTGCCTGCCAGGAAACTGTTGACCTGTGGAGATCATCAGAAACATTTGAGGATGTAGCTAGGGAAAGACTGGATAAGGAGAGGAAACAGAATCGAGTGATAGGCGCTCACAATTCAGAAAAAGTTGGAAGAGATGCTAAAGGGTTGGTGTTCAGACTATTGGTTGGAACTATTCAGCTAATACAAAGCATTACTAAAAAAGTTTCATTGCAAATTCATTTGTATTTTATCATAAGCAAATCAGCCTTGTCTTATATTGGTCTTTGGTGAGGTGATCTTTGAAAAGTTGAAAAGAATCTCTGCTCTTTCTCAAATGATGGTTTGGTACAACAGGGTAAATATCAATAAAAAGTGGATGGAACATGCACTCTGTTGTTTGTCTGCCTATTTAAAAACACTAATTTCACACTGGAAATAAAAAGTAGTTTTGAATAACTCCACTGGTATATGGGCAGTCATATAGCTGTCCAAATGATCAAAATATACATGTATAAAGAATATTTAGAGAACTGTGAATCATTAACCAGCAGCTGAGAGACTGAAGCTCAGCAGCCAACTACAGCAATCCTGGTGCAACAAGTCAAAAGTCAAAACAAAAACCGCAGATGCTGGAAATCTGAAATAAAAATAGGAAGTTTCAAACCAATGATCTGGAGAAGCATCATTAACCTGAAATTTTAACTTTTTTTTAAACTGTATCTCTTTGCATTGATGCTGCCCAATGTGGTGAGTATTTCCAGCCTTTTACGTTTGATTTGTGGTGGAACCTCTCCTCCCTCTGCCTCTTTCCAAATGGGCTCCCTGAGGACAGGAAGCCTCTTGAGATTCAACAAATTATACCAAGGTCAGAAGTTATATTTGAATCATATGGCCTATGTGCCTGCAATACATTGATTTTTGTTGTTTATGTTTTGATAGCAATTTGTACAGTCTATGTCCAGTCTTCTGCTCCTCCCACTAGTCAATAATTTTCTCATAAGGATCGTTAATGACTCAGAAATCTACGTTTACCTTGAACGATGCTGGAACATGTCCCTATAACTATGGACTTATTTCTTTATAGTTCTATTAGTCAGTTCTTATTTAATCAGCATTATTTCACTTAGGTTTTCTCTGCTTGAGAGACACTTTCTTATTTCATGAAGCTTGAAGGGTGTTAAGTGTTCCTTGTGCTTATCCTGAGTTTTGAACCTGTTTGGTTCTCTTATCATTCTCACATCTTCTATTACACCCTCGTATTGTTGTGTTATTTAATTTTTCATTCTTGTATGCAGCACATTTCTCGGTGCAGCTTTTACTATGTGTCTAATATCACAGAGTTAACAGTTTCTTATTCGCAGTATCCTTAATCAGCATCTATTATGTCAAAGGCTTAAATTAGACCAATGTGGACACTTCTGCACACCTGACCTACAAGGACACATTGTATTTGGATAGGCCCAGAATAAAATAATGACTGTCCAATCACTGTTCTGTGATCTATGTCGATGTTCTATGCTATGGCTTTTACCCCCAACTTTTTTTTTAAGGATAAATTCACAATGCTAAATTTGGTTTCATTACAGGAGACTGGAATAGATGCATTTTATAGAAGGCTGAAAAACAAAAGTAACATAACTTGGTGATTTAAAATAAAAACAGAAAAAAGATGGAAATACTCAGCAGGTCAGGCCACATCTGTTGGAAGTGATTCTGCCCCTCTCTTCCCACAAATGTGGCCTGACCTGCTGAGTATTTTCAGCATTTTCTGTTTTTGTTTTAGATTTCCAGCAACGGCAGTTTTTCTGATTTACACTGACTTGGTGATTAACTTGCATTATGAATGCAGAATTAGAGGATACACTAGAAAATCACCAGTACATCAGGACCAGTGCAGACAGTCATACAGTGCTGGTCTGAGAAAACAGATGAGCTTCTACACAACTGCTTTGAGTTGGTAGACTGGTTCACGTTCAAAGACTCAGCTGCCAGCCTAGATGAGTATGTCAACATCGTCATGGACTTTATCAGCAAGTGTGCTGAGTACTGTGCACCAAAGAGGACAATCCAGTGTTTCTAAACTGGAAACCATGGATGAACTGGGAGATCCACTCCCTATTGAAGTCTAGGACTGCAGCATTCAAATTAGGTGACTCTGACCTATACAAAAAAAAATCAAGATATGACCTCTGTAAAGCTATCAGAGGTGCCAAAAGACAATATCAGTCCAAAATAGTGTCCCAGACCAGCCATCAGTGGTAGCAGGGCTTACATGCTACAAAACTAAATTGGGACAGTATCGCCAAGAACAGTGCATCCCTTCCCAATGAGTTTAAGGCATTCCATGCATGGTTTGAATAGAAGGGGATCGGTTTGTCAGCACCCACCCTGACAGCCTCCAATGCACTTGAATCCATAGTCACCACTGCGGATGTAAGATCAGTCTTCCAGAGAGTGAACCCGTGGAAAGCATCTGGCACAGGTGGTGTCTCTGGCCACATCCTCAGATCCCGAGTAGATCAGCTGGCAGGGGTATTTACAGACATTTTTAACCTCTCCCTGCTTCATTCTGGGGTTCCCACCTGCCTTAAGAAGACCACTATCATCCTCAGGATACTTCCTCAGGACCAAACATGGGCAGCAACAGGAAGGAATCTTGCCTCAGAGATGTGAGGAGGAATCCCAACACAAACTTGATATTTGAAGACTAACAGAGAACACAGGACTGCTCTAGAGTAGACTACTCTAAGCAGCCAGGAACCAAAGTATACCCAAAGGTTAACCAATACTCTAGCAACTGGTGGTAGAGAAACACAGGTACTTATGCTAGGCCCCTGATGGGGCTCAGGTGTGTGTCATTATGCAATCAGTCCAGCATGGAATCCATGTGCTGGACAACAAGGCACCTAAAGGGCCAAATCAAGGGCCAGTACTCAGAATCATGACATCCACTGTGCAAATAAAAAAAAAAATTTGATTCTTTCATCATTTGTCTGGTAATGATTTAAATTTTATGTCCTCTTTTTTCTGATTCACAAACCAAAGAATCATAGACTTGTTACAACAATAGAGGTCATCACTTGATCCATTAATGGTCACCTTAGCATCGCCTATGACATAGAATCATAGAAATGTACTGCACAAAAATGAGCTCTTTTGGCCAATCTCATCCATGTCAATCGTGATGCCAATCTACACTAATCCAAATTGCCTGCATTAGGCCTTTATTCCTCTCTGCCTTTTATATCTAGGCACCTGTCCAGATATCTTTTAAACCCTGTAATTGCATCTGCCTCTACCGCTCTGGCAGCTTGTTCCAGATAACCACTGCTCTCCATGCGAAAAACCTACCTCTTGGATCTCCATTAAATTTTTCTCCTCTCACCTTAAACCTATACCCTCTAGTTATAGATTCTCCTGCTCTGGGAAAAAGATTGTGATCATCTATGTCACTCATAATTTTTTCAAACTCTATAGGTCACCCCTCGGCTTCCTACATTCCAGTAAGAATAAACACAGCCTACACAATCCCTCCTTATAACTACAGCTCTCCTTTCCAGGAAACATCCTCATGTGTCCCTTCTGAACTCTCTCAATTGCTACCACATCCTTCCTGTAATGTGGTGATCAGAACTGTACACAATATTACAAATTCAGTCTAACCAATGTTCCTCCACCTGCAAGCTGCTGTAAGGTGCCCAGTGGCACCTGCTGTTTCTTAGATCCATTTAAATGAGGCCAAGACTTGGACTTGTATCTTTGCTGATCTTGTGTCTACTTTGGATGCAGTTTAAGTTCTCTGGCATTGTTGGATCAATGCAGTTTTATTGTCTTCAAGGAATTTACCATCGCTAATAAAAAGCAAAAAATAACGTGCTGGAAATCTGAAATTAAAACAGAAAATGCCAGGAGTACTCTGCAGGTCAGGTGACACCTTACTAACTTGCTGATTATCCCCAAAGTGAACTGTTTTTGTTTCAATTTACCACAGCTGTCAGACTGTTTCTATTTAGCTGGATAAGAAATGACAATATCAAAATGACGTAAACCAGCAACTGACAAAACAAATGTGAAAGCAAAGAGGTGAGGGGAAATTTCAACCTTTAGCCATAACAACGATAAGTCAACAGAGTATTCCCTCTGTGGTGAGGCCAAATTCACCTTTTGATCTCAGTTAAATGCTGCAGAACAAGTTGAGCCAGTTGACAGGTTACCTCTGGTTGGGTGTTTAATGCTAGGGACTGCTTTGACCAGGCTAGAAGAAGACCAGCAATCTTTTACAAGATGTGGAGGAACACCACTTCATCAACTAGAATGTGGAGAGTTAAATTCCTTTATTGTTCTTAAATGAGATTTTCATTTCTTTCCTCTTTTTAATTAAATGCAGGGAGCAGGAGAAGTTCTATAAAACAAAGAGTTGAGAAACTTCAAAGTATTTTATCAGAGTGAGCCAAATGCTATTCCTTAACTTTTCCCCAAATTCTTCTGCTGATGCTTTGGGTTTTTGGCTTTTAACAATTTGACCATAATGGGAGTGGATACCACCTTTGCCTTTTTCAGCCTGGTCAAACTTTGAAGCATTGTTGCACAATTCTAAAGCCTTCTCATGTCTACAAGTTAAAACAAACTGCAGGCACTGCTGCAGATTTCAAGTTTATGTCTAATTAAGGATTGGACGGATATTGAAGAAAATGGGAGCTGTCTGGAGGCAGGTAAATGCAGCAGCTTGTCTTGATGAAGAAGGGGGTTATGCCTGGAAATGGTATTGGATTTGTATCAAGGAGCCCCATGGGAAGATGTTCAAAGGCATTACTAGTTCAGCAATGTTCAGAGTGTTTTCAAATGTATACCAATGGGGATTTAATAGCAAAAAACTACAGATGTTGTAAATGAGAAATAAATTCAGAAAATACAATAAATACTGATCAGGCCAGTCAGTAGCCGTGGAGAAAGAAACAAGGTTAATGTTCCAGGTCAATTACTTTTCAATAGGAACTCATTGTGATTCATTGGGTAAAATTTTTACTTTTTATTTTTTTCCATGTCTAGCCAGTCCAGTAGAATCAGAAAAATAATTTATATTTATGAAAAGTAAATTCAAAGCAGATATTGGTAAATCTATCCTTGCTGAAATTATAGTAAAAAAATTGGAGTAATCAATCAGGTAGGCGAATGAAGTCAAAAACACCAAGGTCATAAGGAATTCAAATTGCAGAGGAAGACGAGGTTAGATGAGTCTAATTATCAAAGGGCTGAACTTCTGTGAGCCAAACAGCTGTTCCAGATCCTTGACATTTTCCAGCTTTCTTTTGTAAATATATCAGAAGGCTCAGGTTTTTTTACTTTTATCTATTCACCCACAATGGGAGTGGAGTATTAATATTGCTTATTCAGCCTGGTCATGTCTTATGAGCATCATTGCATAATTCTGAGGTATAACAAATTCCCATGTTTGTCAATAGAAACAAATGGTTTGAATGTTTTGAAGTGGATTTTCATTTTACCTGCCTGGATATAAGGTAATATCTGAGTAGCACACAGAGAATTTTGAATTCACAGAGCTGCACATGAGTGTTGGATTTTCTTTTCACTAACAGAAATGGAAGAAAAACTGTACAGTCTTTAGTATGGCTTGAGAGCCTCCCAGACAAACGTACCTCCGTTGTGCTCAGATAAGGTCTGTTCAGGTGACAAAGATGGAAAGTATCACAGGACTTCAAGGATAATGTACAAATATGCTTCTCAAAAATCTGAGATCTAATGATATCTGATATTTCACTTGTACCTTCAGGCATATTTTGATATTTGCACATGATAAATATGGATGAAGAGGGCTATTTAATCCCTCTTCATTCATCTCTTCAAAAATGATGCCTTCACTGCACCAAATTGTTTCTTAAATATCACACACTCCTACCAAGAATGCCACTACATTAACATAACTTATAAAACATTTAACAAAACCAAAATTGTACAATTAAAGTAGATTTTATACATTGGAATAAATTACACCTTGGCACAGATTCTGTGGTAGAAATATAACATAAAGGCTATTGGTGTTCCACATTCCTAAGTGAATTAAACTGAAATTCCCAATGATACAATGAGGACAATAAGTGCAGAAGTCAGTAGGTTGGTATCTGAGCTGCTTTGTTTCTTCAGAAAGTTTGCTTAACTTGTTCAGCAACTTGACATTAAAATACTTGGAAAAGCGTTAAGTTGCTAAACTTGCATGATGCTTTCCCACTAAGTTTGCAAGATGAAATAGGGCTTATCCAGTATCAAGTATAAGTAAGTATATGAAGGCATATTAATAGCTTATTAGTTCTTTTATTCTGCCAAGCATCCTCTCCAGCAGATAAAACTATCTTTTTCAACTTGGAATCATATTCCTTCAGATTTTAGCAATGTTGTAGAGGAAAGAAAGAAACATAACATGGGCTCATAACAAATGGTCAGTTTACCCAGCAAACATAACATTGGAATAGGTGGAAGAAACAGAATTTATGACAGAAACCATAGAATCTCCTCCCAATAAAAGCAGGGTAATTTTTGCAGAAAGTGCAATGAGTGCAGGGCATTTACAAGTTATGTCTGTATAAACAATTTCAGCAAATGATCATCAGGCTTGATTAAAATGATACAAAATGCACAATCCCGTCTAGTAATCTTTTTACTTTCTGTCCCTTTTATCTCTGTTTCCTCTCTTTATTTTAATTCCTGCATGTGATTTGAATTGATTATTCTTACTTATATAGGTTCAAGTTCTGCAGGCTGCATTAATGTGATCGATTACAGGAGATATCCTGGATTACACAGGTCACAGATCTCTGGCCTCCATGGTCATGACTAGTTCCTGTGCAAAGTTGCTCAGGAAGATTGTTGACAACTGTAAGCGTAATGAATCACTGGAGCTCCTCCTTCATAGTCGATCTGATCCAGATTGTGTTTTTACTGTCTTCTTAGCTGTCCCATGAGATCAGGAATGAATTGCTTCCACTCTGGTTTAATGGGTTCTGAGGTCACTAAGGAGACAAGTGGGAGGAGCAGGCTGGTGGATAGTTTGTGAGGTGGTGTGAGCAGTCTTTCTTCACTTTGAGTAGCTATGGGCCAGAGGTTCCCAGCAATCAGTAGGAATGTTGCATTATTTTCAATGAAGTTTTGATCACATCTTTGAATATATTTCTCCAATTATCTGATAATCATTTCCCACTTGGAGCTTGGAATAGATTGTTTCAGGCATTGGTGTTGGTCTTGTGAATGACATGGCCTGCCCAATTGAAAGCAATTAGGGCCTCAGTGCTGTGGTTGTTGCCTGGCAGAGGTCACTGACATTGATTCACTTATCCCTTCAGTAAATGTGGAAGATTTTCCAGAGACAGCATTGATTGTATCTTTCCAATGTCTTCAGCTGTTTGCTGTAAGTCGTCCAGAATTGCAGAAGCATATTGGAGAACAGAAATCACTGTTGCCAAGTTTGAGGTCTTGATCTTTAAACACCTTTTCATCAAGTAACCAAAGGCTGAGCTGGTGCACTGAAGGTAATGGTGAATTTCATCATTGATATCTGCCTTTGCAGAGAGGTGGCTCCGAGATACCAGGAGTGATCCACACATTTTGGGGTCTCATCAGGACACCTTATCATCAGGGGAAAGTGTCACGAAGAGTCAGCAGATTGGTAGAAGACCTTTGTCTTGTGAATGGTGAATGTCAGGCCCATCCTGTCACGTGCTTCAGTGAATGAGTCAATAATGATTTGAGCTCGGCCTTCGCGCATGCACACAAAGGCAAGAGTATTCTGCATACTTCATGCAGAGGTTCTTGGGGTAGGCAGAGATTGACAAGGTAGAGAGTCACAGAGAGTCAAAAAGGCTCTTTAGCCCACCACATCCATGCTTACTGTCACATTCCATTTTCCTTCTCACATCCTTATCAACTCACCCCTCCCTGCCTTCATAATTTTCTTTCCATTCACCTACATTCGGGGCAATTTACAGCAGCCAATTAACCTAACTTATGACACATTTTGGCACGTGGAAGGAAACCAAGGCACCCAGAAGAAACCCATGCAGTCACAAGGAAGGCAAATAAACTCCACACAGATAGCACCCAAAATTAGGATTGACCCAGGGATTCAGCCTTCTTTGACATGTCTTTACCAAGATTTTCTCCGTTGTAGTCCCATTAGTTACTATCATGGCTTGCATGCCATCATAAAGTAAATGTAAGTTGGAGAATAATTTCTGTGGGCTGTTGAAATGAGAGGGCTCCATAGTTCATCCAGGCTAATGGAATTAAAAGCTTAAGGGAGGTCAAAAAGGGTCACATTGTTGTTTGTGTGTCTCTCTGCTTTTCTCTTGGATTTGTCACATAGTGAAGATCATGTTCACTGTGCTTCTGGAAAAGACATTTATCCCATCCAATCTGGCTGCTGTTCTATTTTGTCCTAAATTAAACTGCCCTTTCAAGAAGGCAAATCGACTATCTGCAGCAATGTCTTCTTTAAGTGCAAAAATTGGGTCTGATCATGCCTTCAGGATCCAAAATGCAATTTTAATTTTAGATCTCAGCAGGGGAGTTCAGAGATACAGTGGAAAACGTTGTGGCTACTGGTACCATTCTGAAGTTCATGGGTGAAGTGAGATTGTGGGGCAGGAGGGATTGCTGGAGGTCTGAAGCCAGTGGGCTGGTGAGACATGGATGGAAAAATACCCGACTACTTCATGGAAAATGAATAAATAAACTAATTTCTTCTCAAGTTTCTGAGATAGATCTAGTTAACTAATGATATTTGATATTCCGTGTTTCTTCAGGCAGAGTTTGGTATTTTCATATGATGAATATGGATGAGAAAGACAATTTAACCCTTCTTAACTTCTCACAGCAATGCCTTCACAGTATGAAATTGATTTCGAGGGGAGAAGCAGAATCAGAAATATTGGTGGCGATTTTTAACACCTGCCCCACCATGAGAGGTGGAAAAGGGGTGAGGGAAGGTTCAATTGATAAAAATCTAAAATAATTTGTTGCTAATCTCATACGATTCCTTTTCTTTGAGTCATGGAGGAATGGGAAGTGTGTTAAAATTACATGACTATTTCTGTCACTGCTGCTTCCTTAAATGGTGACTTCACCACTTACCCATAAACATTGCTGATTCCCTCACCATCAATGTTTTCCCTCAGTTTTCCTGAGGGAAAACATTGACTAGAAACCCAACTGGACCAGCTACATGAGTAACAAGACTATAAAAGTAGGTTTAAGGCTGGATATCCTTTGGTGAATGACTTACATCCTGACACCCCGAAAGTCTTTCCACCATATACAAGCTAGAAGTCATATGGAATAATTTCCACTTGTCTGAATGAATGCAATACCAACAGCTCTCAGGACATACAGGTCAAATCAGGCCAGTTGATTGACAGCCATCGTGCACCCCAAACATTCATTATGTCCACTACTGGTGCACAGTAGCTGGATGTGTACCAGTACAAATGCACTGCAATTACTCACCCAGGTTATTCTAACACATCTCCAAAACCTGAAAACCGCCAGAAAAGACAAGGGTAATGGTTACATATGAACACCACCACCTGCAGGTTCCCCTCCAAGCTGCATACCACTCTGATTTGGAAACATATGGCATTCAATCTCACTGGCTCAAAATCCCAGAGCTCCCTGCAGTGATTTAAGAAGGCAGTTCCTCCCAATTTTTCAAAGGCAGTTAGAGACTCCCCAGTGGAAGACTTAAATAGCAACTGATATTACATGACATCACAGTCGAGTCAACCCAGGAGTCAGTCAGTAGATTCCCTCCCCAACTACTTACCTCACTGTAATGGACAATGTTATCTGCTGCCCACTGCAGGGAATGGATAATGAAACCAACAGCTCACTGTTTTATGTTCTGTCCGGACATAACCAAGCTGTTCGAGATTAGTACAGGATAAATTGGATATCACCTAAAAATGTGAACCATGACCAGGAGACACAGTTAAGCAATGCCATTTGGCAAGTGCTCTTAAAATTCATGCATCCTGTTTACTATCAAGGTTTCAGCTTTCAGCCAGTGCTGACTGCACTGTTGATAGCCTTAATGCATCACCATGGGACACGTTTTCTTAGTGACGAGTATCAGATCTGGCTGACTTATGCTGGTGTAAACCGATGTGCAGTTCTGAAATGGGAGGTGCATTATAACTAGAAGAGGTAGTATAAGTCATCTCACAGGTTGAAGTTTTGTTGAATAGGTGGAAAAATACAGGTGAGAATTTTTCTGTGACGTGTGGAGGCCTTGCACGATGACATAGATGGTAAGAGGCTGTCGAGCTGCAAGAGCAGGGAAGGAGCAAGAGAGGTCAGTTCCTCCAGACAAAAACTGATGCAGCACTGAGAAAAGTCATCTTTGGTAATCAATGTCAGGGATGCATCCCAAGGAGCTGGACGCAAGACTACAAGAAGGTCATACAAGTGGTCATGGTTGATGAAGGCAAGGTCCTTGTCCTATCAGCCTCAGACTTGCTTCTCAATGCAGCATCCCTACACTGCTTGACTGCCACCAATATCCTAATCAAGTATGCAATTTGACTTTCATATGGGCCATCACACATTCAAGTTGCAAGCCTGATATCCTCATCTCACAGCCTGCATGAAACACTGGGCTGTGGTCTTACAAACTTGAGAAGGGTGACAATGCTGAGCTTGAAAATGCCCTTACCTAATCCTTCCAACAGTCTCCCTGTCATCTCTCACCCCACACTCCCTTTGGATTTACAAAATGCAGATGGTATAAGCAAAGTCCGTCCACTTTCCTTTTTGACCTCACCATAACTCAACCCTTTGGCCTTATCCAATTCACCTTGTATCTATTAGCTCTTTCAAAATATTACTTTTTAATAAAATCACCTCTTAATTTTCCAAATTCCAATGAGTTTAAACTTTCTTCATAAGACAATCCTTTCAACCTAGAAGTCATCAAGTGAATCAAGTGAACCTTCCCTTAATTGCTGGAAACACTCAGCAGATCAGGTAGCATCTGTGAGAGAAAAACAGTCAGTGCTTCAGCTCAATGACCAGTCATCAGAACCGGAAGTGTAAGAAAGCAAGCATGTTTTAAGTTGCAGAGAAGAGAAGAAATGGAGAGAACAAGGGACATGTCTGTGACAGGTTGTTCTGATGAAGGGTTCTTAAGCTGAAATGTTAACTCTGTTTCTCGGTGCTGCCTGACCTGGGAACAAAAGCATCCATGTCTGCAAGCAATAGGATTCTGCCAAAGCCTTGAAGTAAAGACATATTTCCTTCTGACAAATTGCATCCTATGCACTTTACAAGTTGCCCCAATGTCTTCATACTATAAATGGTACTATAGAGAAGCCAACCCTCCACAAATCAATCAGCAACAAATTTGTGCTTAATGGATAATCCCTTTAAATACCATAGGTTGATGAAGAGATTGTGCAATTGACCTCCTCCCTGGGGGTCCGCTATCCACCAGTCAGCTATATAACTTATCCCGATGAGAGAGGGAAGCAATGGAGGACTACATCAATGAGTAGCTCTCATTTGGCATTATCCTCCCCGGTAGGTGCAGGATTCTTCTTTGTGGGGAAGAAGGATGGCTCGCTGCACGCGTGCATTGACTACTGGGGCCTGAATAACATAACAGTCAGAAACAAGTATCCCCTGCCGCTCATCAATTCTGCGTGTGA
>JARFYF010000052.1:90520676-90532649 GCA_030265395.1 Rhina ancylostomus
AAGGGACACTCACTAATAGTCCTAGTCCGTAACACATTGAAAACACAAACACCAGCCAAACCAAAGAACTGCTGGTGATGTTTGTCAACCCTGCCAGCCTGCATCAGTTGCCAATGTTCGTGTGCCAACTTGTCCTTCCCGTGAGTGCATGCCTGACTACAAGCCTGCCGTGCTGAAGAGGTGGCAAGGTGCACAAGCAGAGACACTTGGGTATCAGCCTTAGGTTTCTGTTAAATGTATGAGGCTGCGGTGGGATACATGAAAATCCTGCTGGCTAGTGAATATTATTAGATAAAAGCTGAGTGTGCATTACTTGAACAAGCAGTGTGTTTGGTGGAATGAGAGATCCTGATCACTTGTATGCAGCCATTAAACTTCCTCATGTACTGATTGCAGATCCTTGAATTTTGACCTCTGATATTAACTTCCACTGTGGCTACCTCTCCTTCAGCAGATCCAGGCATATTCCAGACCCACTAGGCCAGAAAATGCCCCTCCAGCTCTCTACTTTGTCCAGCAGGGACTCAAGTTTTTCCTCAGTGAAACACTGGCTTTATTCCCTGTGTGGTCAGACATCACCTTCCACAATGTTGTCTGGGCTGCAGAGTAACCTGCAATAGCACTAACAGTCATAAAGTACCTCCTGTTTCATCGGAGGAGGCCTGACTATCACCAGTCAGTCCGAGCATATGTTGGATCTTCTGGAACTGAGGTCTATCTCTCAGCATGAAGCTCAGCAATAGTGTGACCAGTGTCAACTGGCTGCTGCAATAATGATAATAAGCACTAATTTCCAGTGAGACTTCACCAACTCAAATCTGCATTGACCAATAACACAGCATTATCTCATTTCTCCTACAAAAAGTTGCACTGTGCCATAACATGCCACAGGGTTTTAACACCCCGAGAAAAATCTCATCGGGAATTGTCTGCATAAAACCCCTGCCCTCAGCCTCCATTACGTCCACTCAAGAGTTTGTCTGCTTGGGAAATTTAGGTTATTACACACCTAAATGCCAGTTATTACACACGTTATAAATAGTGAAACCATTAGCTTTAATTATAACCATTGCTTAATCTATTTTTGTCCTTCAGTGATTTTCTGCCACCTGCATAATTTACAATAATGAGACCACTCTATGGCTTTACCACCTGTATTATATGTGCCAAGGCTGATCTATGAGTTTGAACATGGTTTGCTGTGGTCCAGTGCATGACTGCACACTGACGTCATGAAACCAGCAAAATAAGAAGAATGTTTTGGCACAGAGTGAGACCTGAGGGGTCAGCAGCTTCAGTCCTCCCACTCCAGCCTCTTAAGTTCACCCCTGAACATAGCGTTGTGAGTTATTCCCACTGATCAGAAGAATCTTGCAGGTACACTCAACAACACTGGCAGGCTTTTTACATCTATCATATGATCTTCCTTCTTGGGTTCCTTATTTTGCATATGTATCTTTTACCGTTACACAGTTTTTTCACCCGAAGGAAGATTGCTTGGTTTTAATGCTGCTTGTAAGCATAGACTGACCTTGCATCACTTCAGACACACCATTTTTTTTCTTAAAGTAGCATGTACTAACTTTCTAATCTATTTACTTGCTTCATAGTACATGGAGCACGTATTGTACTATGGATTGATCATTAATGGTATAATAGAATAGTCACTAAGCTTGTCAGTAAAGCACAAAGATATTAATACGAGGCATTTGGGCACAGCCAGCAATGGATCACTGAAATGTAAGTCAGTTATTACATGCTGTCTGCCTCTTGAAGACTTATTGGTAAATGTTGTCAGTATTTAGAATGGAATAGATGCACTTGGTAATAAGATCAATAGCGTGTGACTTAATGACCTGAAGCAGTCAAGATCTAAAGTCAAGATGAACCATGTTATGCATGAGATTATTGTTTATCAAAACTATGGCATTGACGCATGATCACTGCAGCTCAGTCAGATCAGTAATGAAGTCTTGTTTTATGAGGGAGTAACAGTTGCTAACTCTTAACAGAATCTCACTAAAGAGTAATCTACCTGTAAGAATCAGACATTGTGAAATTGGAACACCAGAATGAACATCAAATGATATTTTATTTCCATTTGTCTATGTACTTCAAAAACATGCAGGAAAATGTAGAAAGAGAAATAAGAGTATATGATTTTCACTTAGCATCTTATATGCTGTTGTCATCACCCAGATGTTTATGTGTTTTTGTTTCATGAAAAATGAACCTAAAATTATCTATCCTAATTATCTCCTTTGTTATGGAGATAAATCAGGTAACTTTCTCCTAGCCCAGCAATATAAACGGTAAATAATAGGGGAAAAAAGAAGGCTATTAGAAAAGCACAGACAGAAAATATTGAATGATCAGTTTTGCACTCATTATTAAAATTAAATTTAAATTATTAAATCTTATTTACAATAATGTCATTATTGACATTACATTTACCTTCTCTGCCATAACTCCTTTAGCTCTGTTCCCATGGTCATGCCATGATTTTGAGATGAATGACATAAGAATATAACTGAAAGAGTAAAAGATACTAAAGTTAATAAGTTCTAAACTTTGATTTTTAAACACCCACTTATTGATGAGGCGCCTTCTTAAGGACAGGGGTTAACATTACTACTAGGCCTTCAGGTACTTTGAAAATGATAAATTCAGTGCTTAATGACAGTCATTCCTCATGGTCTCTAAATGAGAAATGGAGTTAATTATGGAGTTATTAATCAGTTAAATAATTCCTCTGAGAACTAAACAATAAATCACCACTTCCTTTCCTTCCCCTAAACAGTTATATCTGAGCCTGGAGATTGGAAAGTAAGGATTACAAAGTCCACTTTATGCTATTCCTAATTTATCTTTGTCAGGTCTCTGCATGCCTAGCACGTTAATGTTTTATCCAATGTATATGTTATCAATAATTTTGCTATTGCCACTTTCTTGTCATTTTTCTTCCTTCTCCCTTAATTGTCGATTTCTTCCTGTACGTAGTTTACACTGGTGCTGGTTATTTCCTCCATAAGCTGTGCAAACAGCCATGAATCTTAAATTTTTTCTGGCATAAGATGCATTGTCTTTAATGCTGGAACACTTTAGTTGTGCAACATGTAAAAAATGCAATTTGTATCAATTTGTTTATGATTAATAGCTTAGGGAAACTTTTGCACATTATAATAGTGACAGGTAGAACAATGAACTTTGTGTATGCTGGTGAGTTCTGACACCTTAAACATAAATTGTTAGTAGTATTTGTTTACTCTATTATGTTCAAACTACTTTTGTGAAAAATTCAGAATTTTTTGAGTGTTATGAGAATAAGACCACCAAGAGATGGTAAGGGTGAAATGACAAATGACAATACCAATGGCAAATGCCAATAGCGTTAAATATATGTTTGGCTTCAGTATTTGTAAGTGAAATGAATTGTGGGCATGATGAGAAGATAAGATTTGTAATAAAATCCCAATTAAAATAAAAACAGGAGAAATATCAATCAAGTTCATAGCAGTTAAAATTCTTGGTTGAAACAGAATGCATGTATTTAAAAGAGCCAGAAGAGATTGCACGCCAAATTACATGTATTTACTAATCCATTAAAAAATGATGTAGGTTGAGAATGTGGTCCATGCCATTAAAAGCAGGCTGCAAAGCTATTTCATGGCAATAGACATGAGAATGGGTCACCACACCAGAGCCTGAGGAAAGATCAGGAGGTTGGGAATTGGAGAGCAAGTGGTGGGAACAGTTGTGGGCAGAGTGTGGAGATGAGGGGGGGTCAGGTCCTGACGAGAGCAGGTAACTTAAGAAATTTAAAGGAAATCTGCATAAGTTGGATTTGCAACTGAGGGAGCAGCAATGTGTGGCTGCACTGTGAGTGGTCAATGATGGACACTCCTCATAACAATGTGGTTTAATTTCCTGAATAACACTTCACGGAGCATTAAATGATGTTATCCCAGTCTGACTCAGCAGGAATTCATATCTGGTGAAAAAGAGTATATCATGTCTAGAAGTGCCCAGATGAGTTTCAAGAGGGCAAGGGCAACTTTATTGAATCCTTTTAAGAGATGAGAAAAAGATAATGTAGCAGATGTCATACATCGAGAGTTCCAAAGGTCTTCAGTAAGACAGTACAGGATAAATAGTAATCTGCATAGAGAATGCACAAAGTTGGGGTGTGAGTGCCCTTCAATGTGGCATAAAATGGTGGGTTTGTCCTCAAAGGATTAGCACTGAGGCCACTATTGTTTACAATTAACCTTAGTGATTTAGGCTATGAAATAGAAAACATAGTATCTAAATTCATGGATAGAAGCAAGCTAAGGGGAATAGAATATATGGCAGCAATAAATTGCAAGGTCAATAAACTTTCAAAGTTTGACACAAGTATTACCTTTGGTAAGAAAAATAAGGTTACACTTTACTCAGAAAATGAGCACATAAATAGATTAGAGAAGTAGTAGAGTCTGGCAGTACAAAGTAGATAATTCATTAAAATTTGCAACACACATGGGACATATGATTAGTAAGTTTGCAGGTGACATGAAAATTAATGATGTTATGGATAGCGAGGAAGACTGTCTGAGATCAGACAGAAAGTCGGGCAGAGTACTGTCAGAAGGAATTTAATACTGACAAGTGTGAGGTGTTGCATTTTGGGAAGTCAAAGAGGGTAGGACACATACAGTAAGTGGTAGGGTACTCAGGAATGTTGATGAATATATAGACCCAGAGATCTAAGTCTAATGTTCCCTGAAAGTGGCAATACAGGTTGATAGGCTGATGAAGAAGGAGATAGCATGCTTGCCTTCGTAGGCTGCAGCACAGAACATGAGAGCTGGGAAATTATGCTCCCACTTTACAAAACACTGATTAGGCTGCACTTGAAGTATTGTGTCCAATTCTGGTTGTCGCACTCCAAGAAAGATGCAGTTATGCTGAGGACAGTGCAGAGGAGATTCACCAGGATTTTGCTTTGACTGGTGAACTTCAGTCATGGGGAGATATTGGATGGGCCAGGTTTGCTTTCTCTCAAGTGAATGAGGTTGGGGGAAGGAGGGCAATCTGATTGGATTATATAATATTATGATGGGCATAAATGGGATAGATGGTCAAGATCTTTTTTCCTGTAGTAGGGCTATCAAACACTAGAGGGCATAGGTTCAAGGTGAGAGGAAGGAGCTTTCCAGGGGATCGGAGGGGAAAGTTGGATTTACATGGAGAGTAGTTGATATCTGTAATACACTACCAAAGGAGATGGTTGGATCAGATACACTTCAGAGACATTTAAATAGACACTTTATATTGGCAAAACATAGAAGAGTATAATCTTAATGTGGGTAAATGGTATTAGTGTAAATGAGCAACATGAGGTGGGCTGAAGGGCTGTTTCTATGCTGTTTGATTTAATGACTCTTTCAATAAGACTGTCAAAGTGTGACAGCCTTACTGAAGGCATGGAATTGTAAATGCCAATCTTATGCTAACCTTGTATTTTAAATCATGTTAGACCAGATTTGGGAACTACTATGTAGGGACACTGGAAAAGGTCAAAGCAGATTTACAAGTGTAAGGTTCAAGCATACTCACTGAATTCATAGATTCATAGAAACTCATAGAGTTATGCTGTACAGAAACAGGCCCTTCAGCCCAACTTTTCTATGTCGATCAAGGTGCCTATCTCAGCTAGTCCTATTTGCCTGTGTTTGGTCCATATCCCTCTAATCCTTTCCTATCCGCATCTCTGTCCAAATGTATTTTAAATATTATGATTGCATCTGCCCCACCACCTCCTCCAGCAGCCCATTCGATAAGGTCTTGTGAAATCCATTGCAGAGTACAAACATACTGATACTTGTGAGACAAGTTAAAAAAAGGTGTGTGTAGTTTATCCAAGAGCTCCATGCCTCTGGACCCTTCCACATGTTGTTGCAGACCAAAGTGCATTTGATAGTAAGAAACAAATGTTAAAGGGATGACAATTTTAAAATAGTGCTGAACCATAATGAGGATAAAACTAAAACTGTGAGGTTTTGCCCATCAGGAATGAACAAACAGGCTGGATTCATTTTCTCATAAGAGAAGAGTGGTGGAGATTTAAAAGAAGATTAGGAAACATTTTAATGGAGAGAAGAAGAAAGAGCAAGAAGAAAAGGAAGACCTAGAGGAGAAAGAGTATTTCCATTTGTTGAGAAGATCAAAGTAGAAATGATCAATAGGCAAGAGTCACCAAGAAATCAAACTGTGAATTCGAAAGTAAACACTTTACTCAGAGACGACTGTAGATGTCGAGCTTGCTATTATAGTTGAGTAGTTGAGATGAATAGTATAGAAGACTCCTAAGGAGAATATTGATAAGTATATGAGAGATAAGGAAATAGATGACCATGTTGATAGATTTTGCAGATGAAAAGAATGGGAGTGTGTTTTTGTAGAATATATGCACTGGCTCAATGAACAGTCTATTTTTGTGCTGCAGATTTTATGTAATTCCATGCTAAATAACTTGATGTTATTGAGATTTTCTAATCTCATCTACGTGCAATATTAATATGCAAATGAAGTCAGGAATCACGGCTTAAAAGAGAGCCATATGGGACAAATGATTCCAGAAGCTCTTCAAGGACCACCTGTGAAATTGCCACTGCCAAGGTTGGGTTCATGCACTAAGCTTAAAAAGGAAAATTACCACTGCCAAATTAAAATTAAAATCTGATTTAAACTTAAATCAAGTTACATTTTCTTAACAACTTTCAATTTAAAGTATATTTACTCTATTGTTTTGAAATCAGGTATATTTATAATGATATATAGAATACATACGTAAAACAATAGAATTGTTTAGAAGCTACAGAATATTACATTTTAAGCTACACTAAAAACACATTTTTAAACCAGTCACCCAGTGAAATAAACTGAATAACCATCAATAATTGGCATGAATTCAGTATTAGCTTGTCATTATGTCTGAATCTTTGGACACACAAGCCTACTAACACAAGATTGTAATTCAGCAGCAGCCAATGTGTTCTTTCTCTTGAACAATGTCTAGATCTGAATTTCCACTGTTATTTGACTTCTGCTGTTACTTGGCAACTGGCAGAAAGTAGGGATAACGATCAGCTACTCAATTTGGCAGGAAGTGGCTAGTGGTGTCCCACAAGGATCTGAGGTGGTCCACAACTGTTCACCACATTTACAAATGACAAAGATAACGGAATAGAAAACCACATATCCAAGTTGGCTAATAGAAGCAACAAATTACAGTGATATTAATACATTACTGTATATTGAGGCCATTGGTTTTCAGTGGAAGAAAATGTAAGATCATCCACTTTACACAAAAAGGGGATTGAAATTAGTACTTTTTCTTAGTGAAAAGCAAGTGATAGATGATAGGCAAGAAAACTTAAAAGTCCTTGTAATTAAATTGCTGCTAGTATAGAAAATGATGAATTAAACTTAATGGAATGCCAGCTTTTATATCAAAAAGTCTAGATATACAAGGGGGTAAAGAAGGTAAAGTCCATACGAGGAATGGTCTAACCAGGAATTTCTGATTAGACCATTTCTCAGGAACTGCATGCAGTTCTCTGCACCAACCCTTGTGTGGATTTACCAAAATGAAAGCTCTGCTCCAAAGGTTTAATTAGAAGGAGAAACTGCACAAATTAAGATTATACTTCCTGGAATTTGGAAAGTTAAGAGATGATCTGAACAAGGTAGTGAAGGGAGCTCAGTAGATAGAAGGGGAGAAACTAGCTGGAGAATGTATGGGATGGAGAGTGAGGCGGTGGTGGTTGTTATTAACTTAAACGTCTTCATCCCAGTCCAGGCAGCACAACTCATTCCTGCTGACTGATACATATAGTAATTTATAGGTTAATTGAGTTTTTGAATGACTGATTAGCTCAGTAGAGTGCTCAATTTTTTAAGTGGCTACTAATTTTTAAAATCAAACCTGCACTGATAAAGTCAACCCACAGCTCTTATAGGCCATCCGGCTGCAGCAGGTAATAGAATTCATTGTGAAGATGATTCAAGATAACAAAACACACAGGGTCTCAAATAATTTTCAGTCTGCATCAGTGTGCTTGGTTTAGTAGGCTGTTTCCACAAAGTGCAAGGAGGTCTTCCAGACATGCCCTCAAAAGGTAGTGGGAGGAGATATCTATGAGGATTCAAGTTGTAAGGACAAACAGAGAGTGTCACAGGGAGTTCACTGACCGCACATACTAAGTGGTCAAGGTCAGTGAATGCATCTTAAAATGGCATAACCCACTGACTGCACCAATAGCCACATGGGTTCCTTAATGAACTACAGCTTCATCAGACCCCAACAGGACCCTGCCATTGCATGGCAACCAGCCGATATGCACAAGTGCCACTAATGGAGACTTGGTGCAGTCCAAATCTGAACATTCCAGGCCCAGAATATTTCAGGCTGCTCCTCCAAAGCTTTCTTCACTCATCTGCATTGGAAACTGTCGTGCACCACCCTTGAAGAAGTCATTGGACAGCATTGTTCAAGAGCAGAGGAAAGTCAGTAACTAACGGAATGTCCAGGGATCCTTACTTGATATTATTGTGCTTCTGACCAGGGGCTGACGAATAAATTTAATTTGTGTTAGCTTTTATTTTGGTGCTTTGACCAAGTGATTGTCACCAACAGAACAAAGCTAACAAGAGAACTGTTGGCAAATGGAGTACTGAGAACTAACATTCAGAGGAGTAGGCCTTGGATGGAAAGCTAAAAAAACTAGTAAGCTCTAAGTCACCCACTCCCTTCCTCTTCCCCCCTTGTTCTCTGACGGTCACTATATAGATGACAAGTAGACTACAACTAATCTTGAGACTCTCTGTCATGACCTCATCACCAAATAGCCATGTGACCTCAAATATAAGTAGCACAGAGGAATGATGTAAAATGAAGTCTGCATGACTGCTGAGAGGATACTGGCCACTGATTTATGTGAGGAAACTCCATGTGGCTAATGCTATGGAGGCTATGAACCCACGAGTCCAGCCCTAAGAAGCTGTTTCCAACCTAGTCACAAACTGAAAGGGCCCTTTGACAAGCATTACAAGCAGGGTAACTTATGGCGTCAATGGGCAGTAGACCAGAATGCTCAGACAGTTTGTCCCTTTGGACGGCAGGGATGAACTGTCCATGAGCAAAAAGAGAAAGGCTGCCAATAAAGATGAAGTTTCTCTAAATTCCGCCACCAATTTACACCAGGCAAAAGTGGCTTCTGAGCCCACACTCATGTATGATGGAGAGCAGCTGAATTCCTTAAGTCAGACAGAAGAAATAGTTATAACTCTACTGAACTGGGCAGAATTTTCAGGACCCAAACTTAGTCTAAAACAATTATGGACTGTGAGCTAAAACTACCTTTTCACAAGGGAAATACAGGTGAAGAAACCAATCTTTCCACTGATTCATCTTTCTAAATCTACAATTGCTTTTAACACAAAGTTCAGTTGCCATTTTACCCTATCTAGGCTCTTCAATATGTCAAACAATCTCTGTGAACGGATGCTTCTTGGCACTAACCCTGAACATACCTTATATAGCTGTCTCTGGTTCTTGCCTTCCTTAAAAGATTTTCTAATTTGAGACTCTCTAAAAATTCCCTACATCTATCTTGGATTTATCATAAAGCAAGTGACCCACAGTAAGGAATCTTCTGTAAACTTTGGACTAAAGAATTTCGAGATCATTGGTGAGTTGACCAGAGAAGATATTGTGAGGATATTATAAAAACTTTGAAGAAACATTTCAAACCAGTGCTATTGGGATATGCCGAGAAATTTGCAGTGTGGGTTAATGCAGTCTGAGAGACCTTGCAGGAGATAGTGTGTGAGGACATGATTCATTTACATTTGAGGCATGATTCTGAAGTACAGTGAGAAAGTAACCCTGGAAAACATGGAAATAGTGTCATGGTCATCTTCTCTATGGCTGAGTTACATAGAAATTACATGTTAGATCAGTTGGAAGTTGGAGGTGGGAAATGGGAATGTGATGGGTAAATGGGGGAAAGACCAGACAATCAGCCATGGATGCTATGAAAGACACCGAGCTTCAAAATACCCAATCAAGGTGCTCAGTGTTATTGTTGCCAGAGGACAGGGCACATTTCAGAAAGGTATAAATCCTTCAATAAGCAAATGGCTGCTACAATAATCCCCACTGTGAATAGAAGCAGGGAGGCAAGATTATGGAATATACTGTATGTATGAGGTCTATAAAAGTGAAAGCAGGAAAACTCAATGGTACCAATTGCCCCCCTGCAAAGAGCATTAAAGGTGACACATGGATAGTAGTTGTTCCAATTGAGGGAATGACTATAAAGTTGCATATGGATACCATGGCAATTGTATGTATGTGAATATGTACCCAATTAAATATTTCCTCCATCTTCAGCAGAGCCAGGTCAAGAAAGTGTTGTGCACCAGCACAGTAAATACTCTCCCAGTCAAGGATGAAATGGATTGCCAAGTGTCTGGCAAGGACGTTTGTATCCAGTAGACTATCTTAATTATAGACTATGACCATACACCAATAATCATGGACATGGCTGGTTACATCACGGCCTGGTATGGAAACTTCAATGCACAGAAATACAAAAGGTTACAGAGAGTGATGGACTCAGCCAGTTCCATCATGGGTACAGCTTTCCCCACCATCTAGGACCATAAGAGGTGATGTTTCAGGAAGGCAACATCCATCATTGGGGACCCCCACCATCCAGGCTATGCTCCCTTCTTGATGCTGCCATCAAGCAGGAGGTACAGGAGTCTGAAGATCCACTCCTCAAGGTTCAACAACTGACTCTTCCCCACTGCCATCAGGTTCTTGAACTGGCCTGAAAACCCTAACACTACCTTGGACTGTATTTCTTTTTCTCTCTCTCAACTTGCATTGGTGTTGGTATGTTTATTTTGTTGTGTAACTTTTGTATACTTTGTTAATTTGAGTTTATGCTAAAATATTTGTCATGTTTATAACATACTGTGATACTGCTGCATAAAGCTAATTTTCATGGCATTTATGCCCTGTGTATATAAGCCTATGACAATAAACTAGAGCTTAAAGTTGAACTTGGCTTTGACTGAGTCACTCAGATCTCAGGATCATGATTTTGAAATGATCCTGCCCTCAGGCAGCAAGGGAACCCAGGAACCAGTAACAAAGGCCCCACCCAAACCAACTTCTCATACTTGAGCTTGAAAGGGACTAGAGTCTCTGGCTAGCAGACACTTGGAAACAAGGGTTAGGGACTGCAGCTCTATTGGAAACAGTAAATCAATAGCCAATATATAATTATCCAAGGAAAGAAACAATGTTGAAAATTTGCAAATTGTCATATTAACATATGGAAGATGTACTTCAGAATCTACATGAAATTTGGCCATCAACTTAATGTTTGGAAGAAGAAAAGTTTTCACTCTGCAATGAGCTTGAACAAACTAAATCAAGTTATCATGTGAAGCTGGAAGGTTGACAAAAACAGACAGTTGGACTATCAGAGGAGTTATCAGCTGAACAGAAGTCTTCAGATCAGAGTTTCCACAAATTCCACACTGTATGAGAGAACACCAGTGCTTCAGAGTGGGAGGTTAAAATGAATCCCTTCAGTTGGCTGAGGCAGTGAAGGAGAAGAAACAACTCGAGAAATTGTTTCAAGAACCTCCAGTAACCGTAGAGAAATTGATGGATATATGCAGATTGACAACCCAGGGAATAGTTTCAAAATATTGTTTGTTAAGAATCTTTAAAACAAAATGACACTGGCTGACCTCGAGTCTTCAAGTTTGTCTAAAATATTAGAATTCCTGGCCCTTGAGTTGACCTGGAATCTTGAAGTGTTGCATTTGATGAATTTGCTAATGAAGTGGCTACAGCATCAGCATTAGAACAGAGCCCAGGTGTAAAAATGAAGGGTTGGTCTATGGTTA
>JARFYF010000052.1:90991629-91002570 GCA_030265395.1 Rhina ancylostomus
ACCAGAAGTGAGAGAAATCAATGTTGAGGCCGTCAGGTTGGAGACTACCAAAGTGAAATAAGAGGTGTTGTTCCTCCAACCTACGTCTGTCCTCAATGTGGCAGTAGAGGAGGCTGTGAACAGACATGTCAGTATGGGAGTGGGATGTGGAATTGAAGTAGTTGGCCACCGGGAGATCCTTGCTTTTCTGATGGACAGAATAAAGGTGCTAAACAAAGCGATCCCCCGATTGGGTCTCACCAATGTAGAAGAGGCTGCACCAGGAGCATTGGATGCAATAAATGACACCCTCAGACTCACAGGTGAAGCACTGCCTCTCCTGGAAGAACTGTCTAGGGCCCTGAATGGTGGTGAGGGAGGAGGTGTCAGGACAGGTGTAGCACTTAGTGCAGTTGCAGGGTTAAGTGTCAGGAGGGTCCTTTGCGGGGAGGGACGAGTGGACAAGTGAGTTGCGGAGAGAGCGATCACTACAGGAAACGGAGAGAGGGGAGGAAGGGAAGATGTACCTAGTGATGGGATTCTGTTAGATGTGGCGGAAGTTGCCGAGAATGATGCATTGGATGCAGAGGCTTGTTGGGTGGTAGGTGAGGACCGGGAAACCCTGTCCCTGTTATGGGGAGGGGGGAAATGGGGTGAGGGCAGACATGTGGGAAATAGAGGAGATGCAGGTGAGGGCAGCATCAATGGTGGTGGAAGGATATCCTAGAATGGAAAATCTCATCATGGGAACAGATGCAGCAGAGTAGAGGAACTGGGAGAAGGGTGTGGCATCCTTGCAAGTGACTGGGTGGGAAGAATTGTACTCAAGGTAACTGTGGGAGTCAGTGGGTTTGTAAAAGCTGTTGGTGGTTAATCTGTCTCTGGAGTTGGAGACAGAGAGATTCAGAAAGAGGAAAGCGGTGACGGAGATGGACTATGCAAATTTGAGGGCAGGGTGGAAGATGGAGGCATAGTTGATGAAATTGATGAGCTCAGCATGGGTGCAGGAAGCATCCCCAATGCAGCGGAGAAAGAGTTGCGGAGTGTTACTGGTGTAGGCTTGGAACACGTAGCCAACAAAGATGCAGGCATAGTTGGGGCCCAAGCGAATGCCCATGGCTACACCTTTAGTTTGGAGAAAGTGGGAGAAGCCAGAAGAAAAGGTGTTGACGATGAGCACCAGACAGAGGAGGGTAGCAGTGGAGGGGAACTGTTTCGGTCTGTCACTGAGAAAGAAGCAGAGAGCCTCAAGGCCTTCCTGATGGGGGATGGAAGTGTACAGTGACTCGACATCCCTAGTGAAAATGAGGGGGTCAGGGCTGGGGAGCTGAAAATTGTTGAAGTGATGGAGGGCATGTGAAGTGTCACGGACATAGGTGGGAAGGGACTGGACCAAGGGGGACAAAATGGAGTCAAGATATGAAGACATGAGTTCAGTGAGGCAGGAGCAGGCAGAAACAATGGGCCTACCGGTGCAGTGGGGCTTGTGGATCTTTGATAGGAGGTAGAAACGGGCAGTGTGGGGTAGGGGAACTATGAGGTTGGAGGCATTAGAGGGGAGATCTCCAGAGGTGATGAGGTCAATGATAGTGTAGGAGACAATGGCCTGATGCTCCTTCGTGGGGTCAAGGTTGAAGGTTAAGTCATAGGAGGTGTTGGAAGAGAAAGCTGGGATCAGAATTTTGTAGTTAAAGCTCTAACTGAACAATGTGCCTTTAATGTAGTGATTTTTCAGTGAGGGAAGAGGGAAATGGGTAAGAAAATTAAAGTTGAAGCTCCATGGATAAATAAAGAGACACACAGTAAAGCAGAGCAGGAAAAAAAAGAGCGTATGACCGATGCCAGGTTGTTAAAATAAGTAAGAATACAGGAACAATGCTGATAACCAGAAGCTCAGAAGGAAAGTAAGAAAATGAAATGAGACAGGTGAAGAGAGAGAGAAAAAAGACTGGCAGCAAACATAACAGGGAATCCACAAGTATTTTCCAAGCATGTGAACAGAAAAAGTTTTGTCAGAAGAGACCAAAAAGGAAATCTACTCATGGAGGCAGAGGCAGGTTTAAGGTATCAACTAAACACTTTACATCAATCTTTACCAAGGAAGAAGATGGATTCGCATCAAAGGAAGTGTAGCTGAGATTCTGGATGGGCCAAAAATTGACAAAAGCTGTCTGCACTTAATGTGGTTAAATCATCTGGCCCAGAAGGAAGGGAGGAAATTGCCGAGGCCCAGGCCATAATCTTCCAAACATCTGTGGTGCTTGAGGACTTCATGAACATTGCTCTCGAGGACTAGAACACTGTTCAAAAACGATAGACCAGTCAGTTTAACCTTGGAGGTAGGGAAAAGAAATAATAATGAGGGGCATCAGTTGGACCAGTGTGGATTGATTAAAGAAAGCCTGCGTGGATTTGTTAATGGTAGATCACGTATGACTTACTTTGTGAGTTTATGAATGAAGTAAGAGTGAGTCAATGACGGAAATGTATTGATGTGGTACATCAGGATATTCAAAAACTATTTGAAAAGCTGCCATATACTAGACATGTCATCAAGAATAAAGTGAGCTGTAGCATCCTGGACAGAAAGTCTTCTTGTCTTGTTTCTGGGTGGCACAGTGGCACAGCTGGTTGAATTGCTGCCACACAGCTGTGGCTGAGTCAGAAGGTTGAGAGTCCCATTGGTGGAGGGGTCAAGAACTTGGGAATATGGAATGAACTGGAGCACAGAAGAATAAGAGGGGACCTCATAGAAACATTTCGAATGTTGAAAGGACTGGACAGAGCTGCTTCCCTTGCTGGGTGAGTCCAGGACTAGAGGGCACAATCTTACAAGCAAAGTCCCAAGTGGTTGGTCTTAAGAGAATTATTTTTTCATATACATATTAATGACTTAATTTAAAATTTTGCAGGTAATATTAAAACTTGGGAATGTAGCAAACATTGAGGAAGGTAACAATGGATTTCAGGAGGACATGGCCAGACTAGTAAGGCAAAACAGCACAGGGTGGATGAAATTTAAGGCAAAGAAGTGTCAATTGCAAGAGTTTGGTAAGGAGAATGAGGAGAGGCAATGCAAACTAATTAGAACAATCTTCAAGGGAGCAAAAGAAGAGAGGATTTTGAGGGGGCTCAGTTTACAGTGGGAGAATGTTCGAGAAGCCTATTAAGGAGTGGGGATCCTTAGCAAAGAAGAGGCACAGAATATAAGAGCAAAGAGATCACACCAATACTTTCTAAAATTCTGATTAGGATCCAACAAGAGTATTGTGGTCACTTCTGGACATCACATTTAATGAAGAATGACAAGGTCTTAGAGAAAATATACCAGAGATTCTTCAAAATAGTAACATACATGAACAAGTCCATATATGCTGAGAGATCAGAGAGATTTTTCCTCTTAGAGGAGAAAGTGTTAAAGAGAGATTTGATAAATGTATTTAAAATCATAAAAGACAATGACTGAGTAAGTCTGTTTCCAGTGCAGAATGGCCAGTAAACAGAGAATACAGATTAAAGGTGATTGGCAAAAATAAACAGTAGCATCATGAGAACAAATATAGTTGATGCAATGAATCATTGCAATTTGGAATAAACCATCTGAAAGATAATGGTCAATCTCAAAAGGAAATGATGGGTAAAATTTTGAAGAGTATGGGGGAAAGTGCAGGGGTGTTACAATTTGAATAGATTTTTTTCATGAAAGCACAGGCATGATCAGCAAATTATTTCCCCTGTGAATAGTTCATTGATTCCATGAATTCTCAAGACATTCACAATGCATGAGTCAACACCCTGGGGTTACCTTTGGCTAGACACTTAACTGAATCAGCCACATAAATACAGTGACTACAAGAGCAGCTAACATACTGAGTCTGGCAAATAACTCAGCCCCTGACTCCACAAACCCCTCCCTTATCCATGAGGCACAATTTGGATCAGTGATGAAATAATCTCCACTTGTCTGGAAGAATGGAGCTCCAACAGCATTCAAGAGGTTCAACACAATTCACGGCAAATAAAAACAGAAAATGCTGGAAGTACTTAGCAGGCCCATTCAAATGTTGCTGAATACATATATATTTTAAAATATAAAGAAAGCCTCACGAGATTTGACAGAAGAAACTGGACCCCCATCATTGCCTTCCATCAAAGGCTACCAGGGCATTCAAATGGCAGGATTTAATGGTACATAATTTGAGGTCTACTTAGTAAATCTACTGACTCACTACTTACTACATCGCAGTGGATGTCTCCCAGGTGCAGAGGGTCCACTGGTTATTCAGCATCCAGTCCAGTTAACTATGGACAGTTGGGACTCTGGGAAACATGTCCAGGCAGCAGAATGGATTCAGCTTCAAGCAGCTGATTATGTTTACCCATAACAATATCAATGGGATATGAATGTTGGTGGCAAGGGGAGCATTTAATATCCATCCCTAATTGCCCTGGCGAAGGTGGTAGTGAGCCACCTTCTAGACCTTCTACAGTCCCTCTTTGCTGAAGTCCTGGATTTAGGGACTTGAGGACCTGCATTTTAAGATCCCTCCATTCCCTAAGATGTGTTAGGTAATTGTCAAGTGTAAATTACCCCTTAATATGGGTAAGTGGCAAAAGAATCAAGGTAGGTTGATGGGCATGGGAGAGATAATAAGTTATAGACCTCAGGGCAGTAAGGTGATGGGGGAATGGGACTGATGGGATTGATATACCAGGTGGCAGGATGAATCTGATAGGTCAAATAGCCTGCTTCTAAGTCTCAACAGAATATTGAACAGTGCAGCACAAGAACATGCCCTTCATTCCATGATGTCTGTCCTGACCATGATGCCAATTTAAACTAATCCCTTCTGCCTGCACATGATCCATTTCCTCTCATTCTCTGCATATTCATGTGCCTAAGTAAAAGTATCATAAACACCATTATCATATCTGCTTCCGTCACCACCCCTGGGAGCGCATTCTAGGAATCTTTCACTCTCTGTGTAAAATACTTGTCCCACACATCCCCTTTAAACTTTCCCCCTCTCACCTTAAAGCTATGTTCCACAGTATTTGACATTGCTATTCTGGGATAAAAATTCTGGCTGTCAACCCTATCTATGCCTCTCATAAGCAAGTAAAAGAAAATTATCCCTCTATTCCTCTAGACTACTCAGCAAGCTATCATGAATGGTGTGCTCAAAGTACTAGAGTTTGTCTCACACTTGGATCAAGTACAATTGATGGAAGAGTTCAAGGATGCAGTATTGTAGGAAAATGGCATGCTGTCCCAATCATCCATTTTAATGTGTGCAAGTGATCGTATTTCTCCCAAGTGCACTTCTCCTGTGGTGGAATTTTCAGTTGTCCAAATGAAATCTGTAACCACACACTCTCCTGTTTTGTGAAGTTTTATTGTTTACACTGAAAAGTTTTGTCAAGTTATGAAAGAATTGCTGGGCAGATGTTGACTATAAATGTATTGTGTTGTGCTTGTGAAAGTCAAATTAACAACAGAAACCTGCAAAACTAAACTGAACAACAAACATGGGTCAGAAATTTCCACGGAGCTGCTCTCACTCTCTTGCCATAACTTCTCCACACAACAAAATAAATTGTTTCTCTATGCACAGTTGGGGTTTTCCATGAAAATGCAGGGAAAAGGAAGAATGTTCACTGGGGAATAATTTTGATTTTATGATATCATGCAAATAGAGCAACTTTAATTCTGCTGCCAAAATTGACATTGTCAGATCTAAAGAGTTCAGTGATCAACTGATATTTTATAGAATACCACAGCACAGTACAGGCCCTTCAGCCCACAATGTTGTGCCGACATTTTATCCTGCTCTAAGATCTATTTAATCCTTTCCTCCCACATAGCTCTCCATTTCTCTATCACTCATGTGGCTGTCTAAGAGTCTCTTAAATGTCCCTAATGTATCTTCCCCCACAACCTCTGTTGGCAGTGCATTCCATGCACCCATCACTCTCTGTGCAAAAAACTTACCCCTGACATCCCACTTATATCTTCCTCCAATCACCTTATGCCCCCTCATGTTAGCCATCGTTGCCCTGGAAAAAAGTCTCTGACTGTCCACTCAATCTATGCCTCTTATCATCTTGTACACATGACACCTGATTTTCTGACATCTATTATTAAGGCAGTCACACCGCAATTGAGAAAATCCACATGGAATCATGAAAGGGAAATCAGGTTTAGCAAATGTGATAAGATTTTTTGGGGGAGATAACAACAAGCAGAATAGATAAGTGGGAACACAGTGAATTTTGGTGTATTTAGAATTTCAGAAGATCTTTAGTTAGGCACTATACAACAAGTCACAGAAACAAGTTAGAATGCACAAGAGAGGGGGTAATATACTGCCTTGGAATGGTTGATGGACATGAACAAAGGCCAGGAATAAACTGGCAATTGTCATTTATGAGGCTAGAACTGGAGGGGTACTGCAGGGATCAGAGCCGGGGATCCAGCTGTTCACAATTTATGTCAGTGCTTTTGATGAAGGAAGCAAGTGGACCATATCTAAATTTACTGAAGGTGCAAAGCTGGGTGACAATATGAGTTGTGAAGAGAATCCAAAGAGTCTTCAGAGGAATTAGATTGGCTAAGTGAATGGACAAGGACTTAGCAGATGGAATATAATGTGGGAAAATGTGGCAAGATCCATTTTGGGAGAAAGTTAAAAAAGCAAAACATTTTTAAATGGTGAGAGATTGAAAGGCATTGGTGTTCACAGGGGCCCAGGTGTACTTGTTCTCAAATTAATGGAAGTTAACGTGCAGGGACAGTAAACAATTGGTTCATTGGAGTTTATTGCAAAATGAATCGAGTACAAAAGTAGAGATGTCTGATTGAAATTATATTGGGCCCTAGTGAGGCTGTTTCTGAAATATTCTGTCTCAGCTATCCTACCCAGAGAAGACTTTACTTGTGACAGAGGGACTCCAGCAAAAGTTCATCAGATTGATTCCCGGGGTGGGGGGATTGTTCTATGAGGAGAGATTAAGGAGGTTGAGTCAATACTCGCGAGTTTAGATTAGATGAGTCACACGTACATCGAAACACACAATGAAATACATCTTTTTGCGTAGAATGTTCTGGGGGCAGCCCACAAGTGCCACCACGCTTCCGGCGCCAACGTAGCATGCTCACAACTTCCTCAAGATGGTAATACCAGGATGCGGAATCCCCAGTAGAGTGATATGTTTATCTGCTGAACCAACAGCAAGTCAAAAAATACTTCAACGTTTGCAAATAATGTGCTATAACCCACATAGGTATTAAGAAAACAACACTTCAGAGTTCAGGAAAAATCTCCAGAAGATAAGTAATTATGGAATCAGCTCATTCTCATCTTTTCAGACTGTTCATCATTACTAACAGATATTAAAACAGATTACAGAAAACAAAGGGGTGAGAGCAAAGGTAAAATAGAACAGGTTACAGTTACAACTGGTCCATTTGCTCCATTAATGCAATAAAACAAATTGGATAATTGAAAGCATTGAAATGGCTTTTCCTAAATAACTTTCAAATGGAACTGTCTGTACTTTCAGATAATTCAGTGGCAGCATTATTAACAATTTAACAATTAAACAGCTATTTCACAAAGAACATAGAAGTACTCATCTAAGTAACGACTAGGTTAGCCTTACTGGAACACATAACTTATTGAACTTAATGGAAGTCAATTGGCTTAACTGAAGGGAAGTAGTGATAAATTTAATGTTTGACAAAAAGGTCAGGTCAGTAAAATACTTTAATAGGTAGTTTGACAGAAAGCTTTCAAAATAATAATATGCATTTGGGATACTTTCTTAAATTTTATCCAAAATCCACCATTCCAATTGGCTTGTCTCTTTTAGTAATCTAAATAAAAATATAGTTTAAGTTTGACAGGAATTCCCACTAGAAACTTTGCACAAGTTAGTACTGTCAGTACTATGGAAGTGAAAAGGCAGTTAATTCATCCCCAGTTAAAAATGTAGGAAATATATGGTTTTCATTTGTGTCTGACCACCAACAGCTGAAGAAACAAAATAACAGCTGGACTAATTATTTTATTTTACTCCTTGACTGTGTCATTCCATAACATGCCGAAGGGAATCTGTAATCATTGTAACAGAATAGCACTGCCCCATGGTGTGTAAAGTTGAAGAATTTTGTTAAGCTGTTCACAGAAAAATAATCTGCAATAAAGTCAAAGATAAGACAATAGATCAATAGTAATCTAGCTTTTACAACTTAATTATTATGAACCATAGATTGTTCTGTTAGTTTAATCATGCATTCAACAAAGAAGTAAAATCAGCAAAGCAACCACATTCCAAAGACATATGGGTTAGGAAGTTGTGGGCATGCTATGTTGGCACCGGAAAGTGTGGCAACAATTGGACTGCCCCCCAGAACACTCTATGCAAAAGATGCATTTCACTGTATGTTTTGATGTACAATGTGACTGATAAAAACATCTTATCTTACCTTATTTGTTCAATTGAAAATAAAAGTTAAATAAATGTTTGATTTTGCTGGAAATTTGTACCATAGTAATGATTCATTAAGTGTATACACAATGTTTTGCTCCATTGAGACATCTCAAGGTGTGCATTTCTAGTTAGATTTTATGTTTCACCTTTGCCCTAGAAACATTTTGTCCTGCAAAATGCAGAAATGAAAGCTGATAAAAATGCAAAAAGAGCAGTGGGAGCATCAGGATCCATGGTGAAGAAAAAAGATCAACCCTCAATCTCCCTAAAAAATGGGATTTAAGGTTTGAGGTAAAAATTGAGGATTGATAGAAAAGTCTCTATCATCAGTTAGAATCAAAGTAAGTGTGGAAAGAAAGTAAGAAGTGGTAAATAAAAACTGAACTAGAAATAAGAGAAAAGTATGCTCAGAAAGAAAGAGTAAGTTTTTAAGAATATCTGTATAGAAATCTCAGCTCTTTCCCAAATGTAATACAAAACTCAACAGATTCAAATGTTTGTTTTCAAGCTTGAGAGTTGCTTCAGCAAATTAAGATAAGTATTTAAGAAATGGAATCAAACAAAGGTCAAATGGTCCCCTGAATTTGATCCACCTTTCAACAAGGCATTTTCCCAGCCAATCCCAAATCCTCTCTTTTGTTCAGTATTCCAAAATTTATCAAATTTGAATGCATTCAATTAGTGAGCATCTACCTTCTGAAGCAAAGACTTGCACTCTTCTGAATAAAGAAATGTCTTCTCATCTCATCTAAATTAACACTCAAACTAGGGGAAAATACCTTTCTGCATCTATCATGTCAATCCATTTCAGGATCTTAAATGTCTCAGTAGGATCACCCAGTATTCCTCTAAATGCCAGCAAAGACAGGCCAGTCTTATCCATTTTCTCCTCAAAAGGCAACCCCCTTACCTGGGAATCGATGCTGCTCTGACATCAAGTTAAGTGCTTTTCTAAGTACCGAATCCAAATTTGCTCATGGAGTAGTTTGGAGGTCTCACCCATACAATCTCAGCAAGACTTTTGTACTCCATCCCTCTTGCACTGAAGGCCATTAGTTTTCTGCATCTCCTGAACCAAAACCCCTAGGACTTTTGGTACACCAACATTCATTTGCTTATCACTGGTCTAAATGTATTCTATTTTCATACACTTCCAACCCAAAGTGCATAACCTCCCATTTTCCCACCTTAGACTGCATGTGCTATCTTTTCACCCACTTGCAGACTCTTTGTGTCCCCACAATTGATGTCTGTGGTGTCTCAATGGGAACATATTCCTACTTACTACTTTCATTTATTTTAATTTTAATTTACTTTCAATTTAATTTTCATTTTAATTCCTAACTTTAATTTGAATTTTATTTACTTTAACCAACCCTATATCTGAACTAGCATGCTACCATTATTTGATAATATGAATATGAACCATTGTTTAAAGTGTGGTATCCAATTGAATGCCTTTTAAAAGTCATTACTGGCTCCACCTTATCTGGTCTGCTACTTATATCTCCAAACTCTGTTTTCCTTTCAAAGTTTGATATTAATTTATCACAATCATGCAACTATTAAAGCAGATTTTCCATATGCTTAATGATGAACTCTAGCATTTTGCCAAAAATAGGCATCAAGCTAATTAAACTGTAGTTCCCTATTCTTTCTCTTGTCCCATTCTTAAATTGTGGTATTCCTTTTACTACCTTCAAATCTGCCAGGACTGCTCCAAAATCTGCTTCGAATTTTATGGTGCAACCATTAAGACTACATCACCTGCAGGAGATTTTTCTGGCTTCACTCCCCTTAATTTCTCCAGTACTTTTGCCTTTGTCACATGACTTTATGTTACTTAATATTATTAGACCATTGTTTCACTTCCACTTTTTCTATATGTTTTGCATCTTGTGCATTGAAGACAATTACAAAGTATTTATGTAATGATTCAGCCACTACTTCAATAACTTTTTTTATTTCCCATTATAATTTCTTGTGTTATTCAACCAAACACAGATTTATTTTTGCTACTCTCTTCCTTTTTACATGTTTGTGTAAGCTTTTATATTTTTATGTAAATCTTGCTAATCTACTTACATAATTTATCTTCTCCATCTTTATCAACTTTTTGCTCATGCTTCCCATAAATCCTTGCTGTGTTCTTTGTAATTTATTAATCACTTTAATCTCTTCAGCTCGCCATGGCTGTGATCACTTCTCTCCTGGAGTTTTTTTGTTATTTCTCAATGGAATCCATGTTTGTTGAGAACTTTGGATCCTTTTTAAATTCTTGCCATAGTTTATCTACTGACAAATATTTTGATCTAATTTCCTAATCTATCAAATGTAATTCACCTTTCATAATTATAATTATAGCAGCTATGATTTCACTGAATGGCAAAACAACCTTTAGGGACAAAATATCCTCTTTTTCCAATGTTCATTTGAGACGGTTAAGGAAGCAACAAGAGGAAATAGAAA
>JARFYF010000052.1:91801627-91812430 GCA_030265395.1 Rhina ancylostomus
AGGCGATGTGCAGTACAAGTTTTTTCTACACAGGGAGTGGTGGATGCCTGGAATGTGCTGCCTGGGGTGGTGGAAATGGCAAATACGATAGAGGCGTTCAAGAAGCTACTTGATAGGCAAATAAATGTGCAGGAAATGGAAGGTTATGGACAGTGTGTGGGCTGAAGGGATTAGTTTATTGGCATTTGATTACTAATTTAACTAGTTTGGCACAACATCATTTGCTGAAGAGTCTTTTCCTATGCTGTACTGTTCTATGTTCTATTTTCTATAGCAGATTCATAAGGCTAAACTGTGTAAATGAGTTGAAGGAAGTTCTGGAGGTAGGATGAGATCTGCCTCTGGAAGGACATGTAAATCATGATAAATATTTTAAAGAAGTCAATGTGGTGAGAAGTGGTTAACCAAAAGAAATTTGTAAGAGCATGGCACAAGATCTATGCCAGACATTTCAGTTGTAGTTTATGTAGAATGAATATTTTCAGGCCTGTTAAGAAGGCAAGTCATAAATTACAACTGAAAATACAAACCATGGTAATTGTTCCCACATCCAATGGAAACAAAATGAATGGCAAGTATATCTAACATCTTATTTGCTACTACTAATAATGTGACCTAAGAAAGAAGTGATTTACCCCATATATCTACTATTCATCCCTTGAAAATTTCAAACTTTGATTTTAATGCACCATATTTTCCATTCTATTGAAAACAGCCACAATCATAATTGTATTTTTTCTTGCCTGCCTCTCATTGCCTGCCTCTCACTTTGTTTCAAGCTCCATATTTGTGCTTAGAGCCTAACTGAAACAAATTCAGAAGTGAAGCAAAATGCAATGGTGAATTTTTTCAAGCAACAAAGGACAAATTTCAAACCTACCGTGTTCAAAACAGAAAGCATAATGGAGGGAAATAAATTAGATTTAAATGAAATCAAGAAATAATAGATTCAGAAGCACAGACAGAATTGAGGGAGATAAATGAAATGACACGAGTATTTTTAAAAATCTACAATAATAATTTTCTTCTGAGGTAATGAAACTATATACCTGTAAAAAGAATTATACGGGACCAGAAATTATGTTCAACAGAAATTAATACTTAAGAGGGGACTAAGATCACTTACTGCTAAATATATTGGCCCTAATGTTTTCCTCCAATGTTAATGGGAAACAAAGAGGCAACTACTTCAAATTTGGTCTTTCGAACTGGCAGTCCTGTTATCACTATTCACACAGTCAACCTACTGGTGTTCACAAAAAGAATCTGATGCCTGTGAATGATATCCATCTTGAGCTTGTCTGTAAGGTCCATTACTGTGCACGCTGTGGAGAAGAAAGCCATGTTTGAATGCAAACTACTGGATTTCTATGAGAAACTGGGTGAGCTAGACATTTATGTACACATTTCCTAAAGAAAGGGCATTGAGCTGTTGAAAATGGGTTTATCCCAGAACAGAACTATTCTATGTGCTTTCCTGGGTGTCTGAGCACCAATCAGGAAATTCATCCCATTTACTGTTGGGATATTTGTTCCTTATAGGCCATTTTCCCCCCCAGAGTAAAACTTCCAAAAATGATATCACCACAAGTGCAACTGGCAAAATTTGATTACCATGAGATTTTCAACCTTGCTGGGCTGAAAGACAACTGTTCCTGTTTACTCACAAAACAAGTAGGTTTTCTAACCCTATTTCTCCTGAAATGTTCACACTACATACTGTGTCCTCAGTGAGATTTGACATCTCCTATGACCTCAAATACAATCTCATATAGATAGCTTGACGGCTTTGCCCACGTAGGTCCGAGTCACAGTCATTCTTAGCTTCCTGGCCTCAAGACTGTTCCAGGCTGCTGCTGCAGAGGGTCCCTGTGGTTTACCTTACACAAAGAACATGCCTCCTGTGGGCATGTTCAGCAGCCTGCTTGGGTCCATCTGATACCTTGGGAGCATGATGAATTTTCATTTATTGGTGACTTTGTTGCCACTTTGTGCCAATCCAGTATTGCCATTACAAGTGATTGCTGTGATGCGTATGATGAACATTAACTTGCTATGTTTTATTAATGTAATCTTTGTCACAAAATGAGCTGGCATTTGCTATGCCAAAATGTTTGATTGAGGTGATCATTAATTGTTGACGAATAGCCTGTCAGCCCCAAATAGCCCCAAAAGCCTAAGAAGCACTGGATCAGAAAAAGTCCTTTTATATTTTTTTTACATTTCTTTTTCTCTTGAAGGCATGGCTCACACTGGGGGACAATTTCATAGCTGCTTGCTGCTCTTTATCGTTAAACCCAAATGGGTTGCTTATTAAACCTCTCAGTACCTGTCAATATACCCTTTAATGTCACAGTCATTACTGAAAAGCATACTATCTGAGATTTTCACAATCACCTTCCATTCTGACCACATGAAAATGACTGTATGCTGGAACACTTGCAGTGTTTTCCATGCATTTAACCACTAAACTATCAGGAAGAAGAGTGATATAAAATAATACTTCAAAAGTCATAATAAGGCCAAATAGAAATGAATAAAATAACCCAAAAATGAGGACAACTTATTTTAGATTGTTGAGAAGTGAGCGAACTGTAATCAGTTGGAAAAAAAAATCGACAGATTCAAAGATGAATTTGCAAAATTGCGAAATCAGATATTCCAGTAAAATAGTGATGAGGCTATCAGCACTTATCATTATTAATGAGTGAATCATATGTGGATCTAGAAATTTCACCATACTACTTTATCTGGCATTAAAATAGTTTGCTATGTTTGACCTTTCAATCAAGTTACAAACCAATGGGCGGAAACAGAGGACGGAGAGTTAAACTTCGGTCCTTCTGTACATTGCTTTGACATTTGCTACCCTAGCATAAATCAAGGAGTTGGTTGCCCTTGGGTGTTTTGAATGATAAAATGAAAAGAAAAATGAGGGAGAGAAAAACTGCTTTAAAATATAATTAAACTATAATGTATTGCACCAAAATATTTATCTGTACAGCTTTCAAAATATAATAATTTTGCCTCGTCAATTATTTGTTATGCACCCAAACATTTTCTAAATGAAAGGTACAAAGACTGTGGCCTAGAACTTAATTTGCTTCCAAACAGCTGCATTTACAAAGCTTTGCTCTCTTACACAATTTTATTTGCCCAAGGCTTACAGTCCTGCTGTACTATGCCATGTTTTTCCTCAAACAGTTCCAATTTTGACAAGTGGTGTGCCCATAATGAAATCATCAAATGAACTTTGTGCAGCTGTCAGAATTTGGAAGTGCAGCTATTGATTACATTAGGGAACCAGCCAATTTGTACACATCACTGCTGCAAGTGGTATTGGCCTAAAAATGTAGAGCAGGAGCCAGGAGAGGATAGGGAACTAGCTCACACTTCAGTGACAGAAGCATAGATATACTGGAGGAAAATACCCACTGAAGTAAAATACTCATCTGTGCCTGTGGCCAGCAAGACCACCAGGCAGGTGTGTTTGGCAGGATGCTGCAATGAAGCTCCAGAAGAACATTCTACATAATATGGATCATTACAGAAAGAAATGTCATGACATCATGTAAAGGGACAGTGCACTGTTCATGGCAGGACCCTTAGCAGTGTTGATATACAGAGAGACCTTGCGGTCCATGTCCATAGCTCCCTGAAAGTGACTACACAGGTTGCTAGGGTGGTAAAGAAGGCATATGGCATGTTTGCCTTTATTAGTCGAGGCACTGAATTCAAGAGTCAGGAAGTTATGTTGCAGCTTTATAAAACTCTGGTTAGGCTGCATCTGAAGTATTGTATTCAGTCCTGGTCGTCCCATTATAGCAAGGGTAGGGAGGCTTTGGAGAGGATGCAGAAGAGGTTTATCAGGATGCTGCCTGCATTGGAGGGCATGTGCTGTAAGGAGAGGTTGTTCTCTCGGGAGCAGCAGAGGCTGATGGGAGGCCTGATAGACGTTTATAAGATTATGAGAGGCATCTTTTTCCCAGGGTCGGTATCTAATACTAGAGGGAAAGCATTTAAGGGGGGCTGAGGGTGTAAGTGCAAAGGAGATGTGTGGGATGTTTTTTTTTACACAGAGTGGTGGGTGCCTGGAATATGCTGCCAGGGGTGGTGGTGGAGGCAAATATGATGGAGGCATTTAAGAGGCTCTTAGATGGGCACATGGGTATAGAGAGGATGGGCAAGCAGAAGGGAGTAGTTTAGTTAGGCATTTAGTTACTCATTTAATTAGTTTGGCACAACATTGTGGACTGAAGGCCCTGTTTCTGTGCTGTATGTATGTTCTATGTCATCGGATTTGTGAAGCAAGAACTCCACACCCAAGTCTAACTACTCAGATATACTGCCTGTAGTTGCAATACTATTTCTACTCGGACAGCAAATCCCACTTCCTCATGCTCCCTGACAGCTAGACAGAGACCCCTCCTCACACTTGCACCCACACTCTCTGATGGACACACAAGGCTTTCCCTTCTTCTCTACACTTGCAGACAGACAGCCGTTGATATTCATCGTAAGACAATCAGGTTAAGGGTTAAAATCGTTTTCTTTAGATCCAAGGTTGCAAAATGACAGTAACTTCAGAAAGGAGATGGGTCCTTCAGAACTTAAGAGGATGAATGGCCTACAACTGGGGCCCCACCTCTGGCTGGGCATTGGGCCAGTCAAGACACTTGCCTCAGAATCTGCAATCTCAGGGTTATACAAGTACCTTATGCTCCTTCCACATCACTCCTTCCAGTACTGAAAAAAAATTCTCTGTCTAATAGATTCTACACAAGCACTGGCCATTTTCCACAAAGGAACCAGGCATGCAGCATTGCCATACTATTGCCTGTGTCCATATCATTGCAGGCTCAGTAGGAATCAATCCCACCATCAAAGGACATCCAGCAGAAACAGGAGGAGAAGGAATCTGAAGGTGGTGTGCCATTGAGTAATTGCATCCAACTCTACTAAGCACCATTTCAAATCCTGGCACCACAAGGGTAAAACATACAGATTTGAGAAGTGTGCTACACATGGCCCCAGTGGGCTATAGTCACAGATAGCATAAGGAAACCTGCTGTGCCAGATCATTGGTATTACTCCAGAAGAATCAGATGAGGGCCGTGATAAGGAAGCATTCAGCAGATGGTTAGTGGGGATGCTCATTGAAATATCTGCCACATTGTCTAGCCTGTCAGACCAAATACACAACATGAAGTGGAACATGGAGGACTCCATCTTGCACATTTCAAAGAAGCAGGTATGGGCTCAAGCACATCACTTCCACTCTGGAGCTGATACTGTGGCTGGGAAAACACACAGGATTACTGCTTTCATTGGCAAAGCTACAAAATACAAGAGTAGGGAGGTCATCCTCGAATGTTATAAAACACTATATATTTTACAGTTCTGGTCACCACACTACAAGAAGAATGTGATTGTATAAGAGTGGGTTCAGCCGGGAGTCATAAGAATATCACCAGGGCTGAAGGACTTACTTTTGAGGAGAGGCAGTTAAGGTGGAGGTTGTATTACTTTGAACAGAAGAGACAGAGGGGAAATTTAATAGAGCTGTATAAAACTATGAGAAGCCTGAATAGGATGAACAGGGAAGATTTATTTCCTTTATAACTGAGATAAAGAAGTAGGGAGCACAGATTTACATCAATTGATAGAGGGGTTAGAGGGGAGTTTAGGAAAAAATGTTCTTTCAATGAGTAGTGCTGGGTCACTGCTTCAATAAGTGGAACAGCAAAAATCATTAAAATGATGATGTGGTGTTAAATTACCAAGGCAGTAACTCAGAGGATTGGATTAACAATCCAGAGACTAGAGATTAAACCTCAACATGAGAGCTGTGGAATTTAAATTCTGTTAATAATAAGGAAATTAAAAACACACTAGTTATTAATAAAAGAAACACCAAAACTTCCAGATTGTTGTAAAGCCCCAACTGGTTCACTAATATCCTTAAGGCGAAGAAATCTGCCACCCTTACCCAGTCTGGCCTATACATGACACATAGCAATGTGGACACTTCTTAACTACCCTCTGAAAAGTCTGAGCAAGACACTCAGATTATTAATAATTACCACTAGTCAATAAGATGGCCAGGTCCTGAAGGACAAAGCTGTGAGATTGTGGCCCTAATAGCTTGTGAGTGAACGTACACAAGGAATAAGCTTAGCTGACCACATCATCACCAATCTACCTGCAGCAAATGCCTGCCCACAACAGCTTCAGTAGAAGTGAAGTGACTGTACAGTCCTTATGGAGACAAAGTTCTGTTTTCACCCTGAAGACACCTTCTATCATGTTGTGTGGCACCAAGACCATACTGATATAGATACACTGGCAGCTCAAAACTGGGCATCCATAATGCACTGAGGCCCATCAGCAGCAGCAGATATGTATGTCACCAAAATTTGTAACTTCATGGACTTGCATATCCTTCACTCTATTACTGCAATCAAACTAGATCATAAATCCTATTTTAATGAGGGATGAGGGCAGCATCAACAGGCGCAGCTAAAACGATGTGTAAAGTTGGCAGAAGAGAGAGAGTTAGCAGGAGAGTTTGAGGGAGAGCAGAAGGGTTGGAGGGTGCAAATAAAATGTTGGAGGTGGGTGATTGAAAGAGAACGAAGAAGGATGAGACGAGAGAGAGAGGTTGGAGTGAAAGGAGAAGGTGGAAGGACAGGTTGGAGGGAGAGGAAGGAGAGGGAGGAAGGAGAGAGAAAGGGGAGAGTGTGAGACAGGGTGCAGCAGGAAGGCATTAATTAGAAAAGGTGAGTGTACGTGAGGAAGGGAATGGGTGGGGTAGACTTAGGTGATAGGAAGGGAAAATGGGAGAAAGTGAGGATTGTTGGGAGAGTTGAGGAAGGGAATAGGGGTAGCAGGGAATAGGAGAATCAGACACTGCATCATGGACGTGACACAGAGTTCAAACCAGATGAGGGGCTATTATAAAATTACATTTCTTCAAAATGACATTTTCTTTCTTGAGTGTAAGTGATTGACAGCCCTATTATTTACCGTGCTGAAATATGTTGTAAATCAGCATCATTTCTTGTGAAGTTTCTATCCCACAGTTGTAGGAATAGAAGTGATCAAAAACGTGAAAAACATGGGCAATCTCCAAAATTTAACTTGTGATGGACCCAGGCTGGTGTATTGTGAGCAACGATTGCAGGGGGGGTCCATTGTAAACCTCTCATCACATCCTTTTTTTTGTGGGGTTTTTCATGAGTTCCATATCTGGCTTCACCAACAGTTAGTGAAGTGTTCCAATTCATCATTCGCCTCCAATGCACCAGCACAGTCTTTGGTTATTTGAAGAACAGGGTATCTGATATCTAGACTTCAGACCTGGCACAAAACTCATGGTCCATTGCACAGCAGTAATCCCTGCCCTACTATATGTGCTTGAGACCTGGGTTACATACAACAGGAATCTTAAGGCACTGGAAAAATTCCAGTCACTGCCTCCATAAAATCCCTCAAATTCACTTGAAGAATGAGCAAACAATGGCTATCTCTTCTCCTGGGCCAACAACCCCAGTACAGAATTCTATTATGAGGAATTACCAGGCAAATGGAGAAAAAGATTCAAAAATGATTCAGAGCTTCCTTGAAAAGGTGCAACATCTCCATTAAGTCCCAGGAGTCTCTGGCCTATGATTGCTCAAAGTGTAGGTAGCATTCAGAATACTTTGGAGAAGCTCAAGGCCATGGATCAAGAGCAGTAATAAGCCTGCATTAGCAGCACATCACCCCATAAGCTACCCATCCATCTGTCCCATCAGTCACCTCCTGCCCAATTGATGGTTCCCACATTGGCCTTGTCAGCCACTCGGAACCCACAAAAAGTGCAAGTATGTCATCCTCAATTGTTAGATAAGCATTGTTTGATAAGAGATTGTTAGGTAAGCATATGGAGGAATTTAAGATAAAGGGATATGTGGGAGGAAGTGGTTAGATAGTCTTAGTTTGAAGGGCGGCACAACATGATGGGCTGAAGGGCCTGTATTGTGCTGTATTGTTCTATGGTTCAAGGAAGAAGAAGAAAAAAAAGGATCATTAGATGCTAAGCTCGGCGATTTCATGTCCATGAACAGGAACTTCACACAAGACTAGATTAACCTGGAATTCAGTAAAGAAGCAATTTTGCCTGAGTAGATCATGCTTCCTGGAGTTATCAGGATGGGAACATTTGTGCCCTGTAGACCCAGAACAAAGAAGGTTTACCACTCCTGAAAATAAACAGTGTTGTACAATGAAATTTCTTCTCCTATTATACTGGACTGATTGAACATCAGAGCATGAGGAATCAATGCACGAAGAATGCTGAGAAATTAAATTAACTAGATAGTTCTGTCAGAGAGGAACTATACTCATAATATGACGAGTGGTCTCTTTCTGTCCAATAATATTCTACGATTTGGAGTTGAAATAACAATTACATTGTAATTTTTGTATTTTTACTAGGAAATCCCATTTTACAACTGTTAATAAAAATAAAATAAAAACAATGGAAAATCAAAGAACTAAACTGGTTAGCTTCGATGGAAGAATTGCTCAGTTAGTTTTCAAAGGCAATCTCAGTTCTTTGCCTGCAGTTATATGAATTAATGAACATATACCCCAACTGCTTCAGGCTGATTTCTGACCACTGTTTGTGATCTCAGCTGCACAAGGGCTTCATTATTTTCTGGATCATGATTTTGCTCTTTCTAACTGCCTTTGAAAATTTCAAATGCAAATTGAGGGAGAAGAGAAAAGCTGACAGCAATACCATGAGATTACAATCCAATCATGTCCTTGCCTTGAACACCTCGCATCTGTCATTTTATTAAAATTACCTTTGAGTAGCTGGCTGGAATTCACAGCTGTGAAAACAGCCCATAAAACCCTCAGTGAGCATGATAAAGTCAGATCAAAAGATGGGAGAGGATAAAGAAAGGGACAAGGAGATCCCAATTCTAGAGGAGTGATCAGATTGAGGTTCTAAAAATATTAAAATAATCTAACAGGGTGGATTAGAAGATTTTGTCATTTTTGATGGGAAACAAGGGGACAAAGTCTTAACATTCAGCAGCAAAATCTGGCAACAGTTTATACAGGTACAGTTCCTTCCTTCCCTTAAAGATCTAATGAAGATTCAATAAAGATTTAGTCTCAAGATTTCAAGACTAGTTAGGGAAATAATATCAAACAATGTGGTAGCAGCAGATGTATTTTGTTATAATTAATTGTGGACAGGCTGGAATGACTGAATGGCCCTCTGTTTCTATGTAGAGAATCACATTATATTGTAATGACCCTGAACCTGTACTGAAACAGAACAATGAGGTAGTCAGTGCTCGCCATTATAAGGGATTAAGCCTGACAGTAACATCTGATTTCTGTTTAATTGTGCATATGCGTCCTACAGATTGTTAGAGATTCCTGCTTCTCTACAGTGTGTGCTGCTTGGCAACCTTTTCCAATGTGAGCTATCAGTGAACTGACAATAATTCAAAGCATTTGTGAATTATTCTTGCTGTGAAAACAAAATTGAAGAAATTGTTTTTTTGCATGAGGTATAAACTGAGTTTTTAAGGTTTCCCCAAACTATAATTAGTATTTATCAATTATAATCTAATTTTATGAGATGATTATCATTTACTCAGGTATATATTTCAAAATTCCAGAACTACAAAAGTTGGGGAAGTTATCTTTTTGAAAGCTTGTTTATGATTTCTACCTTGAGCTTGTGTTGATTCTAGCTTTCATTTCACACTCTGCTCATTAAAACTGTGTTTTCTATTTCCTGGCTTGTGACTTGAGAGAGTTTTTCAATAAACTGGTTCTTGAGCTTGTCTGATGGCATCACCAATAACTGCAAATGACAGAAATTGCAAGATCTTTTTGGACAGAATCTTCAAAGTCAGAAATGACTGCTGTTGCTGCTGGCAGAAAAAAATCCAGGCCTCTACCTTTGTATGTTATTTGTTCCCAATAGGTGAAATAACATGGCTTGATGAAGAATCCTAATAATAACTTTGGCTTGTAGCCAGGACTAGGAATATGGAAAATCTCACACCTACAACCAAGGACACTTAGAAATGTTACTGACAGTAAAAGTCAGCTTCATAATCAAGGAGAGTTATTATGACACCAGTGACAGCAGCAGCAAACAAATGTCAAGTATTTTCTCTTAAAACTGTGTATGGTTCTAATAAAACCCACTAAATATATGCAATAGTATTGAAGAAATTATCTTAAATTTGATTAATAGATGCCTCATCATATAACAGCAAAACATGCTTTTAGTCCTTTTTGTAGGGAAGTCCTTGTTACTTACAAATCTTTGTCTGCCATTAAGTAAATTTAGCATTTCTGAGTTACAAAGTGATGATTATATTTATGGACTTACAATTGACCGTAATGTCAGGGAGCATACAGAACTCTCAGACTCACTTTCCACTGTTTCATGCAGAGTTTGGAGCCATTATTTTCAATATGTAATTGGTGAGCACTTCATCAGCAGACATGCAGACTGACGGCACCTGATGGCCCATGTCTCAGCTTCCCCTGCACTATAATGAGAAATCACCCAATGTCTGGATTTTGGAATAGAAGCTCACATTTCTGTCATCCCTGCTCAATTTGCTACGATGCAAGTTCTTTGTGTTGCCTTTATGGACACAGGTAGTAATATTCTAAGTGGCGTGCAGGATAGAAAACTGAGATCCAAAAAATTACTGGGATTGCTAAGGTACTACCTGGGGAAGCTGAAATTTAAAAAAAGTAAACACTCAGCAAATCAGG
>JARFYF010000052.1:91843473-91855887 GCA_030265395.1 Rhina ancylostomus
GGATCTTGGGGTCCAAGTTCATAACTCCCCTAAAGTGGCAACACAAGTTGATAGAGTGGTAAGGAAGGTTAATGGCATGCTTGCCTTCGTTTGTCGGGGCATTGAGTATAAGAATCAAGAAGTCATGTTTCTATATAAAACTTTGAACTTGGAGTGTCATGTGCAGTTTTGTCACCCCATTACAGGAAGGATGTGGAGGCTTTGGAAAGGACGCAGAAGCAGTTTACCAGGATGCTGCCTGGATTAGATGCTATTATCGATAAGGAGAAGTTGGACAAACTTGGATTGTTTTCTCTGGAGCATTGAGACTGAGGGGAGATGACAGAAATTTATAAAATTATGAGAGGCATGGATAGGGTAGACAGTCAGAATCTTTCTCCCAGGGTAGACACGTCAAATATGAGGGGGCATAGCTTTAAGGTGAGAGGGGAAAACTTAAAGGAGCTTTGCAAGGCAAGTTTTTTTTTACACAGAGAGTGACAGGTACCTGGAACAGGCTGTCAGGGGTGGTATTGGAAGCAGATGTGATAGTGGCACTTAAGAGGCTTTACTAATGTTCTGACCACATCAGTTTGTCCAGCCAAAGATGCAATGTGCAGGGCTGAATTTCCTTTCTAGAAAAGAGTGGAGGGATATGGATCATGTGCAGGCAGAAGGAATTAGTTTAAATTGGCATCATGTTTGGCATAGGTATGTGGACCAAAGAGCATGTTTTATGTTCTGTGTTCTGTGTTCTTTGAGTCCTGACTGGAAGCAGCATGGAAGGAAGTGTTAAAAAGGCAGCTGCAGGAATGATTAGGATTGCAATGGACGCTGGTCATGAACCTATCACCAAAAATGGAGATACAGAAATCAAGAAATAGAAGAATTGGAGATGTGGAAGTGGAAGTAAAGGTGATAAAACATTTGTGTTCTGTGCAAAAGCAGGATATAGTCATCAGAAAAAAGGAGCGTTTGGACACCCTAGTAGGACTAAAAGAAGAAACATTCCACATATCCCACAAAGAGACAACTATAGCTTGGACCACTGGGTTTACCACAGCTAGATCTTTGATTGTGAGTGGAATGAAGAAAGAGGTTATTCAAAATCCATATTCAATTTGTAAACATGACTATTCTAGTGACTGAATTAATAATTCAATTTGAAGATATAAAACTCAAAAACTGAAATGTACAAAGAACAAAGAACACCAAATGTAACAAAAGCATAGTGCACTATATACGAATCTGAAAACCATTCTTCTGGTATCTTCAATTAGCTTAAAAATCTATTTTGTCCATGTTAGGAACACATGTTAATCAAATTATCAAAATGTAATGAACGTGAAAAACAAGATTTCAAAGTTGCAAGGCAAAATGATGCTTCACTCTAGCAAAGACAGAGACATTATGAGAAAATTTGGTGATCAAACAGAAATCGGATTTTGTGTTAATGCTCCCCCTTCCCTCCCTCAAATGTGCCTTTGTTATGGAGCATTTCAGTGGCTTACCTGGGACTGTGAGTTGATGTTGGCTCCCTGCTTCACTAATGTTCTGACCACATCAGTTTGTCCAGCCAGAGATGCAATGTGCAGGGCTGAATTTCCTTTCTAGAAAAAGAGTGAAAAACCAACATAATGTTTCAGGACAATAAAAAAAACAAGAGAAATGCAGAGAATACTGGAAGCAGGAAATTTCTTGTGTAAGACGGTACAGAGGATTTAGCAAAATTCCTGCCAATGTTCAACAGCTTATTTTAAAATAAGAGGATAGTTTAATATATCACTCCATCATGCTGTTACTTGATGATAGAATTTCAAATTTTATAAATGTAACTGTTTGGTGGAAAATGCACGAGGCAAGCCGTGAAAAATGCTCACTTTGTTTACTTCCTGCTCACTTAAGTCAGTCTAAAATTTATGACATATAATCCATACCAAATATACAGGTCTAACTTAATCTGTCACACTTCTCAAAGCAGGCAACTTTTCAGAGATGGACAATAAATATACCTTGCCAGCATCACCTACATCTCATAAACACAAGCTCCTTTTTAAAAGGGGTCACATTGGACTGTAATATTTTATTTCCCTGTCTACACTGTCACATATTGTTCCATTTTACACCTTGCAGGGAGGTTTGTTCATGCTATATGGGAATGTTTAAACTAATTTGGTGGCGTGAGGGAGGGCGGGGTGGGAAGCTTAATCGCAGTCCAGCAGGTGGGGAGAAAAATGTTGAGGATAAATCAAGACCAGTAGGGCAGAGTAGACAGAGGCAAGGTCAGAAGCACAGGAGAGCTGGCAGGCTCAACAGCATTTACTTTAATGTAAGGAGCCTCACAGTTGAGTCAGATGAGCTTAGAGTATGGATCAACATTTGTAATTATAACGTCACTGCATTCATGGAAACACGGTTGAGGGAAGGACAGGATGAGCAGCTGTATAATTATACTGTATAATGTTCCAGTATACAGAAATTTTCGATGTGCTAGATGGGAATGCAAAAGAGTAGGGGAGTTGCATGACTGATTAGGGAAAACATAACAGCAGTCATTAGGGAGGATATTTTGGAAGCCATATGGTTATTAGAGTGGGGCAATCAATTTGCTGGAGTTAGCAAAAATTAGAGGAACAGATATGTAAGCAAATCCTGGAAAGATTTTAGAATAAAAGGGGAGTTTTAAAATTCTGAATACTGACTGGGATTGTCTTAGTGAAGGGGACTTAGATGGGGGATAATTTATTAAGTGCATCCAAGAAATTTCTTTGGGATAATATGCAGAGTCCTACTAGAGATGGGGCAGTACTCAACTTCATCTTAGGAAATAAAACTGGACAGGTGGTGGAAGTGTTGGTTGGGAAACTCTTTGGGACCAGTGAACATAATTCTTTAAATTTCAGGTTAATTTGGGCTGATCCTCAAGTTAAGGTCTTGAATTGGGGAAAGGCTAGTTTCAATGGTGTAAGAGAGGACCTGGTTAAAGTAGATTGGGAGCAGATGCTTGCAGGTAAAATGACAGCTGATAAGTAGGAGTCTTTTGAATAGAGAGTTGGTAGGAGCTCAGGTAAGGGTGAAAGGCAAAGGTAGCAAGATTAGGGAACCTTGGATGACAAAGGATGTTGAAGGTTTAATCGGAAAAAAGAAAGATACATATGGCAGGTAAAGACAACTGGGATCAAGGGAGTCTCTTAAGGAGTATAGTGCATGTAGGAGAGTTCATAAGAAAGAAATTAGGAGGGCAAAAAAGGCCATGAGATATCCTTGGCAATTAAGATAATGTAGAATCCCAAGACATTTTATAAATATATCAGGACCAAGGAGATATCCAGGGAAAGAGTGGGTCCCCTTAAGGACCAAAGGGGTAATCTACGTGTGGAGCCAGACGATGTAGGCAAGGTCCTAAATTAACACCTCTCATCTGCATTCACTGAGGAGAAGAAAGGTAGTGAGTTCAGGGAAGGGTACATCAATAATCTGAAGCAAGTCCAGACAAAGAATGAGGGTGTTATATGTCAAGGTTAATAAATCCCAAGGGCTGAATAAGACCTGTCCCAGACTGCTATGGGAAGCAAGGGAGGAGAAAGCTGGGGCCCTGATGGAGTTTTTGCATCTTTGTTAGCCATGGGCAAGGTGCCAGAAGAGTGGAGGATAGCCAATATTAAGGAAGGACAGCAGGAATAAGCCAGGCTGGCGAACTTTATGTCAGTGGTAAGGAAAGCAATGGAGAAAATCCTGAGAGTAGGACTTATGTATATTTGGAAAGGTAAGGGTTGATCAGGGATAATCAGAGTGGCTTTGTGTAGTAGAAATTTTATCTCACTAATTTGATGGAGTTTTATGAGGAAGTAACTAAGAAGACTGAAGAAGGCAGGATGGTAGATGTTGTCTATGCAAACTTTAGTAAGGAACTTTATAAGGTCTCACATAGTGGACTTGTCCAGAAGGTTAAGGTACATGGAACTTAAGGCAAGTTGGCCAATTGGATTCAAAATTACTTGTATTACTTCATTCTAGAAATTCACTCTCTGCGTAACTCTAACTTGTTTGACAAGGGTTTGGTTCTATTAACTTCTAAATAATTTATTCTGTTATGTCTCATTACATACGTCTACACATTTCTTGGTTCCTTCCAAATTATATAATTTCAGCTGCAGTTGGATCTTCATCCCAAATGGCCTTAGGAAATCTCTCAGGTGCAATATTAGCATCCCCCACTCATCAAGTAACTCCACTCAAAATTCATCAAATTAAAAACTGCTTACCTAACAATAAAATGGTTAAGTCAAACTATTGTGACTTCTGCGAATTTAGAAAATATATCTGGCTTTCTTTCAATTTTTTGAAATGCAAATGTATTTTAAGCATACTTCTGTTTTTACAGATATATTAAAGCCAAGCAACAATTTCGAAGACTTTAGTTACTCCATCATTTTGGCATAAGATCACTCAAAATCCTCGAGAGGGAACATAAACTGATGTTTAGTGTTAATTTTCCATTGAAGATTCAATGGGACACTATCTCTTAGAACTTCAAAGATCCTGAAAATCTAGCTAACAACAAAACAAACTTTTACTTATTTTGTGTCCACTCTTACTATGTTGTACTACTTTCAATAATCTTGGTAGTAAGGTAACACGGTTTTCTCTTTTTTGCCAAACAAATTTTATCCCCTTAAAGTCATTTAATTCTGCACTTAAAGTCCCCTTAAAGTCATTTTTAGTTTTAAGGGATTTTAAGGGTTTTATCCCCTTAAAGTCATTTAATTCTCATGCAGGTCGTGATGTAAATATTCACCCCACATATAATTACTTTTTAACCTCTCCCAAAAAGCATCCTTCTCATACCTCCAAACTCTCTTTTTAATATTGTTATATTCAGTCCATTAAACGACTCTGCACTGTTCCACTTAAAAGGTCTTATGTGCTCCTTTATCACTCTTGATCTTCCTGACACATTGAACTCTAATTTCTTGCCAGGAGCTCGAAATTTCTCATCTCCCACTGCAGTATTTCCTTATCCCGTCACCTTAAGGACCAATTGAATATCATCAAATGATTTGTCTTTGATCTCTCTCATCTACATTGTCATTCTTTTGCACTTGCATTAGGGAGTTTTGTCTTTCATCTTGATTCTGTCCAACTGTGACCAGGGACCAGGAGTTCTTTTAATTGTTCCTCCCAATATTCCATTTACATAGAAACATAGAAAATCTACAGCACAGTTCAGGCCCTTTGGCCCACAAAGCTGTGCCAAACACTGTCTCTTCCCTAGAAATTACCAGGCTTACCCATAGCCCTCTACTTTTCTAAGCTCCATGTACCTATCCAACAGTCTCTTAAAAGACCCTATCATATCCGCCTCCACCACTGTTGCCGGCAGCCCATTCCACGCACTCACCACTTTCCCCTGACATCTCCTCTTATCTACTCCCCAGCACCTTAAACCTCTGTCCTCTTGTGGCCACCATTTCAGCCCTGGAGAAAAGCTTCTGACTATCTACCCGATCAATACCATGCAAATCATGCTAAAGTTTGTCAAAAACGTATCAACTGAATTCTCCATCCCACAGTTATGTCAACACCAGGTTTGGTTCATGTCACAGTACAACTGCTTTACATTTGTCAGCTTTACAAGGGAGGAAATAATGCAGATACGCGGATGTAGATGAATATGCAATTTGTTTAACCTTTCTATGCTATAGTTTAGCTTCTAACTTCTGTGTTATCAAGGTAAGCAATGCCACAAACAACTGAATAGGGAAGAGTAACTGGAGATGGTTCTGTTAGTCAGCTGTTTAAAACCAGCCCAGTTTGAATGAATTGGTTTTCAGTGCAGATTTTCAATGTCTTGGGGTATACCAAATTTTCCATAATTGTTCTTTTGGCAAAACTCAAATATCTGCATGTGTGGTCCAATTTCAGAAAGTAATATTATACCTGCATTGCAGGTGCCAATATCACTAAAAGAAAGCAGTTTCATTCATTCTCACCTCTTCCAGTCTAGAAATTCATTTTCCAGAATATAAGAGATGTACCTATAGGCCTATATAGCATGCAAAGTGGAACCACATCAATAAGCTGGTGATGCTGGGGGAGGGTGACTGAAGAGAGAGAAGAAGCTTTGCAGAGTGTCGATATTTAAAATGTATGCTAAGTTAAAAAACAAACCATACTGGAATAGTAAAAATGTGCTGTATATTTGCAGTTTTATATTTATTAATTGCCTAATCTTCTATTTTAGCTTTTACTTGCAGCAGCTGTTTGATTACTAATTTATTAGTTATTTTGATTCTAAGGAGGATAACTTAGATGTATCACATGTATAAAAGCCTCTCATACCTTCAAATAATGTTGTAACCTGCATTTTCAGATACCATTGAAACAGAAGTACGTTGTTTGACTGTGTTGTGCAGTGCATTACATATGCCAAAAAAAACAGGCTTTTCAAGTATTTTGTGGAACCTGACACACAAGCACAAGACATTGAAGTCAATAAACAATATTCTGTAGATTAGTAAATAAGGCATAAAAACAATTTCCATTTAGACTAGGACTCCATTTCCATGCCTTTTTGTCAAAGGAATAAATAATTTTGTGTATTCAGTCAAATTGTCACATGTAAAAGCTGAACAAATGTAACACAGTTAAGTAAAGTTGCATCTAAGATTGTGTGTAGTGTAAATGCCAGAAATTAAAGTTCCATTTTGTAGTAGAATTTGTAATGATCACAACCGTCAGAATTCATGTAATTTTAGCTAGAAGTACTACTGACCACTGCATCTGAAAAGATGTGACAATTACTTTATATTTATCTTGTTCAGACAAACCTTATGTCAAGATTCAATTTAAAGGAACATGGATATGTTTTGCAAACTTAACATCAAATAAAAATATATTTTGTATTCATAACACAGAAGGAGGCCATTTGGCCCATTAGGGTCCATGCTAACTTCCAAGGGAGTAATCCCATTCCCCCCATCCTTATTTCCTTATCCCCCTGCACTCTCTCACACATGCCCATCAACTCCCCTTTGATTCTTTTTGTCACTAACATACACTGACAGATAATTTACAGTAGCTAATTAACCTACCAGCACGTCTTTGGGATGTGGGAAGGAAACCATCGCACCCAGAGGAAGGCCACATGGTCATAAAGAGAATGCGCACATTCGGCAGAAGCAGCATGCAAGGTCAGGGTCAAATGTGGGTCCCTGGAGCTGTGAGGCAGCATAACTAACTGCTGCAGTACTGTGCCACCCTATCAGATTATTTTCATGAATTGTGAATGTTCAATTTACGGTAAATTCAAAATTTCAGATGAGTTGCTATGTTAGAGTCATAGTCAAATTAGAGTCATGTTGACCAATGATGGAAAATTCTCAGGATTATAATACAGAACGTGACACTATCTAGTTTACAACTTCCGACAGGTGATGGCAAATACTGGCTATCAACAGCAAATTCCGATTTATTAATATTCTTACTGTAACAATCATTATCATTCTTTAGGGTATCACTCTGCTTTGTCAGATGCAACCAGTAAAAATACAGCTCAAGTAATAATAAATCCAATACACAGAAAAAGGGAATAAATTTGTCACTATAATTTCTGTCTTCCCTAAGCTGCTGTTTCGTTCTCAGTTTATGGCTCCATCTGATTATACTACAGCTTTGTAACTCTCGCCTTTGAATCTTTTATCCCTAAATATGGAAATGAATTTAGACTGTGCAAAATTCTATGAAATGTTTATCATTGTTCTGAGGTAATACTTTTAATAAATAAAATTTAACAGTTGTATAATTATTTTTTGCCTTAATCTCAGGTGCCAATTATTGTGCCCTGTCACAGAGTGATCTGCAGCAATGGACAGATTGGTAATTATATGGGAGGAAGAGGAAATCACCTCAAACAATGGCTACTGACACATGAGAAGCTTCTGAAAGAGAGCCGAGAAACATCTCAGGGACTTTGTCCAATGCTGCCACACAGCTAGAATGTACGCCAACAATATTCAGAATAAGGCAAGCTCTTAACACATCCACTATTATTTAGGGAATTTCTAAATAGTGATTTAAAAAGATAAAAGAAACTTGAGAGTCAGATGCGTGGTGGCACCACTACTATATTAAAAAGGCTGGATACATCCTGAGGGACGTTGGCCTTTCTTGTTTTTACATTTTACAGAAGAATGAATACAGAGAACTGTGCACGTTGTGTATGTATTTTGTTTCCATCTACAAGCTTTTTTTGTTCTATTTTTAATGCCCATTAAAGCAAGGATAAGGGAGTGGGAGGAGCATGGCAAATGTTAGGTGCAACTGCCCCTCTAAGGAAGCATCTGGCTCACAGAGGGGACAGACGACAATCTGATGCTTGCGTGTTACTGGGAGCAAAATGAAATCCTGAGGCTGCAGCACACACCTCTTTATTCCTGCACTGTATTGTATTTGACCAGCATGGAAAGCTGAACCTCAGCCAGATGAGTGTCAATGAGTGCCCTGTCCTCTTTGATGTTTGAGCTACTAAAATAATCTTTCTCATAAACACTTTTCAATGTTTTCGTGACCATTTTGTGAAAAGGAAGCATTTTCTGCATGCTGTCATTCAAAAGAATGTTTGCCACAGTTCAACCATTGTTTTGTTTTAAATTTGAAATATAATTTCCAAATCTCAAAAAGATGTAATTTATATATCATGTATTTTTTTGGCAGAATTATAGTTCTATTTTTTCTTATAATTGCAGAGGCAGTTAAATATGTAAAACTTTCTTTTGAGCAGGGGATTTCTTTGGAGGCACAAGCAATCCATATAGTGAATTTGGAATAGGAATAAGTTTCTTGCAGTTTAAGGACAAAGATTTTACATGTTTAATTAGCAAGAAGACAAATTACTTCAATTGTATTAATGGAGTATTGTCAATGCTGTTGATTTGGGGTCAGGGCTTAATCACAGACCTACACTCTACCTCAATTGATAATGTTTTTGTCACCCACATGCTTTCATTCATAGAATCGGGTAAATAATTTGTATGTTTTAGTTTACAGTTGTCTTATGTGTTCTTTCCCCTTGGAAATTATTTTATTGGCTAGATGATTAGGTTGCGGAGAGGGAGCTCTCACTGGTACTTTCTTTTCCCACTGAAGACATTGTTTGAGCAGCGACAGTTATCCTGCCCGGGGGAAGATGCATTTTCCTGCCCTTTCATGCTCCCATTTGCTCTCATTGTTAGTCAATGTGAGCACATGCAAGGATTTAATATAATTAGTTTATTCTGAATTCATAAAAAGGGAAGATTTTTCAAAAAATGCATGTTACTGGACACATTTTGCAGAATAGTCTGTGTGGTGTGTGACTGCAAGTTGTGTTAAATGTGATTAATCATAGAATAATCAATTTAAGGTCACAAACTGCCACAATTTTTCACAAACAGGTACCTCTTCCTTAAGAATATTAAAGTTGCAATGAAAATAAAAGAGGGGGGATGGATGTCAGATAAATTACATATTATATGGGGGCTGCCACACGATTGATACAATAGAATTTCTGGCTGTTACACAGATCAAATATGATAGCCTTTAAATCATATCAGAACAAGATACCTATACTATAATACCCACATCTGTGTGCTCACAAAGGGGTTAGAAAATACTTCTTAGCATGGTTTATAACTTTTCCATGTTAAGTGTAAGGTTGTACATTTATCAGTTATTCAGTCTCTTGGAGTAATATTGTGGATTAACTTCTTAGGATGATGGTTTTAAGAGGTTTGAACAAAAGGCAGTGTATCACCAGCAAAATGAATAAGTACAAAATGTATCGAATTGCTTTCCAACAAACACCAACATTAAAACACCTGGGATACATGGGTTATTGAAATACTGAATTTATACCATGAAAATATTTCACATAGTGTATTTGGATGTTAACTTCATTTATGTAATCGAGGTTTAAATGGCATGCTTATGATATTCCAGCTTGGTAACTTTTTTTAATTACCCATTACGCTTTATGCAAATTATTATGAAAGTAGATATTTTCAACATTCGTATTTGTCACGTGACTTCCTTGATATTGATCATTTAATTTTTAGTGGGGCATATTTTCCTTCAATAATAAATGCAAGACAATTCATTAGAACAGTTTCTATAAATAAAAGATGGATCTGACTTTGAAAATGTGATTAGTTTTCCACCACTGACTGTGTGTTCTCCTAGTTCATCCGAATTGTGGCTCTCTAATGTTATTAAAGGTTAGGCTCTCTAAGTGGTGTTTGAACCAATAGAGGGCAGTAGAATTCAGTGGAATTGCATTACAAAGCAGCATACACTCACAACAACAGCTTTACTCTCAATTATTGTTTTTAACCTACAAAGAGAACCCAGAGTAGCTCAAAAGAAACTTACACATTAATTTGTACTGGATATATTCAATCAAACTGCATCATGTGTAAATTTCTTTGTATTCATTCATTTGTGTCTTTTGTGTGTGTGGCTGCACATAGCACAGCACAACTTGCTGCTGTCAGACAGTCAGATGAAGAATGGCCCTTCTTTACTCACTGATTTCTGATATTGCTAATGATGCCCAGGCTACAGACTGGAGTGAGCACTAATGAAGGGTGCTGTGACACTAGAACCTCCAGGGTTTCTATTTAAGAAGAGAGGTGAATAAATACTGCCACTTGGGTGTACTTCAAGCATGCCCTCTTCAACCATTATTGCTGATTTCATCTTGTGATTTTGTTTTAATGCAGTGCATTATTTGGCATGATGATCTTTCATGATGAAATACTTAACTCTTGTGTGAATCTGCAAAGAGGTGGAGGAGCTAATGGTTATGTTGTTAGCCCAATTGTTGAAAGAAAGAAATGTCCTTCAGCCTTGGAATTGGGTTCCAGTGACCTATCAGATTTCCTCCCCTTCAGTCTTCCAATGCTTTGAACTGCTGACATTGAGACACTGTGCAGTCAGGCACAACAGCTGTTTCTGCATCATCTAATACCAACACATGCTGTTTTAGACCATTTTCAGAAGAAAAGATAATGAAAGATTCAGAAATAATATTTGTTTTGCATAGTTATCTTTATAATAAAATACATGCCCTTGACCACGGAAAAACTGGATTTTGAGATAGGTGAAGTTTGTTGACGGGTTACATGTCGAAGTTTAAAGAAATTCAGAGTGTTTCTTTTTTTACATTTAGAGCTGCTCCACAGACTCAACTGAGGCTTGACTGTGCACTTTGTCAGAGTGAAAAATAACAGACACAGCAGTTGGCATCTTAATGCTGTGCATTATGAACTTTTGATAATTTTTGACCCTACTCGAGCTTGACATCAAGTGGAAGTGAGCATAGGGAACAAATTAACAGGCTCTTGGATTCAGATTTGTAACTTGCACCACCGCTCTGCCTTTCCCTCCACTGTTCACTGCTACCTGAGAAAGAGAGTAACAATAGGGGTAGGTGCTGAACACTCTTAGAGCTCCTGAGATCTATGATGTGTCTGGTCGAAGACCAAAGTATGGAAGCTAGAAGATGACAATTAGGAAATGTTTATGAAATTGTGTTCTTCCACAAAAATAGCTTGCTCTGTGCCAAGTTCATATTATTTACATTAAACTAGTTGCATTTTTTGATTCCAAAATATTCATTTTTTGACTTATGTACTCCTTTTCTCAGATAGCAAATATATCTCCATAAATTTTGATAGTATTTGTATTGAATAAATGATATCTGGTCACATCCTAAGATAAATAATACATTTCTAGTGATGGATATAGCATTACTTCAGAAGTAAAGTAGGACAGACACATTTATGAATTCATTTATAGCTTGATGTTTATAGACAGATTTTCCTCACCCACAAAGGCAGTGATGGAAAGGTAGCTTTGTGATGGCACAATTGAATTATGTAAAATGTCCCACTCCTTGAATAATTTGATTACACTGAAAATAAAGAATAAGAACACAATGAAGATGTGATGTTTTTGTGATTATTTTAACTGCATCAACACTGAGAAAAAATATACATACCTTTCTAAATTGTTATTTAATGTTATTGCATATCTTTATTTCCTTCAGAGTCTGCTAAATGTTTGTCCGGAACAGTTCCTGCTCTGTATGAAACTATAGAGGTGGCAGTAAAATACTTAGGTTAAGGCCAAGTAGTGGAGAAATTGCAGGTACTGATGTGTCTTTAAGTGACTGAGGGCAGTAGTCCAAAGTCTTCTGGACCAAGTGGCACCAGCTGCAGACAGATGGAGCATGTCTGGGCTCCATCACCCTCAGGTCTGCACCAGACAAGAATCTATATATTAGGGTGGGAGAATGGATAAGAAATGGCCACTGTAGTGTAAGGTGAAAATTGAAATACATATGGTATGCTGACATTTAAAATGATTAATGGTGGGCTATTGTTAATTGTGGTTCAA
>JARFYF010000052.1:91955044-91965155 GCA_030265395.1 Rhina ancylostomus
GAGACTTTGGAGAGGGTGTAGAAGAGGTTTACCAGGATGCTGCCTGGATTACAGACCATGTGCTATAAGGAGAGGTTGGGCAAACGTGGTTTGTTTTCTCTGGAGTGGCAGAGGCTGAGGGGAGACCTGACTGAGGTTTATAAGATTATGAGAGGCATAAAGTAACAACTGATAACTTTTCCCCCAGGGTCAAAATGTCTAATACTAGAGGCCATGCATATAAGGTGAGAGAGGGTAGGTTCAAAGGAGATGTGCGGGGCAAGTTTTTTTTTACATAGAGAGTGGTGGGTGCCTGGTATGTATTAATGTAGGATCAGAGTAAATGACTGGTTGATAATCAATGCAGACTCAGTAAGTCAAAGAGCCCATTTCTGCGCTGCATCTCTCTATTCGGAGACAGATACAGTGGAGGTGATATTGAGGTGATTAAGAGGCTCATAGATAGGCACATGAATGTGCAGAGAATGGAGGGATATGGACATTATGTAGGCAGAAGGGATTAGTTTAGTTAGGCATTTAATTACTAGTTTAATTAGTTCAGCACAACGTTGTGGGCCAAAGGGCCTGCTCCTGGGTTCTCCACAAACAAACTTGCTCCATATCAGCTCTGCTGCACAAGGAGAAAAATACCACAGAGGACTAGCTTGCACTCGTATAGGAGCAGAGACATGGCACATGGGAACTCATCTGCAGCAGAAGAGTCATGGCCTCCACCTCCAAATCACTTCCCTCTTCAGTGTCCTCAGAGTAGATGTGGAGGAGAGGAACAATGAAAATGGAATCAGGGTCCATTGGATAGCTCAACTCCGAGCCTCTAGTTGAAACAATGATAGACCATTCGTGCCAGAAGGATCATTGTCTGCAGAGTTCTCTGACAGGTCTTCTGGTGTGTAAGTTCAGAATACTGACTTCTTCCTTCATTTGAGAACAAGGTCATCTTTCACTGCAGCATATACACTCTTGTCAGCCATCACACATTGTTCTGTCAAATAGCCCTGAGTTGCAGTCTGCAGCTGATTCAACAAAAGTAAGAACTTCCCATGGGCCATGAGGGATTGCCATGCAGACTTAAAGTGAAAGGGATCAATAGCCAAACTCTAGCCACACATGGAACACTAACGTGGTGCAAGGACATCTAAACTCACCCACAAAGATGTGAAATGGGAAAGGCATGAGGTATTTTATATTACTGAAATATGTTATATTCATGATTGCATATTTTGATTTGCTATTGCTGTACAATGTTCTTATTACAATAGAACTGTTGAAAAGCATTTTCATTTTGTGCCAATAACAATTTTAGTAGTGCAGAGACATGCCACACTGGTTTGGTAACTGGCAACATTGCTGTAGAACCTGCCTTGCATCACATAGAAAGATTGCAGGACCAGCAGTGTTACAACTGACGCACCCATTGAATGAGTATGTCAGCTGTGAAATCCTCATAAAAGTCACTCCCAGTTGCATTATGCAGACTCTGTGGACTTTGAAAATCTGCAGAATGTTCAAATAAGTAAAAAATTTTAAAAATAGATGCTGGAAATCCTAGACAAAAATAGAAAGTGCTGGAAATACTCAGCAGTCTTCAAAGTGAAGCATTAACTCTGTTTTCCTTCCCAACACTGACCTGCTGAGTATTTCCAGCATTTTCTGTTTTTTTTAGTGTGGCATGTTCCAGAGTGGCCCAGACTTGCTTGTATCAGCAGAATGTCCCTCTAAATAGACACAAATGGAATAAACCATATACACCTAGTTATACAGACACTGTTCAATAAAGGTTATAGGTTGCACCCAGCAGTTCCAATTTATGCTGGAAACATCGGGTATATGACTTGTAACATCATTGCTTGCATGGGTAATATAGGAAAAACTACACTGGTCCAATTTTGCAATGATCCTGATTTCACCCTGAAAAAACCATGACCAAAGTCTGCCCTATCTTTATGCATGATTTGCATATAAAAAAGGGGTACAAAACAATTCAATTTCTAGACATCATATTACCATTAAGATTATAAAATTAAATTTCTAGTCAAAACTAGCCATTAATTTCTGTATGTCAGCAGTTACATCCTGAAAAAAGGCACTCACAATTAGTTTAAGCACGCCCTCTGAACTTTGAGAATAGGTAAAAACACTTCATTCTGCAGTAGCGGGCCTTTTTGAAATGAGACACACAAGTTGAAATTACCACAATTTAAATTTTCAAAATGATTTGGAATTTCTTCCACTTTTAATTTACAATTATTACTTTAATTTACCATTCACTGTCAACCCAGATGAAGCACTCCTCAAACAAGATGAAAGAAATTGTCAGCTGGATCTTTAGCTGCTAATGAAGCAACTACGTTGTTTCATGAAGACAATCAATTCTGATTGTCCTTAATCAATGCTGGAGCCTTTTTAACAGGCCTTAGTAGAACCAATAATCTTTGCTGAGACCTCTAATTTACAGTCAAGAGGAATTTACAGTCAAATTCCTCTTAAAAAACATTTTATGTTCTGCTAATAATGGTGTTTCCTGTTGGGAACCTGCTGTTGTCTTTCGCATTCATTCTTCAGTGAAACTCAACCAGACTAGCCAATAAGTGCCATAACTGCAAGAGGCCAAGTATCCTGCAATGGGGAAGAATTCCTGACATCTCAAAGGCTTTCCACCATTTACAAGGCACAAGTGAGGAGTCTGATGAAAAACATTCTACTTACAGGTGCAGGAGCAACAATACCTGCCCTTATGCTGGCCAAAGCAATCTCCTTGACGAAAACTTCATCAATCACCCTAAACATTTCATTACTGGCGCATTGAGGCTTCAGTGTGTACCATCCACAAAATAAACACCGAGGCTTATCTGACAGCACCTTCCATCCTCTTTGACCAAACTGAACAAGGGCAGCGGCCACATAGGAAGATAATCACCTGCATGTTCCCCACCTAGTCGCACATCATCCTAACTGAGAATTAATTACCTACAATTTGGAGTTAGCCCTCTGTTTTTGCACTAAATGGATGCTGCATTGGCTATGGTGCCAAATCAGTAGTCACAGAGAAAAATCATTGGAATATCTTCATATTTGTGGTTCCTCCCTTTTAGAGGAGATATAAACCAATGTATGTTCCCAAGCAAGAGCAAAAGGCTGATCTCCAGTTTCACAGCTGCTGCACCAGTATCACGGTGGGAAATGGATCACTGGCTGCCATGGCGATGAGAAAAACCAGGAAGAATAGAGGGGGGAATGAAGAAGGGGGGAAATCAGGAACGTGAATAGAAGGGTGAAGCCGGACACTAGTATCTGATTCTATGGATCCTACGCTATGCAGCAGCCCTATTGTGCACCACCATTGTGAGCATTGGCACCCAGATCACAGCATTGAAGACTGAGATGCACAGATGCTGCCATGTCCCTTGGTGCCTTGTTTTGAAAAATCTACTGTATTAATAAAATATAAAGTTATCCAAACATGGACATGGTGTTGTCTTCATTCACTGTGCCAAACAATTTTTATTTGCTGAGAGTATTAACAATGTCAAAATATCAGAAAATTATAAGTGATAAGTTTGAAAAGTTGTTACACACAGCACACCCACCCCCGTGTCCAAATGGTGGGAAGATCCTATACTGTGGTCTTTCCCACAAAACCTTTGCAGCAACTGCATCAAGCTACAGTGTTCCCTCAGCATCTAGTCCTAAAGCTCAGAGTGTGCCAGTCTGTAGCATTTGCTTGCATACATCTCCTTGCACTGGAAGATAGACCGATAAGTTTCAAACAAATCAAAGTGCATCTTTCACTAGGTTAATGACTAGCAGGAGCAGTCAATGGTTGTCTCAATGTGTGTTCCTGGGAACAGCTTGTGGAGCAGGCTCCTGTGTAACCCAGCTGCTCAGGAAGAACCTCCACAAACACCACTACACTCCTTTCCCAACTTTCTTGGTAAACACACAGTCGACAAGGAGTGGATGATGTTTTCATTCACAGTACCAACAACTTGAGGGCCGCAAATGGGATTGTAACTCCAGCTATGCATCAAGTATCTGATGGGATGGGTCCTCCTATCACTAGTTAAACAAGAGTTTGGTGCTTCTTTGGGAGTTCTGCTGGTGAGGTGTTCTGCAAATTGACTTTGACAGTCTGCTCAGGTAACCATTCAACAGCATCCAGACACCTTTCTTATCAATGCCTCTATGCCGAATGCCAACATAGAAAATGAATATGGGGAGCCAATGAAGATAAAATCAATATCCCAGTAGAGATACGTTAAGTTAGATTCAACTCCCGACTGTGGTTTGCTCCAATTTGTGTGTGTAAAACAAAGTTATGCACATTGATGATGTCATTATATGCACAGATGATAGCGGGGAATTGAATCACAACGGAAAGTGTCAGGTCCACTTTCCCCAATCAGTGATATTTCAAAACAAAATGGATGCAAATATTTTGAAACGTGTTCGAACCATTTTTATGCATGACTTGTCCATAAGAAACAGATGCAGTGATATTTTTCAAATCTAATTTTGGGCTGATGCCATTCCCCTATCATCACTGAATCTAAATTCTGGAATTACTGAGCCAACAGCAGTGGTTTTTTATATTCATTCAAGGGATGTGGGCTTCGCATGCTCAGCCAGTAATTAATTGCTTACCCCTATCTACCCTTGAGAAGGTGGTGGAGAGCTGCCTTCTTTAACACTGCAGTCCTTGAGGTGGAATGAGTGAATGGTTGTGGATGGCATGCCTATCAAGCGGACTGCTATGTCCTGTATAGTGTCAAGCTTCTTGAGTGTTGTTAAAGCTGCATTCATCCAGGAAAGTGGAGAGTATTCCATTACACACCTGATTTGAACCTTGTAGATGGTGGATAGGCTTTGATGAGTGAGGAGGTGATCGCAGGATTCCTAGCTTCCAACTTGCTCTTGTAACCACGTTGTGCATATGGCTACACCAGTTCAGTGCCTGGTCGATGATAACCCCCAGGATATTGATATTGATATTGGGGGATTCAGTGATTGCGATACTATTGAAAGTCAGGGGTGATAGCTGTATTTTTTTCTTGTTGGTAATTGTCTTTGCCTGACACTTGTGAGAACACCTTCATCAGAAGGATTGTTTGTGTCTCACCACCAACATCTCACCAATTAGGAATGAGCAATAATATTGGGCTTGTCAACAACTTCCTGAACACATTAATGAAAAGCTTAAACACCACATTAAATAGCTTGAGGAAGCACAGCACTGATGTATTAAAGACTATTCCAAATTAGTCTTGGTATTTCATAAGAACAATAAAAACTTGCCATTTATTATTAATATTTTTAATGAATATGTAGTTCAAAGGTTGGTGTACATAATTATTTGTAATAATAAGAAAAAGGTAATATTAACTGACTATTAAAATACATTAGTTACTTGAAAACATGTTCAGATTTGAAAGTCAAAGTCAAAAGTGAAAGTCAAGTTTATTGTCATATGCACATGTACATGTACGCACAGGTGCAATATTAATATTAGCCTTCAATTAATAAACCCATTCCATAAATAATAAATGGCCCTGCCCATGAGGAATTGATACTGACTGAAAAGGAAGACCAAAACGGAAGAGTGTTAGGGATAACCTAATAGGTGGACAAGGAAAAAAGATGGTGTTCAGGTCATAGATGAATGCCTGGACTGAAACAGCAACCAGACCTTCCTCTATGAGTTATATTACACATACAATTATATAATAATCTATGTAATGTTCTATATAATCTATCACACTATAACGAGCTTACAAAGGAAAATTAGAAGACTTTACCTGGTGTGGTTCTAAGAACTAATTTCATTGAAATGTCTGCAATATTTACCAGAATTACTAACATTTTTAAACAAGTTCTGCTTTAGAAATAATTCCCTATCCAGTCACCACTGAGAACTTTACCTGCAGTGGCGCTATTCAGAAATAAATAATACTGGAAGGAATCATTGGATGCAGCAAACCGATTTATAGATTCGTCTAACATTCAACATACAGCATAGTACAAATTCATTACCTGCTGATTTGCTGCATCAGTCAATATTTTCTAAATTAAATCAAACATATTCTTAAGCATTGAAAGTGTAATATTTTGTGTTTTTTTTAAATGAGTCTTAATTTGAATTCATTTGAAACATAAATGAAAATGAACTTGTTACACTAAATACTATTTTGGAATGTGTGATTATTGAAAATAGCCGACATCTTAAATCAATCTTTCATCAAAACATTTTGCATTAGTTTAAACATGCCCATCAATAAATATTTTGACTTGAAAAGGGGTTGCATAAAATCCAAGCAATTTATCACAGTGCCTATCATTGCATGTGTTTATAATGTTGCTGAACCATTTTAAAATCTCATTATTTTTTTCATTGCAGCTAACTCAGAATCTCAAACCTTACTATCTTTGGCTGTCAGAAATGGAAAATGCAAGATTTCCAGTTGCAGCAATCCCTAATAATAAATCTCGGTGTTCCTGACCAGAAAGTGATTCCTACTGCAGAAAAGCATTTGAATTGTCTTATTAAACTGTACCACCTCAGTCACTTTTAAGTGCATTTTGGATGAATCAATAGGACATTGTTAAATAAAAACTGTAACTGGAATCAATAACTGCATTACACAGAAAAATATTTATGTTGGATGTCACAATAAAGAAGACATTTATTTAAGATATATTTCAGCATTATCTGTAAACTGCAGCGCATGAAGACTGTCTCTCAGCACAGCAGAAGCAATTGGGCAGTTCACTGCAGGTGCTGTTTGCTGCAAGGGGCATTGCCAGTTAGTATCTCTGTGTATGCTGGTGACAGAGGATCCACAATTCACACACACACACACACACACACACACACACACACACACACACGCACTTAAATAGCACTGAGAGATGCAGCACAAGCATTGCTCGAAAGCAAACCATTGCTGCAATCAGAATCAAAGAGAGCTGAAAACAATCTAATCCAGATAATTAAATCTGGTACAGTATCCTGCATAGAAAAATCTACTGATAAATACTGAGGTTAGTAATTTAATGCTGTTCTGAAAGGGCTGGCAGGTCTCCACAATGCAGTGAATCTATAAGCATTGCTGAGTAAAGTCACATATAGTAGGTGTTTTTAAACAGTGAGGGACACTATATTTTTGGTAAGGTGCCATACCTTGCGTTTACGACCTAACTGCTCACTGCTTCTCCTCGATTGCCTCTTTCTCTCTCTTTCTCTTGCCTTTTCCTTCTCCTTCTCCTTCTCTTCATGATCAAGATCCCGGGCTTTTTTAAGGTGAGCTGCAGCATGAGCCATTACAGAAGGAAAACACCAGGAGACCCTGGTTTTAAAAATCAGAGATTGTTGGCAAGGACAGAGCAAAGAAGGCAGGAATCAAGGTCTCCAATCCCATTGGAAAGGTCACCTCCCAAATAAAACACTTGCAGTACTCTTAATTCAAAATATAATTTAGTTTCACAGACATAATCCTCCCAGAGAACAGGAAGCAAGTTTGAGCCCAGCTCTCCGCAGACCTGCGAAAGGTAATAAGGCAACAGACCTAGAGCACATCCTTGAGCATGCAACGTCAGAAGAAGGCCTTGTGGGCCCTGGGACTGGCTGTATCCCCCGACTAGAGGAAGCAGGACTCATATTAATGGAAATTGAGGGGGAGGAAAAACGTTCCAGCTTAGCTACACCTCATACGTGCCGAGAAATGGTGCAGTCTGTTTTAATGACTATGCTGCTACTGCTGCTGTCTCTGCTGGAGCACTGGATATTTCTCTTCTCATTTAAAGCAGACCTTTTCCTGAAGATGGATTTCTGCAATCAGTGATTGTACAATAATATGTATTGTAGGTGTGTGGGGAGAGGAAAAATGTTGGCTTTGTAATGATTTGTTTCTGATGATTTGTTTTTTAGCTCATATAAGCTTCTACTCAATCATCTCAAGCAAGTATTTAATTAAAGAAAACTTCAGCAATATAAAATCAAAGGCAGCGCAGTACATTGAAAATTTACTTGACAAAGTCAGTTATCACAGACAATGAATCTGAATTTCTGCAGATATAAAGCACAAACACTGTGCATCATTAAATATGGAACACCAAGAGCCAACAAAACTAGTCGAATAACATTCTACAGCTTCTCACGCTTTTGATTTTCATTTTTTTGATTTTGATTTTTTTTCCTTGGAAGATACAATTAAAACCATAAGACACAGGAGCAGAATTAGGCCATTGGGCCCATTGAGCCTGCTCTGCCATTCCATCGCAGCTGATTTATTTTTCCCTCTCAACCCCATTCTCCTGCCACACAAATCTTTAAAACTCATCCAACTTTCAAAGTAATCTTTTTATCTCAACTTACAATTCTTAAGGCACAGTGGGTAACAATACTTCTTCCACAGAGTCACCATCAGATATTTGTTTTGCACCTGGGATCATCATATCATTATGAGAATCATATTGAGGGACAAGATTTATGTTCATTTGGAAATGTATGGACTGATAACGGATAAATAGAATTTGTGAGGGGGAAATGCCACCTTACTAATTTGATTGAGATTTTGAGAAGGTAGCCATAGAGACTGATGAAGGCTGGGTGGTAGACATTGTCTACGTGATCTTTAGTAAGGTATTTGATAAGGTCCCACATGGTAGGCTGGTCCAAAAGATTAAGGCACATAGGATCCAAGGGGAGCTGGATAACTAGATCTAAAGTTGGCTTGGTAATGGTAGGCACAAGGGTAGTGGTAGAAAGAAGTTTTTCTGATTGGAAGTCTGTGACTAGTTGTGTACTGCAGGGATTGGTGCTGGGACCTTCGCTGCTTGTGATACATATTAGTGACTTGGATGTGACTGTAGGAGCTATGATTAGTAAGTTTGTAGATGCCACAAGCATTGGTACTGTCATGGATAGCATGGATGATGTCAAGGCTACATAGATCAGTAGGAAAGTTAGGCAGAGCTGTGTCAGATGGAATTTAATCCTGACAAGTATGAGGTGATGCACTTTGGGTAGTCAAATAGGTGTAGGACTTGTACAGTAAATGGTAGGGTGTTAAGGAATGAGAGACCTAGGGTTCCAAGTCCATGGTTCCCTGAAAGTGGCAGCACAGGTGAAGGAGACATATGGCATGTTTGCCTTCATAGGTCAGGACATAGAATATGAGAGTTAGGATAAGAGATGTCACAACTTTAGGCCACTCATGGAGTACTGTGTGCAGTTCTGGTCACCACACACTTGGAAGGTTATGACTGGGCTGGAGGGATTGCAGATGAGATTCACCAGGATGTTGCCACAAGTGGAGGACTCTAGTTTTGTGAAGAGATTGGATGGGATGGGCTTCTTTTCAGTGCTTCTTTTCAGTTTTTTTGTTAAACACAGACAATGCTTGATGTCTGAAATACACTGCCAGAGGAGGTGGTGGAATTAGATACAATTACTACATATAAGAGACATTTCAACAGGCAGTTAAATTGGCAAGGATACTGTCCCAATGCGAGCAAGTAAGATTAGTGCAGATGGGCAAAAAAGCTGGCCTAGATGTGGTGGAATGAAGGCCTCATTTCTGTGCTGTACAGGTCTATGACTATAATTTCTAGAATTCCTTGCCTGCCGGCCTCCATTCTTCCACCTCTACATTGATTAGAATTAATCCAAAATCCCATAATAGCCCTTGCATCTTGGATCTTAAACATTACATCACACTCATACCCATTTTTGATTAATCTTGATATTTTACCTTTATCTGTACTAAATGCCATTTCACAATGACATACTTAAACCTAAAGTTATGAAAGCAAAAGGGGAATCACTTTGGTGGGATGACACTATTTCCTTTACCATCCCCCAATAGTCAGCGGGAATTAGAGTATATATGAAGGGAAATTCTACATGTTGGTGTTTGTAACTTCTCAAATATTGCCTTCGTGCTAAGGGATTAGATGGGGCAGAATTTATTAAGTGTGTCCAGGAAAGTTTTCTGAAGCATTATGTAGGAGGCCCTACTATAGAAAGGGCTACACTTGGCCTCGTCTTTAGAAATGAGGCGAGGCAAGTGATTGATGTGCCAGAGGGGGAGCACTTTGGGGCCAGTGAATATAATTC
>JARFYF010000052.1:93098772-93122119 GCA_030265395.1 Rhina ancylostomus
TGTGTGTGTGTGTGTGTGTGTGTGTGTGTGTGTGTGTGTGTGTGTGTGTGTGTGTGTGTGTGCGCGCGCGCGCGCGCTCGCATCTCTCTGTCTGTACAATGAGGTCCTGTGTGGGTACACATCTGTGTCTGTGCAGTGAGGTACTGTGGGAACATACTTATGTGTCATTACGGTGAGGTACTGTGTATACTTCTGTGTCGTTACTGTGAGGTACTGTATGTGTATACTTCAATGTCCTTACAGGGTGTTACAGTGGATGAATGGAAATATGTCCTTACAGTGATGAATTATGGGCTCACCATATGGTGAGGGAGTGTGGGTGTATCGAGCTCGTTCTTGCCATGAGTTACTGTGCCTGTAAACAACGGTGACCTTTCATTGAGTTGATGTGTGTGCATTCACAGTAAGTAATTATGGTATATATTTATTCTACAAAACACAGCAATTTTTATTGTAAGTGTGGCCAAATTTCTGATCTCGACTCCATTGTTGTGTTTAAGGCCCCAGAGCACAGTAACTGGCTCTATCAGTAGTTGTGCCTGTCTGTTACAGCATTGAAAAATATTTACATCGTGAGAATTAGCTCCGATTTATTTTTCAGTGGTGTGCATCTGTCTGGGAACAAAAGACAACACCAGCTATCCCTTCCTGAAGGTCTACACAACAACAATGAAAATACATTCACTGATGACACAACTGCAGAAACCCAGGTTGTCATTACTTTTTTCTTCTTTTAAAGCAAATAGTGTTGCAAACCGTGCTTTTGATACAAAGTGTAAACCACATGTGGGAATGACATAACTGTGACACCAGGGCAGGAGAGGGGTATGAATGCACAAGAGCCTCATGGAGCTGTGGCCAAGCACAACTTCATGTGGGAATGATATAACTGTGACACCAGGGCAGGAGAGGGGTATGAATGCACAAGAGCCTCATGGAGCTGTGGCCAAGCACAACTTCACCAAGGGCAGGAATAAACTGATGGCCCCCACCTGACCAGCGGTCTATCAATCGTACCAGTGTTGGTGAAATTGGACACAATACACCAGACCCCTTTGTGCCCTTTGTTACTGCGGGAAAGATGAAGGTGTCCTTACAGTCTTGTGCTCAGTGTGGAGAGAATTGTGTCCTTCCATTGTGTTACTGTGGGAGGATAGATGTGTGTCCTTCCAGTGAGGCGTTTTGATTGTCATGTTATGTGGAAGTGCAGTACTGGGGATCTGTACTGGTCTGCCTGTTGAATGTACGGTGTTGGGGGTGTACTGGTCTGTCCCTTAAAATAGAGTATTGTGAATGTACCGGTCTGTCCCTTCCCAGTACACTGTTGGAGATGTACTCTTCTGTCCCCTTACAATACAGTGATGGGTGTGCACTGGTCTGTCTCCTTAAGTTCGGTGTTGGGTGTGTACTGGTCTGTCCCCTTACAGTACTGTGTTGGGGGTGCACTGGTCTGATCCTTTACAGTCCAGCGTTGGGGGTGCGCTGGTATGTTTCCTTACAGTCCAGTGTTGGTGGTGTACTGGTCTGTTCTCTTAAGTTCAGTGTTGGGTGTTTACTGGTCTGTCCCCTTACAGTCTAGTGTTGGGGTGTACTGGTCTATCTGTCTACTGTACAGTGTTCGAGATCTACTCGTCTGTCCCCTTGCAACACATTGTTGGGGGTTTAATGGTCTGTAAGCTTGAAGTGACATGCTGAACCTTCAAACATATTTTGTGTGTGCTTACTGGACATTAATGGCTGTTGCATTTGCCTGTTTTCTGACAGCACCATATGTGCAGTTGTACTGCCCTGTCTCCACACTGTGTCCTGATCCAGACCGATACACTCCGTGCACTGCTGTGGCTGTCCTGTTGTGTCTGTTCTCAGTGCAGTGCTGGGTATGGACAGATCATTGTTTATTTGGCTCTGTGCTTGGTCAGCACTGCTCTGTCTTCTGATAGTACAACATTGGGCTTTACGTGGTCGATATACCTGCAGTACAGTGTGGGGGTTCAGAGTCACCTATCTCCCCTCTATATTCCACAGGTATACTGGTCTCTCTGCCTCCAGGACCATGAGTTTCGATTGTGGTGGGATCAGATGCTGTTGCTTCCACACACGGAGCATCACAGAGGTCCAGGTCTGAGCTGCTGCTCTGTCACTGGTCCATCTGATGCATCCGGTTCTCAGTGACAGGATAGACCGTGGTCCCAGTGTTAGGTAGTACCAAAGTCTCGGCTGCCGACACCCCACTCGTGTCGCTAAGGACACCTGCAACTGTGACCGGTGCATTGGTCAGGGAAGTAGCAGGACTGTCAGTGACCTCACCCCTCGTGTTGTCTGTTCTATCAGCTCCAGAGACGAGTCTGAGAGACACACCCTTCAGTACTGGACCGGTCCGGTCACTGGTGGGACTGCCGGCTCTCTGCGGGGAGGGTGAAATCCTACCCCCACAGTGAACCTGGTGCTCGTGCTCCACCCAGCGCTTCCCCCAAGTGTTTTTCAACATGGAAATGAAAACCATGTCCCATAACTGTGGAGGGCAGCCATGGGTGGAGGCATCACTGGGACACTGGGCCACAATCTCGGATACTTCCCGATGCCTGGACAACAATGCGGGCTGACTCCTTACCCATTCCCACGTTCAGCCGGCATCGGAGGGCCAACCAGTTGGGGGGATGGCCTTTCAGAGGAGAGAAGCAGCAGCAGGCGGGTCTGTGCACAACGACTGGCTCTCCTGTACGGCAGGGGAGGGTGGAGACAAGGGGAGCTGTAGTGATAGGAGACTCCATAGTGAGGGGAACAGACAGGAGATTCCGTGGCTGGGAACGAGGATCGAGGATAATGAGATCCAGGTCCCCGCGGCGCTCGGGTCATTAGCGTCTCCGACCGGTTCCACAACATTCTGAAGGGGGAGTGAGAGCAGCCAGGGGTCGTTGTACACATTGAGACCTGCGACATGGCGGTGAAATGGATGGTGTCCTGCAGAGTGAATATGGGGAGTTAGGCAGAAGGAGCTGAGGGTCTGCAATCTCTGGATCACTGTCTGTGCCACGTGCTGCTGAAGGGGGGAATAGAAGGACAGGGCAGGTGAATGTGTGGCTGATAATCTGGTGCAGGAGGGAAGGAGTGAGCTTCTTGAACCATTGGGATCTCTCCTGGGGCAGAGGTGACCTGTCCAGGAGGGACAGGCTGCACCAGAACTGCAGGGGGACCAATAATCTGGTGGGGGCATTTGCTGGTGCTTCTCGTCAGGGTTTAAACTCGTCTTGTCCGGGTATGGGATCCTAGATGTGAATGTGGCACGTGAGAAGGATGAAGCAAATTTGGAGATTACAGTGAGCAAGACAAAGAGATGGAACAGGCAGGGGGAAGGCAGGGAGTGAGGTGGGTCTGATGGTTCAGTGTTTATGCTCATTTAAGACTCTTGACAGGTCAGGTAGGTGGACCAAGGGCATGGGGTGGCCCATGGTACTGTGTTGTTCTGGATTTTATGGGACGGTGCAGGCAGCTCAATGTCCCAGGGTACAGATGCATGCAGATTTGATCTGGAGAATATCACAGTGGAACTGAGAAAGGATAATCCAGGACTTCCAGTGAAGCAAAATAGGTGGATCTTCGAAATCAGAAAGGTAAGATGACTTTATTGGGATGATGAGATACCCATTCCCTGCCCAACTCCTCCCCCTCCTGCTGCCAATAGCCAGCAGGATCTTGAGGAGGGAATGTGCAGGGTTATCGCAAATAAAAGGCAGTGACAGTAAAACACAAAAGGTGCTGGATGAACTCAGCAGTTCAGGCAGCTTTCATGGAGGGAAATAAACGGGTGGATGGAGGTGACTTTAACTTACTTGGTATTGACTGGGGAGGCCACAGTGTGAAAGGATTAGATGGGGCAACACATGTTCAGTGGGCCCAGAAAACGTTTTTCAAGCAACGTGAAGCTATTCCTCCCAGAGAGGGAGCAACACTCACCTTTTTCCTGGGACATCAGACTGGGCAGTGACTGACGTGTCAGTGGGGGAGCACTGTGGCACCAGGGACCATAATCCCATTTTTTTCAATGATTATGGGAAATTATACGGCTGCTCCATGAATTAAAATCCGAATTTGTGGAGAGGCAAATTTTCGGATCATTGGACAGGAACATGTGAGGTTGATTTGGAGAGCCGTTTAATAGGTGAAAGGACTTCTGGCATGTGGGAGTTTGGAAACGTGGGATAGGAAGTCTTCAGTGGCAATGTGTCCCTGTTCTATTGAATGACAAGGCTGGCATGGTTAGGGAAGCAAATTACATGCTTGATGGACATTGAGTATCTGGTCAGCAAAACACAAGGAGGCACATATCAGGTTTTGGCAGCACAGATGAAGTGCATCCCTTGAGGAGTGCAAGAAATGTTGGTGTATACTTAAGAGGGAAGTTATATATGCAAACAGAAGACACAAGATATCCCTGGCCAATAATGTAAAGGGGAGTTCTGGAGGATTCTATAAGTACATTAAGAGTAAATGGGCAACTTGTGAGAGAACAGGACCCCGTAAGTATCAGTGTTGGTGTCAATCTGGAGCCACAGAACATGGGTGCGGGGCTACCTGGAGACCGGTCATCTTTATTTAACGCAGGGAAAGATATGGGAGCTGGTGAGTAGAGTGAAGAGGACAGTGATATCCTGAAACACACTGACAAAGTGAAAGTGTAGTTGACAGTGATCTGGATAAATCCATGGTTCCTGGATCCGAGGAAGTTGTAGGAAGTAGATGAGGACATTGCTGGGGCTCTGTCAGAGATTTTTGTATCGTTCTTAACCATCAGTGTGGCTCCAGAAGACTGGAGGGTGAATAAAGTTGTGCTTTATTGCAGAAGGTTGCAAGGACAAGCCAGAGAACTACAGGGCCGTGAGCCTCACATCAGTGGTGGAAATGTTACTGGAAGGAATTCTAAGGGGCAGGATCTACCAGCATTTGGCGGGGACAGGTCACGGACAGACAGCATTGCTTTGTCCGTGGGAAATGATGTCTCACGGATTTGACTGAGTTTTCTTTTGAAGAAGTGACGAAGAAGATTGAGAACACGGTAGTAAAAGCTGTCCACATGGCTTTTGGCAAGGCCCTGTAAACGCCCTGCCTGGTAGTCTGGTCTGGAAGGTGATATGACATGGACAGAGGGTGAGTAACTGAATGGATACAACACTGACTTGGTGGAAGGAGGCCGGGGTGGGAGGGGAGGGGTGTTTCTCAGATTGGAGTCCTGTGACCAGTGATGTGTGGCAGGGATGGTGCTGTCTCCCCTGTTGTTTGTCACGTTCATGTTTGGAGAAGAACGTTAGTGGCGTGAGCAATCAGTTCACAGATTACTCCACAATTGGTGGGTCATGGACAGTGAGGAATGTTGTCCAAAGTTACAACAGGATCAGCTGGTAAAGTGGGCAAGGAATGGAATGTGGAATTTAACTCAGACACATGAGAAGTGAGGCATTCTTTGGGAACTTAGAGCATGCCGGGACATCCATGGTGAATGGCAGTGTCCCGGCTGGTGTTGTTAAACAAAGGTACCGGGAGCACAGGGATATAGTTCCCTGCCGGTGGCAACACAGGTATACAGGGTGTTGAAGAAGGCACATGGCATGCTTGCCTTCATCGACAGAGGCAGTCAGTACCGGAGGTGGGACCTCATACCGCAAGGTGTTGGTGTGAAGAATTGTGTGAAGTTCCAGTCCTACGCTACAAGAAAGATTTAATTAAAATGGTGAGGGTGCATAAAAACGTCACAATATGTTGCCTGGATTGGAGGGTTTGATGGGTTGGATTGGTGGGGACTGTTTTCCCTGGAGTGAAAGCGGCTGAGGTTGACCTCACAAAGAGTTGTAAAATTATTAGGGGCAGAGTCACAGTCTTCTTCGCAGAGTGGGGGAGTCTGAAAGTAGAGGGCACAGAGTGAAGGGAAGAGCGGGAATATTCACAGGGAATCTGAGGTATGAGGGTTCCACACAGAGAGTGTTGGGTCAATGGGTAAATGCAACGAGCTGCCAGAGAAGGTGGTAGAGGAAGATACAATGACACGGTTAAAGCAAACACATGGACAGGGACGGGGAGATGAACATTTTCAGTGAGTATGGACCAAACGCAGGGAAATGGGATTGGTACAGATTGCCACCTTGGTTGGCCAGGCACATTGTGCTGAAAGGCTTGTTTCCGTCCTGTACACGTTTATGAATGGATGAATTTATACATCTGATGGAACTGTTTGGGTTACTTCAGGGCTCAGGGCAGCACAGGTCAGCGGCACACACAGTCCTGTTACTCTCTGGTCCTCCTCGCTGATAGCCGGGGCTCAATACACCAGGTAAAACACCTTTCACACAGGTGAGATCAGAAACCGCCCACACACACCTCCCCCCAGACGCTCACCCACACTTATTGCCCTCGGACACCACTGTGTCTGACATTCCAAACAGCCCTGTGTATCGGGGCCCTTTTCTCCCCTCGGGCATCGTACAACTAGCAGCCTGACATGAGCACTGCAGTGACAATGACACCGGTGGGACTGGAGTCACACAGGGACTAGGCCAGGTCAGTCGTTCTTCCCTCACTGTGAGAATATGGTCACGTGATGTGGGATTCACCAATACCTGTCCTCATTTGACCTTCAACTTTGTTCCAGCGTCCGTCCCCTGGTTACACATTCCCACAGTTGCAGGACTAGAATGGGTTCATTCAGCCTCGGTCACTGCAGACCTCAGAGCCCTGTGTGGCCAGAGCAGGACGCAGTCAGAAACAGTATCAGCCCCAAACAGTGAATCCCCGGGATCCTCAGTGATCCCTTCCCTAGGTGGCACAGCCTCTGTACACTTTACCCGGTGTTCCCTGCCAAAGATTACATTCTGATTTTTGCCATGTCACTGTAAGTCTGTAATTCCCACAGCAGCGCTATTCTGGGAGCAGCTGATGTAACCTGGTTGTTCAGTAAGTGGAACTAAGTCAATGATCAGGAGACTGGTGCCGCTGGGGAATTCTCCCCTCGACAATAAGAGCTGCCATGAATATCTCATCACTGGTTTAGCAATGGGCCTGACATCTTGCATCAACAGAGGAATCACCACTTCTTTGCGAACATGGGAGACCGGATACTTGGACATGTACTGGCCATTTACTATCCAGTTCTGGCAGCTGCCGGTATTCCCGGTGCGTAGTTCCACACAAGTCCACACCCTGTTCATCTTTGTTAACTCTGTAGGTGCTGATGATGGATGTGTGCTACATTGATGGCCTGTTGCACTGTTGTATAATTCTGTGGGTGCTGTCTGATCAATCCTACTGTTGCTTTTAATTTAATTTGGTGTCTTCATTCAAACTGGGATATCAGGCAGAGTTACGCTGTTTTATTTTGATGGCTGAAGGTTTTGCAGTGTGATGTGTAAACCAGCCGCCAGTGTCAGGTCAGGGGTGACGGTGTGAGTTCACTATGTGCACTCCGGGTGTGTGGGCAGAGAGGAGTAACATGCTGATGGTCCCAGTCTGTGAAATACGCCGTGAAATAACCCAGAATGGGTGTCCCTGGGTCTTCCAGCTGTTTCAGCGCTGAGGGAACCTAACCTGCCGTCAATGAGTTCCTTTCTCTTTCAGTGACTGGAGATCAGCCGTAAAAGTTCCCGTCCGGGTGTGAGACCGGCGCTGTCACTCGGCCGAGTTTCACTTTCATCCACCCTTCTATATTCACAGGTAGCGCGGAATATTTCCAATCCTGGGATAAATCCCCGTTGGTCTGTAATAAAACCTGAAACTGCTGGCAAAGTTCAGCAGGTCAGAAGGCACCTGTGGAATGAGAAACAGTGAAGGATTCAGGTCAAAGTCACTTGATAAGGACTAGGGAAGGGAGAAAGCAAGTTAGTGTAGATGGCAGAGGAGGTGTGGACGGCAGTGGGTGGAGGGGAACTGGGTGAGATGATGTTGCTGTTGAATAGAGAGTTGAGCTTCTTTGTCTGCGTAATGTTTTGCTCATTTTGTGAAGTCTCTGGTAATGTAATGAAGTCCGAATGACGTGGTGATGGTGATTGGTTGAGGTCCTACTTGGTGCAAATGTGATGAGAATGAATCCGTCAAAAAATGTTTGGCGAATTTGTAGCCCTCATTTTCTGATACCAATTTTAAAACTGTGGTGTCCAGAAAGTCAGCTTTCTCTTTGGTTGTTATGGCTTTGACTTTGGGTGATGGTTGTCAATGTCTGGAATGCCGATCTCTAAATCCATGTTGAATGTGTCCACACTCCCTAAATGTCATCAGGGTGACTGTAATAACATACTGGTCACCTGGGACACGTCTGGAAGACTGTCTCTTCCCACACCGCAGTGAATCTGTTGGGAAAAGCTGGGGAAAAGTCTTTTCCGTTATTGTCCCTGTGACTTGTAAGTAGCATTTGTCCTTGAATTCAACGTTATTCTTTGTCAGAACCCAGTATGTTTGAACAAAGCTCCATCTGGTCTGTCAGTGTCAGGGTTCATTACTTGGATATTTGTAACAACCTTAAGGCCCCTGTCTCTTTCTATGTCGGTGTACGGGATTCCAATGTCCATCGGAAGGTGGGTTGCCTCAGGGGTCACGGTCATGGAGTTAACAATCTGTGTAACGTGGGATGTGTCTTTGATACATCTGGGAAGTTGCAGTAACTAAGTCATGGATATCATTGTACAGTCTGAACTGCATTTCCATTCATGCAGTATTTTCAGTTTTATTTCAGATTTTCAGCATTCACATGTTTTTTTAAAAAGAATTCCCAGTGGTCTGTGGCTGTGATATTCCGTCTCCAGAAATGGAGCAGCTTTTCCATTTCCCGTTGTACATTGTGGTGATTCTTGAGCTCATCTGTTCGAGCCGAAATAAATTTCAGACTGTGTTCCAGAGAGATGTGGCCTTGTTATTGCCGGAGCTGAGTACATTTCAATCCCTGTCCAGTCTGTGTCAATATCTAAGATCAGATCTGGGGCGTGGATGGGTGACAGACAAGGCACAAGTCCAGATCTGTACCCCACTCCTGGTTGCTCCGTGAGAATAGCCCCTGCAGGTCCAGAGCCCTCACACAAGCTGAATACGGAGGGATTGTTGAACCACTGCCCTTTTGTTGGTTTTGGTGCTGCCACAGTGGTGAGTGGTGAGGGATACCCGGTCTGTGACCAACGTCAGTTGAGAAATCCAGCCCCTGTTCCAGTTCGGAATGGGTCTGTGAACTGCAGGACACTGAGCCTGGAGGTGACAGTACTGGGCAAAGTGCTTTAGTTTCGGACAGCACATCGGGATATATTGCTGGAAAGGGAACTGGATGGGTCAGTGAGGTGCAAGATGTGTACCAGGAATGTGTACCAGGAATATACACTCAGGAATATGGAGTGAGAAGTGAAGTCCCCGTGATCATACATTTCCACGGAGAATTGCTGTTGACTTCTGTTTACGCCTCAGAGATCCTAACTGAGTTCACCGTAATCTTCGGCATTCCTCACTTCTCATTGGTTTCACTGTGAATGTCCAATGTTGCAGCTGGGCTCAGCTCTGTTGATTTTTGTTCTTGTTAATTCTTGCATTGTCCGTGAGTTGTCCCTTACATCTCATGACCAAGCTCAGTGTCTGAATTCTGTTTCTCTCTGGGTGGCACAGTGGCTCAGCTGGTCGATCTGTTGCCTCACAGTGAAAGTCTGACCTTGATCTTGGGTGCTGCTGTGTTGAGTTTTCACATTCTCCCTATGAGCACGTTGGGTTCCTTCAGTTGTTCCGGTTTCTGCTCCCACACAAAGCAATGTGAGCTGGTGGCTACTTTACTGCTGTAAGTTACACAATGTGTGTGGATGATTCGTAGAATCCGGGGTGAACTGATGTGAGTGTGAGCCTGAAGTCTGAGTCCATGACTTTATTCTACTCAAATATAAATCATTCTCGCAATTGGATTGTGTGTCCACAGGTGCTACAAGGAGAGGGGACGTCAGTTAGTTGTGTAAAATGCATACCGACACTTTTCTGTATCACACCAGAGCGGGGATGCAATACCTGAAGTTGTTAACACACCCATTCGGTCCGAGCTTCAGCACCGCGAGAGTTGTGCTCTCCACATTACAGCAATGACACGACTTCACTGGAGAGAGGGCAGAGAGGCCTGTTATTCCGCATGCAAATATGAGCGACTAGCAATGATTAGAGAGAGAGAGGGGATGTTTTCGGTGAAACGGGATGTGAGGAAAAACTTCATTGATATGCAGGTGATAATTGTTGCCGAGGTCCAGCAATAATATGGCATGCAACTGGGAAGGCGGTGCAAAACCAGGAGAGGAACTTGTAACGAGCTAATAGAGGAAGGAGGAAAATCTCATTCCCAGTCACCTTCAGTCTCCCCTGCATCATCACCTTGCCCAGAACTACTGCTTATTCACGATGTAGGCTTCCACTGGATTTTCATCCTGCCCGCATCCAAATGCACCGTGAACATCTACAGACCAGAGAGCACAGTCTCCATACTCAATTCACAATTCAGTTTCACTCTGCCAATATCTTACTGAATGTTCCCACTGAATTGTACTTTGGACTATCACCCTTCCCGGTCCAGCCTGAATCTTCGCCATGCCTAGTCCCCACTGCACTATCACCCTGCCCAATCTCCACTGCACATTCACCCGGTCCGGTGCCCACTGTACCATTACCCTGCCCATTTCCCAGAGCATCTTCACTCTGTCCTTCCTGCTCATATCTCATACCTTGCCGGCCCAATGTCAGCTCCACTATCCCCACTCCCCAATCCATCTAAGAACCAGCTCACTCTCAGTTAATATCAGCACGGCCCACTCCGAACTGCACCTTCACCCTTTCCGCTCCCCACTGCACGTTGATTCTACACACTGCCCTTTGTAAGTTCATTTCTCACAACCTTCCCTGTGATTGCGCTCTGCCCTATCAGCGTGTCCACAACCCGTTAGAGCCCCAGCACACTCAGCAATTGTAGCTTCATCATGGTTGTTTCTGACCTGTGGTTAATAGAGTCCGCAGCGGACTCTGGTTCTATGAAAAAAAAACTTAATCAAGTATCCAGAAATATGGGGCAACAAGAAATCTTTTGTTTTACTCCAGTATATCCATCAGTTTTATATCTTCATGAAGCGCAGTAGTGGTTTCTTTCCTCAATTTCAGCCACAGTACTTCACACAGTGGACGTCAGGCACGTTGACGCGCATCTTGCATGCACGCGCACCTGCACGGGGATTTATGTCCTGATCCAACGCTATCCCAAAAACGGCTGAACAACGCGGTGAACAATCTTGTGACAGTCTTGTGAAATTCATCAAACTATTGAAGGATTTGTGGTTCCAAATGAAACCACGTAGATAAACAGATGTCGATACAGCTATTGCCTCAGTTACAATCGCTGCGCTCCACAAACTTGGATTATTGGTTGGAGTTTACTTCTTTGTCTCCCCTGACACTGTTCCCCAATAACAACATTTTATTCATGCATTTATTATTCCTAAAAAAGGAGGCCACTGAATCTACATTATCCCAAAGCAGAATCCTGGCAGCCATTTGCCCATTTTAGTTACCTCAGTGCTGCAGCTTATTTCCCCTCACATACCCCTCCGTCGTGGTCCTCTTGCCATCACCCTGAACTATGGGAGAATTTACGAAGGCCTGTTAACACACTGAAACGTCTTTGGGAATCAGCAAGAAACAGGAGCCCCGCGAGAAAGCAACTGTGTCATGTGGAGGATCTGGAAACTCCACCCAGTCTGCATCCGAGGAGGGGATCGAACTCGGGTTCCTGGTGTTGTGCGGAATGACTATTTTCCTTTTCCTCGTCTTCCCAGTACGAATTATCGTATTTCCACTTTTATTTTGAAAACTACATTCTTAATGTCAGTCAGAAATTACTTCAGCATTTATTGTTGCTAATATCAGGAAAACATTGTTTCTGATTTTCTCTCTCTTCCAGTGAACTTGGTAGCGATTGTGATCCTGTCCCGAGGGAAGTGCTGTTTCTCTAAATGTGTCATTCGCTACCTGGTGAGAATGGCAGCGGCCGACCTCCTGGTCGTCATCACTGATCACGGACCATCGGTGAAATGTATCTGCCACTTTCATTCCTGACCATCACCCCCGTGTGCTCCCTTAACAATGTCTTGGCTATGCAACCACGGTGAGCTCTGTCTGGCTCACCGTGGGTTTCACCTTTGATTGATATATGGCCATCTGTTGTCAGACAATGAGAGCAAAATATTGCACCGAGAGAACGGTGACTGTTGTTATTGGGACGGTGACTGTGCTGAGTTGTTCACTCAGCATTCCGTGGTATTTTACATTGGACCCAGCATATATCATCGGCAATGTACCACATGGGTGTGTCCTGAAATGGACATTCTTAAATTTAACCTCATGGACGTCGTATGAGTTGCTGCTATTTGGTCTCATCCCTTGTCTCCCGTTGTTTTTGTTATTGTTGGTGAATTCACTGACAGCCCGGTATATTTCAGTCACTGGCAGAATCCGCAGAGGGCTCCGGGGCCGCAGGAATGGAGAGAATGACAAGGACCCGGAGATGGAGAACCGAAGGAAATCCATAGTTTGACTCGACAGCATATCCGGCAGTTTCATTCTGCTGTGGAGTACTTCAATTGTGTATATTGTGCTTGAGCGTGTTCTAGGCGCTCCGTACAGCGTGGACAGTGAATGATTTTTAGTCGCAGCCATGCTGCAACTTCTCAGCTCCTGCACCAACACGGGAATTTATGTCTTAACACAGCGGAAGTTCTGAGAGGAGCTGAAAATCGGGGTGAAATATCCCATGGCACTCATTGTGAAATTAATCAAATCATAGAAACAGTTACAGACACGGTCAGATTATAAATATCCCCAATAGCTGAGTGTAGGTTAAACAGTTGCAGCTGCGTTTGCGGCAGGTTATCGTGGGTGCCAGTTGTGCATCCCAGCCCTCGCCACATGTTACCAACTCTTCACATGAATACACTCGAAACGACATCACCACTATGTTGTGAAATGTGGCAATCCTGGACATGATGTTTATCCGAGAACTGCGCGTTGTGACATCATCCCGTCTGTGAATCAAATGTAAAGCATGTTGTTCACAGAGATTGGAAATAAATGAATAAAATCTCTTCCGCCTTGTGCCTATTTCCTTGTCGCTTGGTGCAATGTTGCTAGGCTGATGGTGGGTAAGGGGATGGGTGTTGACAGGATCAGGCCATATCCTGGCCGCTGGAACTTCTTCATGAATAAGAATAATGACAAACTCGCCCCAGGACCAACCATCTGAGCTGAATTCACATTTCAGTGCGTGTGTTGGGAGAAGGGTGTTTGGCGTTGGCGGTCAACACCTTCCTGGGATGTGGGTTGTAACTATTTCTCATGGTCGGACGTTTATCGGGGCAGGAGGCTGATCTTTGAGGTGAAATCAGGTTCGCGCCAAGACTGCCGACCATGTCTTAAGGAAACGAGGCCGAATTCATCACCATCCCCAACATCCCAAACCTTCCCGACTCGGTGCCATTTGTTCGACTCTGTGACATTCATTAAAAGCTATGAATTCAGCCAAGAACTCCTCAGACATATTACAGGGGGTAGCTTTCACTGTTTCGATTTCATGTCCCTCCCAGAATATGCCACAGATTGTCATATCCCGTTCACTGTTCTGTGTGAACATAAGGTCATGTTGTGTCTCCTCTCTGTGGAGGCGGCCTTCCCCGGCTTTGTCTGAAAAGGGCAGTGGATCTCGTCTGATGGGTGAAGCCCAGTCACAGGAGGGGTGGGGTCAGTGAACGTAGATATTCAAATTGTTAGTTTTATAACACAAGAATATTGTTGCACAGGGTCAGGGCTAACGAAATGTGGCATTCTGAAAAAAATGCACACATTGGAAATCTAAAAATGCCTGAGAGTCTCAGCAGATCAGGCAGATTCTGTGTAGAGCGAAACAGTATCAACTTTATAGATCAATGATCCTTCATCTGTTACGAGGGACAGACGGAGATTCCAACACGTGGGCAATGTGAAGGTGTTCTCCTTACAACAGAGAACATGAACTCTGAACCTGGAGAACTGGAAGGCCCCTGGATGTGTCACCTCCACAACACACTCGTCGAATCTGCAATCTGGAATTGTACCAGTGGATGAAGTAACCATAGAACCATAGAACAATACAGCACAATACAGGCGCTTCGGCCCACCGTGTTGTGCCGCCATCAAACTACACCTCCCACCATCTAACCCTTTCCTCCCGCATATCCCTCTATCCCACACTCATCCATATGCCTATCCAACAACCTCTTGAACCTGTACAACGTATCCGCCTCCACCACCACCACCCCAGGCAGCGCATTCCATGCACCGACCACTCTCTGGGTGAAAAAGATCCCTCTGTCATTGCCCCTGAACTGCCTCCCCCCATTATTTTAAATCCATGTCCTCTAGTCTTGAGAACACATGGACTTGCATAACTACCAGATTATCGGAAAACATATCCGGTTAACCACCGCTCTTAAGGGAGAAATCTGCCGCCTGCCCCAGATTGCACGGCATCGGACCCCAGTATTATTCCTCTCCAACGATTTTGCAAGTCAACCAGTCACCCATGGATGAATACAAACGGCACAGTCGATCTCGGCTTCAACCTTGCTCTGCATTTCGATTGCAAGTTAACATTTTATGGACCATTTCTATTCTTGCCTTTCGAAATACTTTGCTTATTCTCATCAAAATTCTTCCAAAAGTGCAGGATCCCTGCTCACTGTGGAGCAAAGCCAATATCACCATCAAACCAATGGGCGGCACTTTTGCGGTTTGGCCAACTGGCTTCTTTCACACAAAGGCCAAACATCACTCTCAGGCACATCCTATTCCATTCCTGGGTCCATCTCCCGAGCGACGAACTTTAGTCCTTTAGTCCTGGGCAGTCCCGGACCTAATGTCCTAGGAACATCTTCCCTCCAGAACTTCCACCGTCCAGTGTCCAGACCATGCACAGCTTCTTCCTCCTCTCCCATGTGCACAGCAGAATTGGAGCACCAGCCTAGTGTTGTCCATCCTAACTTATTTCTTCCTGCCTCCACTCCATCACTTCTCCCATGCCGAATGTCTCCCACACATCCAATGTCCTCAGTCACTTTCACAGTTTCCAATATCTGGTCCTTACCAGCTCTACTTTACTATGGAGATAGAATTCCTCTACCCCTCCATCGCACCCTCGAATGGTGTGATGTTTTCAATAAAAGGCCTAACTCGTTTCGTTTTCCAAGTACACACATCTGCCTGTCTGAACACGCCCTCACATTGAACAACTGCACTTACTTTCTGCCAGCCACAAAAATATCTTCGGAATTCGTTCCTGTGTGCCCAAGATATATTTGTCTTCCCGCGAGATAGCCCTTGCTTCGTCCCTGCCTGGTATCTCACAGAACTCCATTTTCAGGGACATTGATTGGTATTGATGTTGCATCCTGCACTGTCGCTGCCAATTCCATCGAGCTTCCATTCCTTGAGGTCCCTCTCCGAATATTCCATTCACTTTCCAGATCTTGCCGTCTCGATCTCAGGGAATGGGTCACATTCCACATAATTACACGCCACATAATCCCACTAAGTTGACGACGTCATTTTCTCACATCCTGCTTCCTGTAAGGAATTCATTGTGTTCTCCCTGTCCACTTCGATCTGTCAATCTTGCCCCAATGACGACACTTTCTACACGTGTCTGCAAGATGCCTCATTCCTTCTTAATCGTGGCTTCTCTGCCACCATCTTCAGCACAGTCCTGGACCACATTTCATGTATTTCCTGTACCTCTTCGTCCACCATCTCTCCATCTGGATAAAGCAAGGATCGAGCTCGCCTGATCCTTCCATTTCACTCCACCAGCCTCCGCATTCAACGGCTCATCCTTGGTAATGTCTGGTGCACCGAACGAAGTTCCAGAATCTCCCCCTCCACTCACCCTTCTGCATTCGAAGGAGCTATCCCTTTGCAACTCCCTGGCCCGCTGCTTCATCTCCACCAACGACTACCTTTCCCACGGCACTTGTCCCATGCAGACGCAGGAGAGGTAACACTCAATATTTAAACTCTTCCTTTCTCATCACCAAAGGAGATGACTCAAAACCATCCTTTGGGGTCAGAATCCTGAAGCCCCATCATTGACAGTCGAATGAGTCGCCAATGTACAACAGCACGCAAAGCAAAAGCTGTCGTATTGCCGGAGTACCTGGTGGTCTCGAACCAACAACCTATCTGATGACAGCCGAAGGACACCCTTGCAACGGCAAAGATTCGCCGGTTCTGTCTTGTGAGGAGTGGTTAAAGTGTTTAGGCCGAAACCCTCTGGAATTCAGTGACTGACAGATGATCTCAGTCACTCTGGGCCCCGAAATTCAGGGCTGGAGCTAATGATGGCTATTTACGTCTCGGCAAGTAACCTGCTCGGCCCAGAGCGTTCATGTCGGCGGCAGATGATCATTCGACTTTCAGGAGTAACGAGGACCTCTGCACCGACAAATTTTCTTAGCCAACGTCCAAACTTCAGAAAGGAAGAAATGAACCCGGGTAAACACCGTTTTATTTATCCCATAGTTTTCTTCATATTGGAGCACAAAGCAGAAGTACCCACAAAATCCCACACACTGTAACTTCAGACAGAACTGCTGCTTCCGTGGGCAGGATTCGAACCCGAATGAATATCATCTCCAACACACTAAATACCTGGCCATTCCTGCGGGCACGCAGAAGGAATTTTCCCATGGATCTGTCCATTGTGGCCAGGGACGTACGGGAACAGGACCGATCCCGGAACTGGAGCAACAGGACTGATCCTGAACTAAAAACAGAAACTGATGGAAATATTCACAGGTCAGGCAGGATCTGTGGGGGGAAATCGGGTGAAAGTCTGAGGTCTATGACATTTCACCCTGAACTCCGGAGGGCAGTTGGACAGCGAGAGGCTTACTCAGGGCGCGACGGTGTTTCTTCACCACGCTGCACACCCCCAGACCTCCCATTTCGCTTTTAGTCTCTGATTGTGGGCATCAGCAGCTGGGAAAGCGCTTATTGCCGTTCCATAGCAGCCCTGGAAAATATTGTGCCAGGCCGCCTCCCTGGGCCGCTGCGCTCGTGTGGTGAGGGAGCTCCCATTGGGACCTCAGTGGTGGGGCTCCAGGATCTTGAACCAGTCAGAGCAGGGAGCTCTTCTGGATCTGTATAAATACAACTTCGCTGCAGCTGGAATGCTGTGCACAGTCCTGCTCACCACACCAGAGGAACATGTAGACACACTAACAACCGAACTAGCAGCAGGAGTCCCCACTCAGCCGCGCAAGACCACTCCGCCATTCAGTCAGGTGAGCCGTCATCTCATTTGAATCTGAACCCCTCGCTCCCATGTGCGCGCGGTTATCTCTCACTCCCTACTTCATCAAGTATGTATCCACCTCAGCCTAAAAGATATTCGAATCTCGGCATCCATGTCCCTGAGCAGAAGAGAGTTCTGTGGCCTAACGAACGACCGAGGGGAATTTTTTCACATTTAAATAATAAATGGCCACTTATTTTATACAGGAGACATCAGTTATAGTTTCTATCCCCAGTGGAAACAATCTTCCAATGTCTATCCTTTCAAGACTCTTACTGATCCAATGTATTTGAAACGCTCCGTCTTATGAACACTAGCTGAAAAAACACACAACTCCCCAACCCTATTTCATAAAATAACTTTTCTATTACTGTTATTAGTCGAGTCAACCGTTGCCTGTATTGACCTCAACAGGATAACATACGGAAATAAATAAAGCTTCGTTTGCTGTCGACATGGCATTCACAGTCCTCGACAGACCTGAAACATGAACTTCCTTTTATTGATTCAATACTTACGAAATTCTATTCACTCTGCTAACTTCCCTCATTATTTGCTGTATGTCCACACGGGCATTTTATGAATTTTGCACCAGTACACCAGGGTCCCTCTGATTTCCGAGTTCTACAGTCTCTTCTAATTCAAATAATAAATGGCGAGAATATGCCGCTATCACGGGCTCAGACAGACAGCTGGGAGTATATGGCCACGATTTAAAGTTGGCTTCACCCGAGGTACTCATTTCCCAGCAGTTCATCAATCACCCACGTTCTGCAATGTGAGACCCAGTATCAGTCCTGTTCGAGCCAGATCTGTCCTCATATCCCAAATCGTTCGTTTATTGTCATGGCAAAACATAATGTCATGAAAAGCCATGAAAATTAACATTATTTAGCAATAGCAGCGTGCATTAATTACAAGACGAAGAGAAGTTACGTAAAATTAAAGTTACATAAATTATACATAACGTACACAACACAATTACCAAAAATAACATGACGACCTCGGTACAACTTGAGAGAAATATAGTTTAACGTAGAATTAGGATATTACAGGTTGGTTTAAGAAACCGGTGGCAGTGGGGAAGAAAATGTTTTTAACTATTTAAGTGTGAGTCTTCAGGCTCCTGTGCCTCATGCCTGATGGCAGCATCGAGAAAAACCATGATGGCACTGCCCGGATGATGGGGGTCGGCAATGAAGGATGTCGCCTTCCTGAGCCATCGCTTCTTGTAGATGTCCTTGATAATGGGGAGATCTGTACCCGTGATGGAACTGAGACAGCAGTCCTTGTCGCTTTCTGCGTTCCTGTGCATTGGAGTTAACATATTCGTCTGCGATGCAACCAGTCAGAATGTTTACCACTGTACATATGTAGAAATTAGTCAGAATCTTCGGTGACAGGTGGAATCTCTTTGAAATTCAAAGAAAGAGGAGACGCTGGCATGCCTTCTTCCTGGTTGCATCTATGTGCTAGGCCCAGGGTAGATCGTTCGACATGTTGACACTCAGCAACTTGAAGCTGCTGACCGTTTCCTCGCAGATCCTTCAATGAGGACTGGTGTGTGTTCGCCTGACTTCCCTTCTTAAAGATCACAGTCAGTTCCGTAGTATTGCGGAATTTGAGCACGACGTTGTTCCCACTCAACCAGCTGACCCACTGCTGAACTTCTTGCGTCCATTTCCATGATTCTGACAACGACAGTGGTGTCATTGGCCATTTTGTAGATGGCGTTGAATCCATGCTCAGCCACACAGTCGAAGCTATAGAGAGAGTAGAGCAGAGGTCAGACAGTCAATCCTGAGGTGCGTCTGTATTGGTCGTCAGTGAGGAGGAGGTGCAGTGCTATCAAGAGCAATGCGCTCAGAATTACACTGCAGGCCAGTCCAACACTAACTCACATCGAGTGTCAGACTGTGTTGCATTATTTATCATTCACGCCCCATTCAATCGAAGAGTTCTGTTCTGATACACATTGGGGAAGTGATAGGATAGCAAGCAGGAAAATCATTCTCTTTGCAGATGTATGAAAATCAGACAGCCAGGAGCAACGACATGGGATAGGAGGTTTAGAGAAGATCTGCGGAAGTTTTTCTTTTCACCCAGAAAGTGTATGGACTCTTGGACGCACCAGCCCAGTAGCTGGTTGAAGCGGACAGAACATTTAAATATTATCCAACCCAGTGTATATAAGGAGATGGACTAAGGTTTTTTTAATGGATTACTGAAGGTGCATAATCGATGGTCTGCATGGGCAGAATGGGCCGAATGACCTGATTCTGAGCTGCCTGACTCTATGAATCTCGGGATACTGCTCTGTTATAATCAAAATGATTAAAACGTGCAGTGAAGATAATGCAATTTAAATATCTGCCAAAGTTGACTAATTAGAGTTGTGTTAAATATTGTTTGAACAATAAGCGTAGGTAATTATATCAAGCTGGTTAGTAACGTATTTGTGGAACAACAAACAAAAATAGAATAAACTTCACACACACACTGTCCCAGAGACTGACAGGCACAGAATTAACTCCACACACACACAGACATACAGACACACAGACACACACAGAGTACCGGAGACTGATTGGTACAAAATGAACCCCACACTCTCACACTCTACCAGAGACTGACAGGTACAGAATGAACCCCACACTCTCGCCCTGTACCAGAGTCTGACAGTTATATCACGATCCGAGTTATTATCGTACAGACAATGTAATCTGCTTAGCTCCCAGCTCATGAAATAACTGTTGTAATAGCCCTGACACAAGCTTTCTTCCTTGATCCAATTGAATTTCTTCAAGCAAACTAACTAAGGTTAATATTTGTAAAAGAGCCTTTCATACAGTTTTGGCCTTAATGTTCCTGAGTCGTATTGCTTCTGGAAATCCAGAGGTTCTACACATGATAGTTAACAAATGCTGATTCGCAGCTTTAGACTTTAGCAATGGGCCAACACAATCCACAATCACTTTTAAAAAGTGTTCAACAAGTGCAGGAATAGGCTGTAAAGGAGCCACAGGGAGACTCTAATTAGGTTTACCTACCATATGACACGTGTGAAAAGTTCTACGAAATATCACAACATCCTTCCTCACACCAGGCCAAAAGAATTGTTTCAAAACGTTCCTTACGGTTTTATTCACACCAATATGACCACCTCAGGGCATACTGTGGGCCAGGCTTAAAATCTCATTTTTTTTGGAAGCACAACCTGACGAAGACATGCCCATTACTCACTTACTCACTTGCATGAATATCAGGAGGTCTCCACTTCGTCAGTAACACTCCATTTTTTAAATCATATCCAACTGGCACTTCATCAATCTCATCACTTTTTCTCTTTTTCTTTTGAGATTGCTTTTGCTCTCAATATCGTGAGCTCAGGTTATTTGGGCTGCTCCAATGTAAACTCTTTTCTGTATAGAAACAACTCTCTTCACTCGAACTCAACACAAGGACTTTGATCCTCAAGAGAAGACAGAGAACTCCCTGACAAGTCATCATAACTTGAATTCTGTTTTGGGCTGTCACAGGGAACAAAATCAGGCGGCGCATTTGCATTTTGCAATGCAAAAGGACCTTTTGCATTGGCCGATTTCTTTGCCTTAGCTCGAGTCACTGCACAGAATGGATAAACATCAATCGATCTTTGACTCGTCAATGATTGGTTTGGTCGTCAGCTGCACCACAGGGTTTAACTTTAACACCCGCAAGGTTATTCCCTGATAACAAGGACACTCCTTCTACTGGTAAACTAGGTCGCAGTCCTATCTTTAAAAGGTCCTCTATTAACTCTGATTTCAGAATTACCTTCTGCGGAAGTGGAGACACGGTGTCACCTGTAACACCTCGTTCTAGATTTACGTCACCAGTGTCAGTTTCATCACCAAACTTTAAAACACTGTCTAACAAGATGGACTGGAAGCCCCTGTATCTCTAAGGATTTTCACTGGCACTTGGGGTGACCCAACTTTCAGTAAGACAAAACCCTCTGACACAAAAGAAAGGAATTTATCCCTAACTCCATCCAACATCTCACTATTTGCCTCTGGAAAGGATTGAGCTTTATCAGCATGTCCAGAACCCTTTTGGTTTTTAGTGGTTTCAGTTATTTCAAAACAAGCATTTGGCCCTACATCTTTTTTTACCTTCAACAGGGACCAATTAGCTATCACGTGACCAGGTTTCTTACAATAGTAACAAGTACATTCAGCGGGTTTCTCCAGAACTTGCTTCCGATCATCCTTCCTCTTGGTACTACATCCCAATTTAGTTGCCGATTCACCTGGATTATCCCTATAACTCCTTTGGAAGGTCTTAGTTTGCCTCACTTCAGAATTGTGAGTTAAAGAAAATTCATCTGTGAACTTATCATTTTCTTGCAAAGTTGCCACATCTTTCTCATTTAAACATTTTTTAAGTCGCTCGGGAAACGCATTTTAAATTCTTCCACGAAAATCAACTCTTTCAGTCTGTTATCATCCTCATCCATACTTTTCAACGTGCACCATCGCTCAAAACACACACTCTTTTCATTTGCAAATTTCATGTAAGTCTGGTCCAGAGATTTCCTCAGATCTCTAATTTTTTGCCTATCAGCTTCAGGAACTAGTTCATAGACTTTAAGCACAAACTGTTTTACTTTCTCATAGTCAGCTGCTTCACTAACTGACAGGGCAGAATAAACTTGTTGAGCTTTACCTTTAATCTGACTTTGTAACAGAAGAGGGCAACTCTCAAGTGGTCATTTTGAACTCTGAGCAACCTTTAAAAAATGTTGCAAATACTGATCAACCTGACCCTCCTCAAAAGGAGGGACTAATCGAACCTTCCTTCTGGCCATAAAGTTACTATCAGGATAAGAAACAGAACATTTCTATCTCATGCTGCCGCAGTTTCTCCTGTTCAAACGCATCTAGCCTCTTCAGTTATATCTCAGCGATTATCTCCCTTTATTCTCGTTCCATCTCAGCCTCTATCCTCATTTCCGCTATCTCTAGCTTCTTCTGTTTGAACTGCGTCTGTGTCAGCTGCACCTCAACCTCAGAGATCGGTTTACTTCCAGGAAACTGTTAACACGTCCTCTTCAAGCACACCCTTATCCACCTAACTTGCAGCGATCAGTCTCTGAATACCTGCCTTTTTCATAGACGGCTTTGCTGATGCAATATTTAACTTTTGAGCAATCCTCAGCAAATCTGCCATCTTCACCTCCTGTTCTCCCTCAAGGGTTGGCGATCTTTCATGCATCAACATCCGTTGTTGTTGTTCTCCACACCCACAAACAAATCAAAAGGCAATTTTATCAATCCAATCGACAATAGATCATTCAATAAGCTCCAAATTATTTGAAACCTGGACTTTGTATCAGTCTTGAGTTCGATCTCGGACGAGCCCGCAATTTTGTTACGTAGTTGCAACAATAGAAGTAAAATGAGCCAGGTTTCCACGTTAAGATCTATTCGTTAATAACTACTTACAACAATCAGAGAAAATATAAATGTTAGAAATCATACATTGACAACAAAATATCCCGAAGTGCTATATAACCCGAAATAACACAAACCCCAAGCCCAAGAACAGTTCTCAATCTTCAGTTCAGCAAGTCATGAAACAAAATGATGAGCAAAGACTTTTGAAAACCACATTTGGATGCAGAGAAAATGTAGAGAGAGGGTGTTTACGAATTCCAGACGTCTCACGATGGAACCAATACCACACCTCAATCACCGAAGATCTCCATTGCGTTGTTCCGAAGTACCTGCACACCGAGGGCACTCGACACATGGCCGCCCACAAATATACCTGCTTTTCAGTACAGGTTAACGACAAAGTGGACTCCACAGATTGCTCCAAAAATCCATATATGGATTTTAAAGTGACAGTCGTAACGATTGTTCTTCCTACAGATACAAAGACCGGCAGTCAGTGCTATCAACTCTCTCTCTCTCTCTCTCTCTCTCTCTCTCTCTCTCTCTCTCTCTC
>JARFYF010000052.1:94043412-94054178 GCA_030265395.1 Rhina ancylostomus
TGACCAAGATTTCCATCTAAGCTAGTCCCATTTGCCCATGTTTGGTCCATTTCTCTCTAAACCTTTCCCTTCCATGTACCTGTCCAAGTACATTTTAAATGTTGTTAATATCCCTGCCTCAACCACTTCCTGGCATCTCATTCCATATGACCACTATCTGGGTGAAAGAGTTGCCCCTCAGGTTCCTATTAAATCTCTCCCCTCTCACCATAAACCTATGCCCTCTAAGTTCTTGATTCCCCAATCCTGGGAAAAAGACTGCACATTCACCCTTACCTTTGCTCCTCATAATTTTATACACTTCTGTAAGATCACCCTTCGTTCTGCTATGCTCCAATGAGAAAGGTCCTAATCTGCTCAACCTCTCTCCATAACTGAGTCCCTCAAGCCCCGGCAACATCCTTGTAAATCTCATCTGCACTCTTTCCAGTTTAATGGCATTTTTCCTATAGCAGGGTGACCAAAACACATAGTGTTCCAAAGGTGGCCTCACCAACATCTTGTACAACTGAAACATAACACCCCAACTTCTCTACTTAATGCCCTGACTGATGAAGGCCAGTATGCCAAAAGCCGCCTTCACCACCATCTACCTGCGACTTTCAGGGAACCATGTACTTGTAGAACAGAGGGACCCAGAAGTACAAGACTTTCCAGGGCCCGACCATTCACTTTGAAAGTCCTACCCTCATTTTTTTTCCTAAAATGCAACACTTGACCTTGACCTCCTGACCATATAATCTACCTAATTATAACCTAGCACCTTATTGTCTACCTGTACTGCACTTTCTCTGTAGCTGTGACACTTTACTCTGCATTGTTCTGTATTGTTTTACCTTGTACTACCTCAATGCACTGCGTAATGAATTGATCTGTATGAATGGAATGCAAGACAAGTTTTTCACTGTACCTCGGTACAAGTGACAATAATAACCCAATACACCTTGCACTTAACCGAATTAAATTCCAGTTGTTGGAAATATTTAAAAAAAACAGAAAAAGCTAGAATCCACAGCAGGTTGCTTGTAATTTAGGTTGAAGACCCTTCATCTGGTTCTGATGAAGGGTCTTCGACCTTAAACATTAACTCTGTTTCCCCTTCAGCAGATGTTGCCTGACCTGAGGTGTTTCTTGCATTTTCTGTTTTAATTTCAATATTCTGCCAATGCCAGGTTGTGATATTTCATAATGTTCCTCTTTGCTTTTCTTAAAGTGGTTGCTGAAGGCATCAAAAATGGTACTACTTCATATATCAGACAAATTGAACCTTTCCTCAGAGCTGTGATAAATTGTCTTGTCAATGTAAGGATCTGTACCTGTTGCTTTTGTCACCACAAGAGAGTTTCCTCCCGAAAGCAGTCAGATGTTTTCATGATGTTACGGAATTGAAAGTTAAAATGATTCATATGCATTGCACTCTCCTTAATTGCATGGCAATTCAAATTTATTTGAAAACCCTATTTTTTGATCATATTATGCAGTTATCCTGTGCATAGCAAGTGAGTAGGGGTTCTCAACCGTAAAGGAGACTTGGCAAGTTCATCTTTATAAATATCCATACTATTTTTTTGGTAGACAGCAGCAGGTTTTAAAAAAAAAGTTTGCTTTTGATATGTAGTGCAAAGCAATTTTGGGTTTATCCAAGAAAGGCTGATAATGAAGTGATTAAGGCTTTCAAATTGGACAACTGAATGTCTTGTCTGATTGTCACATAAAAATGTAAGGGGAATATACAGTGCCGGAATGGAAACAAATTCTAATTTGGGTGTATTGCATGACTTTTGATGTTGGCATGAGATTGCTGCAGGGCAGAAAGTGCAAAATATACACAATTCCACTTCATGTAGTGCAATCAGAATTCGAGCTCCTCATTCATTTGCTTCTTTGGAGATATTGGGCTACAGCTAATAAATTACTGCAGTCAGGTACATTTTACAGCAATTAATGTTCTCAAAATATATCTGCACCTTTTGCATTTGTTTATATTGGCTTGATACTTTTACAGTGATTTTTTTTCAACGTAATTTTTACAGATGTAATCAGCATTGCCTATTTGAGTGCCACATTCTCATTATAATATCTGGTTGAACACACAGCAGTGAATAAGCTGTTAATGGAATTAAGTCTTTAACTTAATCAGTGCTCTTTAATTTAACTGCTTATAGTTTTCTTTCTGATCTAATGAATTTTTATTGTGCTTTAAGTTATAGGTGTTGTTCTCAGTGAGTTGGAACATCTCAACTTATTGATTTAGCCTATAATTCTAGCAAATGACTCTTCCAGGTTAGGTACAGTAGGTAAGATATTTAGTGGCTCTGAGGAGGTGTGAATGTTCCATTGGGGAATGTGCTGTTGGCTATTTTGGCTCCAGTAATAAATGTTTTGCAAGGAATGGACCGGAATCTAGGTTGAAAATTCAAGGCCAGAGTCAGGGTGTCAGGGATGGAAATGGGGCTGAAAGGTGTGAGGTGGCAATCTGAAGAGTGTTGGCAGTCAGTGCCAGACCGAGCAGTCAAATTGGGGTATTAGGGCCTGTGTCAGAGAGTCAGATTAAGAGTTTGGGGCCAATGCCAGTAACTCAAATTTGGGGGTGGAGGGATTGAGCTGGGAAGTGGGTGGGGATTGAGATCCGGGGTGGGGAATGTTTCAAGGCCAGGAGGCAATTGGGGAGTCAGGAAGTGAAATCAATAGCTTGGATAGAGTTACTAATTTTTTTTGGGGGGGGGTGGGTGTGGTGTGAGGAGGGAAGAATTGCCTAAAAGAGAAGTAAGGAGACCCAGCTGAATTGGTTAGAGAGGTCCCTGGCATTGGGTTGAGCCCTGATGAAGGGGCAGCGCTACTAAAGCTTGATAGTTCTGAGAGTGCACCTCAGAATTATGTGATCTAATTTCCTGGACAATGCTCAAAATGTATAACTGGAAATTTGAATTTCCAGAGTGGCATTAATTTGACCCAGAAATCATTGCATTAACAAAGTACTTGGTAGATTACTGATTTTCATGTGAACAGCTCTGGAATGAACTGCACTTCATGTACAAAATTTCTAGGCACACATTTAGAAAAATAAAATTTTCTCCTCTTCAACATTCTGTACAGATTCTCAGAAAATCACCTTTAGAACAAGAGTGGTAGCTTGAAGGCCACTTAGACAAAATCCATTTGGAGTCAAATTTTGCAACATTTGGTATCAATTTTTTTGAATAAAGCCTTTGGAAATAAAGTTAAGATGGATCACGTTTATTTAATGACATCCCTTTAAAGATAGCAGGCCCAGAATTTGTGGTCACTTGTGAATTAACTGTACTTGTTGCTGACTTAAGCAACAATGTTCCCACTTGAATAGTTCCTTCAGAGGAAGTTTGCTGCCAACATCCAGCCCTATCTGGCAAGGTGATGCCCAGTGATGATAGGGCTATTTAATCTACTAAAAATTAAACAATATTAAATTTAACACTAAAAATACTTAACATTCGGAGGGTATAATGTTGCAATATAAAATCAATCTGTTTCTTTACATAGGTACTGAACAAAAACACTGAAAAGAAGGAAAGTTTTAGTTTCACATATGTAATACTTGTCAATGCCTTCTGCCCACATGACTAATGCCAGCCAAATTTTTTTTGTTAAATCACACTAGAGTTGCAATGCATTATAAAGTATAGTTGGATGCAAACTTTTGTTTGCAAGAACCTAAGAGAAGCAAAATGTAATTGGGGCCATCAGTTTCATTCTTTCCACAAATCATGTGAATTTGCTCTATCATGAACTCTACCCTGTAAGGTTCTGTGGAGTTAGGCCCATGCATGGTGCGTCAAGGACAACTCCAGATCGATTATTCTGATGTCCTCTTGTGTTTGCCCTTGGCCTGTTTCCAGTTTTGGCAGCACAATTCCATTATACCACATGGTATTTTGAAAATATGAACCAATGTTTTTATCACAAGTAACAGAGAGAAATGGCAAATAGCACTGAATTGTAAAGGACTTTCAGTGTTTTAATGTGAGCATTCTCATTATCCTCTGCCGTGATATGCAAGGCAGATTGGAAGCGCAGGAAGGAGCAAGAGTGTCTGACAAGAGTTTCCAAGTATATAAGAAAATAGGCCCTTTAAGCCTGCCTCACCATGTGACATGATCATGGATAATCTCTGCTGGTCTCAACTCTCCTTCTGTGCTATTTCTCCATGCCCCTCTATTCCTCAATCTATCAAATATTTATGCACCTCCACTTTAAATACCTTTAATGATCCCGCTTCCACCACTGCTGTGGCAAAGGATTCTGGATATTCGCCACCCTTTGTGAGAAGAAATTTCTACCTACCTCACTTTTAGATGATTGGTCCCGTATCTTGAACTTATGTGCCCTTTTGGAAGCTGTCCCACTCATGAAAACATCTCAACATCAACGTTGTCCGCGCCCTCTTTGGACCTTGTATGTTTAAATAAGGTTTACCCCTTACTCTTCTTAATTTCAAGGGTACAGGCTCAAATTATTTAGTCCCTCTTGGTAGGACAACTGTTTCATCCCAGGAATTAGCCTGGTGAAGCTCCTTTGTACTGCCTCTAATGTTGCTATATTTTTAGGTAAAGGGACCAAACCCTTGAGGACTCGCAAACACCCTGTACAATTGCAACAAAACTTTCCGTTTTTTAAACTCCAAACCCTTTGCAATGAAGGTCAAAGTACCGTTTGCCTTTCCAACTACTTGTTGGATATGCCTGCCTGCTTTTTGTGACATATATTGGTAAAAAAGCACGAAAAGCTGATGTGGAATTTCAAATGCCTAAATTTCCATGCTTTCATACAGGCGATCCCTGTGTAATGGCTGTTTGCGTAACAGAAATTTGCCTTTGCAGAATTCTCAAATCACTACCCAAAAATTTGAGATATGGAATAAAATTTGCTCCTACAGAATATATGTGAAAATTTAATAAATAAATATAACATTTCTTTTCTTTTCAACTGGCATTTCTTGATGCATGTGCAGATGATATGACTTTGTGTAACAGAAAATGGCAATACAGACTATTTTCTGGGAACACCACTATACCCCCTCCACCTCATAATGTGGGATTACCTATATATTTAACTTTGTTGATATAATTAATCTTAGTTATCTGAAAAAAATGGGCTTGTCATTTGCCTTGTAGTATCTGTAGTCTAAGATGCCAAACAAAATTGGAATTGGTTTATTATTGTAACATGTACTGAGGTACAGTGAAAAACTTGTCCTGCATCCCATTCATACAGATCAATTCATTACACAGTGCATTGAGATAGTACAAGATAAAGCAATACAGAACAATGCAGAGAAAAGTGTCACAGCCGCAGAGAAAAGTGTCACAGCCACAGAGAAAGTGCAGGTAGACAATATGGTGCAAGGTCATAACGAGGTAGATTATGAGGTTAAGGCTCTACTTTATTGTCCAAGGGAACCATTCAATAGGCTTATAATAGTGGGATAGAAGCTGTCCTTAAGTCTGATGGTACGTAGTTTCAGACTTTTGCATCTTCTGCCCGATGGAAGAGGGGAGAAGAGAGAATGTCCAGGGTGGGTGGGGTCTTTGATTATGCTGGCTGCTTCACCAAGGTAGTGAGAAGTATGGACAGAGTCCAAGGAGGGGAGACTGGTTTCTGTGATGTGCTGAGCTGTGTCCACAAATCTTTGCAGTTTCTTGCATTCGTGGGTAGAACAGTTGCCATAACAAGTCATGATGCATCCAGATAGGATACTTTCTATGGTGCATTGATAAAAATTGGTGAATGTCAAAGGGGACATGCTAAATTTCTTTAGCCTCAGAGGAAGTAGAGGCACTGGTGAGCTTTCTTGGTCATGGCATCTATGTAGTTGGACCAGGACAGGCTATTGGTGATGTTCACTCCTTGGAACTTGAAGCTCTCAATGCTCTCGACCTCAGCACAGTTGATGTAGACAGGAGCATGTGCACCTCTTCCCTTCCTGAAGTCGATGACCAGCTCTTTTGTTTTGCTAACATTGAGGGAAAGGTTGTTGTCATGACACCATGTTACTAAGCTCTCTATCTCCTTTTCTCCCTATCTATCTCCTTTGGCCCGCTCTGTCCATGCTGACCATTAAGTACCCAAAAATCCTAACCTCATTTACCGGCACTTGGTTCATAGCCTTCTATGCTATAATGGGTAGAAGGTAGGAGACCAGACAGGTGAGCCTTGGAAAAATTGTGATGATAAAGATGTAAAGAATTTCTCAAATAAGTGGAGACAGGTCAGAGTTGGACATTGTTATAGAGATAAGGCAGGTGAATGGTGAGATGGAAACAGGGTCAGTCAAGTACATCAAAGAGATTGTGAAGAGTAAGGTTCTACCTGGTCAGACTAGGGAGATGATGCAATTTGTCGGAGTTTTCGGCAGAGTAACTGATTTTGCTTCTGGTCTTCCCAATGTGAGGTATGTGTGTTAGGATAAGACAGCAGGATTTTGAATGACTCCATGGGGGTGGAGAGTGTGGGGTGGGGAAGGGTGGACATGCAGAATGAGGGAGCCTACCAGAAGGAGGTCTTAAGAAAAGAAAGGTCTGGGTATGGGTTTCAACAGCAGATGAGCTGAAACAAAGACTGCAATGAGAAATATTATGGAGATGGTCTTAGTCATCTTGGGGTCAAATATGAAACTGGGGTTTGGCTCAATTTAAAACAGTTGCCAGAAGATGGACAGAGTTGAAGGAGAGGGAGTGGGCATTGCGTTGTGAACCAAATATGATGGGGACCAAAGACAATAGTTTTGGCTTTCCCAACCGTTAGTTGGTGGCAGTTTCTGCTTATTGAGTCCTGGATGTCAGGGAGGCTGTCTCACAAAATTAAGAACAGCAGAGGAGTCAAGAGAGATAATAATGTTTTGAAGCTGTGTGTTACACCATACATGGGGATTATAAGTCATTGAGTAGAAGTATAAGGCGGAGAAGTGTTACTGAGGTATCCCAGAAGCAACAATATGGGGAAATGAAACCATGTCATGTAGAAATGCAATCTGCACTTTCCAGCAAGGTAGTAATGCCCATTAATTTACAGGTATTGATGAGAGTATTTCACCATTGTCTGTGAAGGGCTGCAGGCTATAATTGAACAGGTAAGAAATTTGCTGGAGCGAGTATTCTTGAATTGTTGTTGAATTTTGCAAAGTAACCAGGGGCATGATAGGGATAACCTATTTTACACAGTGAGCTGCTGTAAACTTGAATGCATTGCCAAAAACTTGGTGGAGCAGATTAGATAATTTTCTGAAGGGAATTGGATAAACACGTGAAGTGGAAAAACTTGCAGGGCTATGGGGAAAGGACAGGAGAATGGAACTACTTAGCTCAGCCTTTCAAAGAGCCAGCGCACATTTCTGCCATATTATCCTATGAATCCATGGGACTCCTGCAATTTGTTAGGAACCTTTATCTCAGAGGTTAAATGGTTGATCTTTCGGTTTGTGACAGGGTAGGTTGTGCACAGTTTGTTGAAGGAATAGGCTCAATCAACCATAACCTTGCTCTTTCGATGCTTTCTTTCTCTTAATTTTGTAGATGTAAATGTGAGAGATTTGCAAATTAAGGATTTCCATGTGCAGAAAATCACAGCCACAACAAGAAAGAAATCAAAAGATATGAAGTAAGCCAATTACAGAAGCAATATGCTCAGAACACACCTGCATGAAATCAAGGCATTTATATGGCCTGTTTTATAATGACATTTCTCCATAATTCCTAATTTGTTCATAACATGAGCCAAGTCCATGCTTGAAACAGAATTTTTACCCATTTAAACCATAATATGGTTTTGATATAGATGTATTGGGCAGATTTAATATCTTTTTGAAGGGTGTTTGTCAACCAACAGAAAACAGTTTATGAAATGAAGTGTCCTGTTTATACAGAGTTCTGAATTAAGGGGTTTATGCCATTTTGTGCACTTCAGACAGCCCTTTTATTTACCCAGTATACTATAGGACTGAGAAGTCATTTTTCATTTTGCCCTTCTGGACTGCTGTGAGTGAACTATTTGAAATACTGAAGGAACACATCACATCAGTCAGTGCTGGCTGATAGTTCAGGCATTTGACATGCAAACTGACTTGTATGCTCTTCTGCAGTGGTGGCTTAACTCCAGCAAGGTCCAATAAATGGAAACGACTAAAGCAGAGTAATGCTGAAAGGGGAGGGGAGGTGAATATGTGTCTGATGGTAGAACCTTGTTGGAGCTGGCAGAAATTGCAAAAGATGATAATAATATTTCTTTATTAGTCACATATACATCGAAACACACAGTGAAATGCGTCTTCGCGTAGAATGTGCTGGGGGCAGCCTGCAAGTGTCTCTACGCTTCCGGCCCCAACGCAGCATACCCACAACTTCCTAACCTGTACATCTTTGGAACGTGGGAGGAAACAGAGCACCTGGAGGAAACCCATGCAGTCGCAGGGAGAACGTACGAACTCATTACAGACAATGGCGGAATTGAACCTGGGTCGCTGGAGCTGTAATAGCGTTACGCTAGCCACCACACTACCATGCCTGCCCAAGCTGATCCATTGAATGTGTAGGCAGGGGAATTAGCATTTCTCTACTCCCTCCCAACCCCTCCACAATGTCAGTCGAGACCCTTAATCTGGATTTATCATCAGGTCCAGATGAAGGGTCTCCACTCGGAACGTCGACTGTCCATTTCCCTCCACAGATGCTGCCTGACTTGCTGAATTCCTCCAGTGCTTTGTGTGTTGCTCCAGATTTCCAGCATCTGCGGTCTCTTGTGCCTCCACCAAAATGTCAGGTGAGTCTTTTTATTCTCATATTAATTCCTAACCATAAGGAACTGACTGAAACTCTGACAGGGTAGCCTGAAAGGGCAGATGCAAGAGCTTACCAATTAGGTTAGGGTTCTGGAAAAATGTGGCCAAGGAAGGCTCAAACATTAACCTGGTCCACACCTTTTCATCACACTTTACGGAGGGAAGGGGAGGTCCTAGAGAGGGTTCAGAAGAAATTTACAAGGGATTTCAGCTGTGAAGGTAGATTGGAGAAGCTGGAACTGTTCTCTTTGGAGCTAAGAATGTTCATAGGAAATTTCATAGACATGTACAAAATTACAGTGGATTTAAGTAGGGTAAATACAGGAAAGCTGCTCTCATTAACACTTGTTTTGAAGATCAGCAGACAAAGATTCAAAATTATGTACATAAGATGTGAAGAATTTTTTTCTTATGCAGAAAGATTATTAGCTGAATTCATTGTCTGTATGAGTGGAGAAACAGTGAGTCAGGGTTTCCATAAGTGAAATGGATATACACTATAATACACTATTACACTGTACACTATTATATACACTATTTATGTTCTATCATGAATGATAGAGAAATGGGGGGCTATGTGGGAGGAAAGGGTTAGACCTTAGAACAGGATAAAATGTCAGCACAATATTGTGGGCTGTAGGGCCTGTAATGTGCTGTAATCCTCTATGTTCTATGTTCAAGTCTTACAGTGTGAGGCAAAACATCTCTGATTTTCATTCTGGATTCTCAGCATGTTGCAGATGGGGGATCCCGGACATGTGAAGTGTATATGTTGTATGTACAGAGGAGAGAGTTTGCTGGGCTACGGGAAGCAAAAGCAAGATCTGGGATTGAATAAATTGCTCTTCGAGGAGTGACACACAAAAATTGGGCTGAATGGGCTACTTCAATACTATGGTAATTCTATGATATTTCTTGGTAGGGACCATGAGTAGATAGAATTTCATAACTCATAGTCCCTTCCCTTCCCTATCACAGGAACCACTCCAAGCTGGCCCTGGCTATCAATCCCACTACGTACCCCTGTCAAAAGGTTATAAAATATTCTGTCATTTCCCACCACTTTTCCACTCAACACAGACTGTAATCAGCTGGTGAAGTTTACTGCTGGATGTTAAAACTGGTCAGTCCCATTGTGTCTTGCATGCGCAGGAACTCATCTGCAATGTTTCCCATCAAAAATCCACCAGCGGTTAAAATCCAGGCCAGGACTTCAGAAAACTTCACACTCAGCAGACAGAAGGGGAGATAGGCACCTGTGACATATCATCATTCTTCTTTTAAATATTGTTTAACAATAACAAAATTTGTTGAAGCATCCTAGATTATCAAGATGTGGACATAATTAGATAGTTCACTATCTCATGATCTGTGGTATTTTTGCTAAATCATGATATGACACAGAAAGCCCATAAAGCTGTTTGTCACGTAAACATATCAACGCAGAAATATCATTACCAGTTAGATTAGTGCTGCCACGATTAGTGCTGTACATGCAATTTGAGAGCCTCTATGGACAAATTCCTCATGAAATCAATTCATGGTCTGTTTTTAATCTATCTTTCTATCTGAAGTATTTAAAGTATGAGGCTAACCAGACACATGGTCCTATTTACTTTTATCTGCAATAACTGCTGAAATCTACATAGATGGGAGGACTCTTTCCTGCAGCAGGTAGCTTGAAAGCTTGAATGTGGCTTCAGTATCAGAGGCCTCAGAGCAAACTACTGCGGATTCTGGAAATCTCAAGAAACCTAGAAAATGCTGGAAATACTCATTTAACAGTTCAGCCAGAATCTATGAAGAAAGAAACAAAGTTAGTGCCTCAGGTCAAAAACCTCTATTCAGATTTGGAAAAAAAGTTAGAAATAAAATGTTTTAAATCACTGAGAATATGTTTGTGTATGTGAGAATGTGTATGTGTGTCTTTTTTATATATATATATATATATATATAT
>JARFYF010000052.1:94145995-94156579 GCA_030265395.1 Rhina ancylostomus
GTGGCCCGCGTGCTTTACACCCGGCACGCTGCCTGGCCTGCTGAGTTCCTCCAGCATTATCGTGTTTTTCATCAGTTTTGGTAATTTTGATGTTTAACAAGTGCCGAGAATTGACTACGACCACCAGGGAATCACTAATCCTCTATCTCATTTTCCTCCTCTCTGTGGAACAAGAGTGGAGTAGGCAGAACCTTGAGGCAATTTCACCATTCAAAGACATTCTCTACCTCTATTTCACTGACCACTTCTTTTCCCCATTTCTTTACCTTCTTGACCTAATTAGCTAACAAAATAATTTATAAAACTGAAATAAAATGGAATCTTAATCCAAATAGTTTAAATTAAAAACTTGACATCTTGGGAGGCAAAACCTGCTGTTTATCATTTCAGGGTGTAGCATTATAATGCTCTGAGGCTTCATGTTTGCAGTGTGATGTATATCTGCCTGTGCTTTTCACTTTTGAATGCAGGGAGTTATGCTTTAATGTGATAGTTACAATCCTAAGAAACTTGGTGTTATAGAAATTAATGATGTAACAGAACAGGGTGTAGTTTCCTTCAAAGCACAGATTTAAACAGGTTTTGCTGATTGCGCTATGGGTCAGTGTAAGGCAAATAGTGTTCACCAATCCATCAAATGCAATATAATAATTTGTGTTTTAGCAGATATACCTGCATACCTCACCTCAGTGGGGCAAAAGCAAAGTACCCTACACTGTCAATAGGCCTGGTTTCACAATTGAACATCCAAGGGCCAGTTTTCTTCCCTCAGCAGATGTTCCGGTGCATTACAGTGGAGATGCTGTGCTGTTAGAGATGCTTTTTCTTTTAACCCTCCTTCAAATGGATGTAAGCCACCCCAAGACAAACTTTGAAAAACAAATGGGGGTTGGGGGGGAATGAATATTCCTGGTGTCCCAGCCAATGTTTACCCCCTCAATCAAAATATACAAAAAAAATGATGTGGAGTTTGGGAATTTGCCACACACACACGACAAGTTTAGTTAGTTTTTGGGAGTTAATATTCGGGGTTTAACATTTTTACTTCTAACATTCTAACATTTTTACTTTTATTTTACTTATTATCATAAGTAGTTATTAATAAGGTAGCTTTTAACACATACATGTCTCGGTGTGTTTCTGTTGTTGCTGGTACGTAACAATAGAGTCTTTTAATCATGGTGAAAATGTCTAATAGTAGAGAGTGTAGGTTTACGGTGAGGGGAGAACATTTAGGACATGCATTTAAGGTGAGAGGGAGAAAGTTTAAAGGAGATGTGCTGGGCAAATTTTTGTTTACGCAGTGGTAGGTGGCTGGAATGTGCCGCCAAGGGTAGTGGTGGAAGCAGATACAATAGTGTTTGAAAGACTTTTAGATAGACACATAAATATGCAGGGAATGGAGAGGTATGGATTATGTACAGGCAGAAGAGATTTGGTTTAATTTGGCACCGTGTTCAGCACAGACACCGTGGACCAAAGGGCCTGTTCCTGTGCTGTACTGTTCTATTTAAAGGAGAATTACATGGCATGTACTGTTCTATTTAAAGGAGAATTACATGGCATGTAACACAGAGTGGTAGCTGCCTGGAACATGCCGCCATGGAAGCGGGTGCAATAGAAATGATTAAGAGGCATTTAGACAGACACACAAGAACAGGCAGGGAATAAAGGAATACAGACTACCGGCAGATGGGATTAGTATGGATTAGCGTCATGGTTAATACAGACAATGGGTGAAGAGCCTGTTCTTGTGTTGTAGTGTTCTTTGTTTTAACACTAACTCTTTAAAAAAGGCCAGAAGTAAAATACAGCAAGTGCTGGAAATCTGAAATAAAATTACAAAATGCTGGAAACGCATAGCTGGGCAGGTAGTTTCTGTGGTGAGAGAAACTGTTAATTGATGACCTTATTGAATCTTAATCTTTTACTATTTTTAGTTTGGATCATCAACACTATTGTGATATAAGATATGCCCCCTCTGCCTCTGATTGTTGTGGTTGTCTATTGGAGATCTAAATTAAAACCATGGCCATACTTGAAATTGTTCAATAAATTCACATTAGAGCAATTAACACCTTAAGGCATAGGAGCAGAATTAGGCCATTCGGCTCATCAAGTCTGCTCTGCTATTCGATTGTAACTGATTTATTCTCAACCCCATTCTCCTGCCTTCTCCTCGTAACCTTTGACACCCTTACTAATGTAATGGGGTGGCACGGTAGCATAGTGGTTAGCACAACGCTATTACAGCACCAGCGATTGGGGTTTGATTCCCGTTGCTGTCTGTAAGGAGTTTGTACGTTCTCCCGTGTCTACGTGGGTTTCCTCCTGGTGCTCCGGTTTCCTCCCACATACCAAATACATACGGGTAGGTTAACATGGGTTTAAAATGGGCAGTGTGGACCCTTTGGGCCGGAAGGGCCTGCAAATAAAATTTAAAACAAAACATTTAAGATTTTGAAAGTACTCTCCTCAACAGAGTGAAACTTCAACAAGGCTAACCTTTCAAGATCATGCTGGATTGTCTCAAGAATACTGAATAAACAAAGGCTTTGAGGACATAAGGTTGTCCCAATAATCCACCTGGGCTGGTAACCAGAGACACTTGAAGAATATGTAATTAATGCACCATGACTGTAATGTGTGCTGTGTATAAGTCAAATAGCAGTACTCACATAAGCTATTCTGACAGTAGCACACGTACCCACAAGCTCTGCCACAAAGAAAGTCAAAGGCAGAAAGGGCTTGGAAACATAGACTATCCTGATGTGGAAATATATTGCTGTTCCTTTATTGTCAATGGTTTAAGTCCTGGAACTCCCTACCCAGCATTGTGGGAGTACCTGCATCAGAATCCTTGCAGCTGTTCAATAAATGTGCTCACCATCACCTTCTCAATGGCAATTAGTCATGAGCAATAAATGTTGGCCTTGCCAGTGATACCTAAATCCTAGGAAAGAAAAACATGCATTGGCACAGCAAGTGGAGCTACTGCCTCAGAGCTCCAATGACCCAGATTAAATCCTGACCTCCGATGCTGTCTGTGTGGAGTTTGCATGTTTTCTGTGTGATTGCATGGGTTTCCCTTGGTGCTCCAGTTTCCTCCCAGATTTCAAAGATGCATGAGTCAGTAGGTTAGATGGCCAAAGTAAATTGCCCCTAGTGTGCAGGTGGGTGGTAGAGTATGAGGGCAGTTGATGGAAATGTAAGAAAGATAAAATGGTCTTAATGTAGGATTAGTGTAAATGGGTGTCATAGATATGGATGACTGATAGTTGGCATGGATCTAAAGACCTGTTTCTGTTTGGTATCTGTGGAGGAGGATAATATTGTAGATCTTATGTTCCTGGTGAAGCACAATTGTTGCTGGTACCCTCAGAATTTTTGACTACAACTGATCCCTTACATGAAAATTTGAGTTGCACATGAACAGAAACTTTATATAGGAGCTCATGGATTTTACTTTCCTCAACAAAATCTAGAATTGCAGACTTGTTTCTTGTGTACATGTGTCACATTCCAAGCTCAAGGGTGGTTATTTACTGGAAAAGCAGCTTGGAACAAAATTAACATTGAGGGAGTAATTTGCTGCAACGCCTACTAGATCATCCTGAATCAGAATGGTGATGACACACTCATTTAGATGCCACCATATTTTGTGGTTTGTGCCTGATGAGCAATCTCTTTGGATAATCATTCTACTGCACTTTCCATAAATTATTATTCCATTCCATTTAAAATGGGTTATTATTCCATTCTATTGCCGATGGATAATTATTCCATTCCAGTAGACGTATTCAATATAAAGAGCTGGTTTTTAAATTTATGATTTAAAAGGCATGAAAAATATATTAAAGTAATGCAAACCATATGATGATCAATTTCCATAGATTTACTTTTAGGTAAATTGGGTAAAAGATGAAGGAGCTTTAAATAGCATGACTCTGAGTGGAAGCTCCTTGAAATTTCTTTCATGAGTGCATCCATTTCTTGGGGACTTCAGCTTTTAAAGCATGTACACACAACCTTAATTCTGGGCACCCGATGGGGACAAAGAAAAGAAGTAGATAAAATAATGGAAAGCTCTTAATTTTATGTTGCTGATACATCATAGTCACTACTATTTTAATTGGACATTTTCCTCATGGGACTGAGATGAGTGACTCCAAAAGCAACTTCAGCAACAACAGCTGGGGCTGCCTGAAGTTGGGAGATAAGAGATGCATTTCACGCCAAGAAGAGTCTTCAGCAATGTGTTGGGATGCTACATGCTGCCTAAGTTTGCCATACACAGACACCTGCTGTTCTATTCTAATAGCCTACCCGTTCCCCTGCCCTGAGTCAATCAGCATCAACAGTCATTGTCATGTATTTTCTCATTTCCTGCATTGAAACACATTGAGCCAATCCTACAATTTTGAGAGTTTGCAAAGTTTGAAAGCAAACCTTCACTCTCATTTTACCTGATTCTCATGATTGTGACCCGGGCCAACGACGGCCAGGATTTCTTTGGGTGTGTATAGACAATGATGCTGGATCTTTCACCGCCCATGCCTGCCATCACGGTCTTCTCAGCTACTCTACTTGCTGCCCTGTCCTGCATTAAAGGCTGTAATCAATGGCTGTTGAAAAGGTAGGTGGTGAGCGAGGCTTATGCAAACAATGCATGGGTGAGAGGTGAGCATGAAGCAGGATGCAATAATGATGGTCAAAATTGGTGTGTGGGAGATGTTAAGGAAGCAGTGCCAAGAAGTGTGAAAGATAGTTTTGTTGGGTGTGATGTGAGCAAAATAACACAAGATGCTAGAAAACAAAAATTCTGCAAATACCCAGTAGTTAAGGCAGTATCTCTGGAGAGAGAAGCAAAATTAACTTTTCAGATTGATGACATAAGTGAGAAAAAGAGATATTGTCATATGTTTCCTGGTTACATGCAAGAAATTAAGTGGAAAGGAATGTTAGTTGGTTAGTTAGTTAGATGAAGGAATATACCCACCATTGTTACTTTTGCAAGGACATTGAATCTCTTCTTACATTGAACCCAGCTCCTTCAAAACAATTGTATGGCAAGTTTATACAGTACGTAGCACCCCACACATTGCTGGAACCTCTTCAGTTATAGGTGCAGGCCTATGCACTCCATCTGCGCTGTCCCTTCCAAGATACATTGGAACCCAGTGCCAAAGGAGAAGGAATGAAATGTGCCGGGTAAAAATCTCAAATTGTAATGTAGTTTTCAAGAAAAAACTATAGCAATGACTATAGTCAGAAGGGTGAAGGAGGTTGTCATGAGGACAAGGTATCTGAAGTATATATTGGAACCTTAATGCTATCAGTGACAGCAAAAGTAACAGCAGATTAGATCTTTGTTACCTCAGGCTTTTTCCAGGGAATGTTGGAACATCAACAGCTCATCAATGCAATAGTGCCTTAAACATTGTTTACCAGCAGAAGCCATCATATCATCAGTGTCTGTAAACTCTTTTGTGTTGCTGATTGCAAACCAGTTCCCCCTTGCAGTATCCAATTCATTCAGTATTTCTGCAAACAACAATACCCTACAGTAATTGAACACTTGCCCAGATCTCCTCCGGTCTTATCCTCCTCCTAACTATTGTTTGTACCAAAGTCGACAGAATCTAGCTTCCTACAGTACCTTATTAAGAATGTCAAGAATTCATTGGCAACCCTTGACTCACTAACGTCTTGTATGTCTCTCGCCCCAGCACCAGTAACAATATCTCATTCCTTGACGGGCATGGCACTGTGTTTCTCCATTTTCTGTTTGTTCTGAGACCATATAATGGTTGTCCTCAGGAATACTTCCATTTTTTGGGCAAATAGCTGAGATTGCTTATAAATTCTCAAGCTCACAGATGTATCTGCCATATCATCAGCCTGCCATCATCACTTTTCTACCTAGTGAACCCAGTTCTCTATTAACCTAGAATTTCATTACTAGCCTGCTCTTCCCTGAAGCAGTCCATCCTCAGTATAGAGGCTGCAGGCTATTTAGTTTTGCTACTTAGGCAAAAACACAGAGGTAAGGCAACCACAGACAATTTTTATTGAGAGTAGTTAATACTCTATCATGGTACAATAATGTATCTAAAGTTATACCACTTGTTATGTTCTTATAAGAGCCACTTGCACTCACAAAGACCAGAGTAATTTTATCCTTCGGCAACAAAAGACGATCATTAGTACTGATGCTGTCTAACTTCACTGGATAATTCATGTAATAGCTGCCTGGTCATTCATGAGAACTGTAAAAGACTGCCATTAGAGTTTCTATAATGTGCTGTTGAATTGCAGATTTACATGTAGGTAGGAAATGATCTAAGGACTGTATCAGAAATCCATTCCTATGGGTTTTAAAATCCCTTACACTTACACACATGTAAAGGAAACTCAATCCCTGGACACAACCATTAACTTGTCACAATTTAGAACATAGAATCTTTAGATTAGAACAGCAGAGGAACAGGCCCTTCAGCCCACAATGTTGTACTGAACTAATTAAATATGCCTATCTAAGGGCCTTTTAAACTCCTCTGTCATCTTTGCCTCAACTGCCACGCCTGACAGCATATTCCAGGCACCCACCACCACTCTTTAAAAACAAAACTTGACCAGCATATCTCCTTTGAACTTATCCCCTCTCACATTAAATACATGCCCTCTATTATTAGACATTCTGACCCTGGGAAAAAGTTACTGGCTGTCTATTCCATCTATGCCTCTCACAAATCTTATAAACTTCTATCAAAGTCGAGTTTATTGTCATATGCATAAGTACATGTATGCACAGGTGCAATGAAAAACTTACTTGCAGCAGCATCACAGACACATAGCATCATATAAGCAGCATTGACCAGAAAATCATAAATTAAACATAAACTATATAAAATTTTTTTACAAGAAAGAACACAACTAGAACAAAAAAAACAAAGTCCACTTTAGTGCAAAGTGGTCAAAGTTGCTAAACTGTAGTGTTTAAGATTTTGCCTGTGAGAGGCATAGATGGAGTAGACATAGAACATAGTACGGCACTGGACAGGCCATTCAGCCCATGATGTTGTGCTGATCGTGATGCCAATTTATACTAAATGTCCTCTTCCTGTGTATCACCCATATCCCTCCATTCCTTTCACATTCATGAGTCTATCTAAAAGGCTCTTAAACTCCACCAACACAACACAAAATGCTTAAGGACCTCAGCAGGTCAGGCAGCATCTATGGAGGGAAATAAACATTTTGAGTCAAGACCCTTCATCAGGCTCTAGATTCCTGCATCTGCAGAATCTCTTGTGTCTCCATTAAACTCCATCAAATTGCCTGTTTCCATTCCTACCCCTGGTAACCCTTTCCAGGCCCCTACCAATCTCTGTGTAAATAAGTTGCTCCTCACATTGCCTTTAAACTCCCACCTCTAACCTTAAAAGCATATCCTTTGGTGTTTGACATTTTTACCCCAGTGAAAAGGTTCTGACTGTCTACCCTATTTAAAAGACCTCTATCAGGCTCCCCTCAATCTCCATTGCTCAAGGGAGGACAATCCAAGTCTGTCCAACCTTTCCTGATAGCTCATACTCTCTAATCCAGGCAGCATCTTGGTAAACCTCTTCTGCACCCTTTCCACAGTCTCCACATCCTTCCTATGATGGTGCAACCAGAATTACACACAATACTCCAAGCACAGTTTGACTAAAGCTTTGTATAGCTGCAGCAGGACTTCCTTGCTCTGATACTCACCACCCCTACCAATGAAGGCAAGCTTGCCATATGCTTTCTTTGCCACTGTATTGACTAGCGTAGCTACTTTCAGTGAACAATGGACATGGACCACAAGATCCCTCTGTACTTCATTACTATTAAGGGGCCTACCATTAAATGTATACTTTCTCCTTTCATTTAACCTCCCAAAGTGCAACACCGCACACTTGTGCGGATTAAACTCTGTCTGCTACTTCTCTGTCCATATCTGTAACTGATCTATATCCAGCTGTTTTCTTTGATAGTCCGTTACAGTGGCCATAACTCCACCAATCTTGGTGTCATCCACAAACTTGCTAATCAACCCATCTACATTTTCATCTAAATCATTGATAAATATCACAAACAACTGAGGCCTCAGTACTGACCTTTGTGGAACACCACCAGTCATGGCCCGCTTCCATGGGCAAGCCAGTTCCAAATCCAAACTTGCAATTCACATTGGATCCCGTGCATCTTTATCTTCTGAATCAACCTCCCATGAGGGACCTAATCAAGTGCCTTACTAAAGTCCATGTAAATAATATCCACTGCCTTATGCTCATCAAGCACCTTTGTCACCTCCTCAAAAGACTCAATCAAGTTTGTAAGGCATGACCTGCCCCACACAAAGCCATGCTGACTGTCCCTAAGCAGGCCATGCCTTTCCAACTGTGTATAAATCCTATCCCTCAATATCCTCCCCAATAGCTTCCCTGCCACTGAAATGAGGCTCACAGGCCACTGATTACCTGGATTATCCCTTCTTGAACATTTGCTACCCTCCAGTCCTCTGGGACCTCGCCTGTTGCTAGTGAGGACACAAAGATCATTGTCAAAGCCCCAGCAATCTCCTCACTTGCTTCTTTCAATATTCTGCGATATTTGCCATCAGGCCCTGGGGATTTATCCACCTCAATGATTCCACTTAATCCACCTAGACAGCCAGTATCTTTTTCCCAGGGTCAAAATGTCTAATACTAGAGGGCATGCATTTAAGGTGAGGGGCGTAAGTTCGAAGGAGATGCATGGGGCAAGTTTTGATTTACACAGAGAGTGGTGGGTGCCTGGAATGTGCTGTCAGGGGTGTGCGCTGCCAGGGGTGGTGAGGGAGGCAAATACGATAGAGGTGTTCAAGGGGCTCTTAGATAGGTACATGAATGCGCAGAGAATGTAGGGATATGGACTTCATATAAACAGAAAGGATTAGTTTAGTTAGGCATTTAATTACTAGCTTAATTAGTTTGGCACAACATCATGGGCCAAGGGGCCTGTTCCTGCACTGTACTGTTCTATGCTCCAAGAGTGTCAAATCTGAAATTTACTATTTCACTAGCACTTTCTCTAAATCTATGAACGTTTGAAAGATTCCATCCTCATTTCCTTGAGCAACCTGGAGTTCATCCCATGTGGATCAGGTGATTTATCCAATTTAAATGTGGCTAGCCTTTCTAGTACCTCTTCTTTATCTGCTGACTTCTTCCTTGTTGAACACTGATATAATAACGTAAAATTGAAACATTTAAAATAACAGTAAGGAATTAGATGACCTTTTCAAAAACACATCAGGAATCAGTCAAGTTGCTTTGGAGTGACAGACAGATAAGCAGGTAAAAATAAGTTGACACCCAGAGGAACAGAAATTCACCTACCTGTCCTTACACAAAACACAAAAAAATTGAGCACGGATAGAAATCTGTTTTGGAAATTCCAAATTTAATGAAAGCAACTGCTACTATAAAATGTGAGTTTAATGCAGGAAAACTAAGGATAATTTCTGGTCCACTCAATTGAAATGTGTTCTTTATAGGACCAGGAACAAGAAGCTTAAAATACTGGAAGACTAATAATATCATTCAAGATTCATGTGGGGCAGACTGGGATATAGTAGTGGCTTGGCAACTGAGATATTCTTCCCCAGCAATTCAATTGCATAATGCTATCATTTTCCAGTATTACGCAATTGAAAATCTGTTACTTTCCGGAATAAAATGTGATATCAATCATTTATAGATCATTTTGCATCAGTCGAGGAAGCCAACTGCGTACTACCTGGTGTGAGTCACCCATGTGCACCTGTTGTAATTTCCATGTCAGTGACACACACAGTTCCCTGTGCATGACCCACTTTTAGAGGATTGTAGGGAACTGGCTTAACTACTTCACACCACATTGGACAGAGACACCACTAAGGCAAGTCACTTAACTAAAAACAAAATATGTTAGAAATACTCAGCAAACCAGACAGCATCAGTGAAGGGAGAAACAGAGCATAGTGACCTGACTCAGAGTATTTCTAGTACTTTGATTTTGTTTCAGGTTTTAAGCATCTGCAGTATTTTGCTTTAAGATAGGGTAAGCTCTTAATTATCACCCATCCGGTTCTCCTTCACAATGCCACACCCTCCATTTCTTCCCCTCACCCACCACCACCAACCCAATATTATTTCCAGAGCCCCACCCACCTACCAGGTACCCACAATCCTTCCAGCTACCTAACCCCAAGGCCACAAAAGGCCTTGATCTCAACCCTCTCTCTGCCACTCACATGATTTGTGCCACCGATTCTCAGCAAGTTTTCATTCCTTCACTGCCACGCCCACCTGCCCTCCCTCAACCCGCTGCCAAACCTGGACTCAGTCAGAACTGTAGACCAAGTCAGGTGAAAAAAGTTTTTTTTTGCTGTTGACTGTGCCACAAAGCAGATTTTTTTTTACAACATGTTTCTTAATGTTTTTTCACATGATAATGCCCTCAATGTTTTATCACTGTTCTATTAGGAGATTAAAACTGAAAATAAAATAATAAAAGACATGCCAGTTCATA
>JARFYF010000052.1:94518961-94534039 GCA_030265395.1 Rhina ancylostomus
AGGTAGGATACATATTACCCTGTGGTAAAAAGCACCTTGCAAATAGGTGAGGTGATTATATTGACTGTATGGATACCATTATTCATTTCTGGGGTTGTGTCTAGGGTGGCTGATGATAGCAGATTTGAATGACAGAGGCTGATCAAGAGGATAATTCAAACTGTTAACATCAGCTATCGTGAAGGACAACAAAGAGACGGGTGATTAACAGTCTGGTGGGAATATGGTCAAAGACAAAATGGTGGATCACATGGACAAGATGAACTCAGAAGACTGGATGGCAAAGCTAGAGCAAAAGGAAAGTTCAGAGTTAGGACAAGTTTGACCTAGTTGTCAATGGGGAAGTAGTAAAGTGATCAAGGCAGTTGAATGGATAGTCTTAAGTCTGATAAAAAGGCAGTTAAAGAGAGCCTCACACTTTGACAAAGGCAAAAGATAGAGAAATGCAATGAAAAGGGGGTTAACATGATTGCTTGCAATGGTCAAAAGTGGCCAGGGATTACCCTTGCATTTCGGGAGGATCCTGGATCAGGAAGCAATATTAACAGAGCCTGATAATCCTGCATAAGGTCCGACTGGATCTGATATGAATGGTTAGGCTAGCAGTTCACCATAAACTTGATTTCTGGGAAAAGTTCACTTACCTGTTTTGACCTTGCAAACACAGTTGATAATTAATGACCCTGGCCAATACAAAAGGCAAGTACTTACTTTCAACAAGGTCTGCTTTCAATGCAAGTAGAAGTGCACATTCATAACAAAATATCCCATTTTCTTGCAATTCTTGATCAATGTAGTGGTATCCCAGCATAATTAGAACCTGGATAAGATTTTCATCAGGGGAAACATTTTGCAGTTCAAAGAAAAGATGAATGGACTTTAAAAGTAAATGTTCAGAAAGTTGAGTCTTTGACGAAAGGCAAAGCAAACCGAAGTTTGCATTGACAATGGCTTGGTTAAGCATCATTCCTGAATTCAGAGAGATCAAAAGGGCTGCAACATAGCTCTTAATAGCTTCCTTGATATTTTTTAGTTTTCTCATTGAGATAGCAATCATATTGTAAACAACCCCCTTTTGCACAGGGCAATTCAGGACAAAGGGGGAATCCAGCAGGGTATTTAAAATGACAATGGCTTTAGCAGGTTGACTATTCAGAATGTACAACCATGCAAGAGAAATGAGTGCATCAATCACCTCCTCAGTACTAGCAGAAGCCGTGATGTTAATGGCCATTTCCATATAGTGAATTGCTCTTTCATATTTTCCATGAAGTTTATAAATTGTTGACAAGCTGAGGCAAATAGTTCTACTAATGCTGCCCTGATCAAAGCTGTTTGCAGAAGACAGTGCCCACTGAAGGCAAGGTGCTACCTGTGTTGGAATCACAGGTGTGACTTTACCCATTCCACAAAACTTAGAAGCTCCTTTCATTATAAAGTTAGTGCATTTCAAATAATCCATTAGTGTTCTTGTAGGCTGTAAACATGAACATTTCACACAGCTTATAGCAAGGTTTGGCAGACACTTCTGATAATAGAGTGATCCAAGAGTAAAATAAAAGTCTAAAGAGATCTCACTTTCTAACATTGCGACATTTCTCAAAAACTGCAGTCTTTCAATGAAGGGCAAACAATCCTCATACTGTTTAAGATTTATATGAAGTTTAGCTAAAAGAAAGCATGCTCTTGCTTCAGCAAGCTTGTTTTCAGTCAGCACTGCCTTCTTCAAGATGCATCTCAGAATTTCAGCTTCTGTGTCAGTTGAGCAGATGTAGTTTGGGATACCCAAGAGCAAGGCTGCAATCTTCTCAAAAAGGGCACAGTATTTCTCTTTGTTGTTCTGTTTCATGTAAATAGCAACAAGGTTCGTATACACAGCAATTAGGAGAAACAGGTCTGTGAACTGTCCTTTCATCAGACACAGAGCCTCTTCAAAGTAAACTCTTGCTTGTGAGAATTTGAGCTTCTTGGCACACATTCTACCCAGCAGAAAACAGAGCCTTGTTTGAGCCCATTGCATCTGTTGCTTTCTTGCTGCTTCCCTTGCCACTTCAAGGTAATGAATCAATTCTTTCAGTTCAGAGTAGCCATAAAAAGTGGATGTCAGAAAGGAAAAACTGGAGTCATAAAGATTTGTGAAGTGCTTGCTAAATTCATCATTATCCAAAAACACTAATAAAGGATGAAGTATTTCAGTGTTGTACAGGACTTGTGTGTTTCCTATATAGAACCAAGGCTCCTGTGGCTTCTCGAAGACTGGTCCATCCTTTTGATTACACATTAAAGAATCTTCTTCAACTTCTAACCTCTCATTGTCCGATTCCATGCACTCCTTCTCGTTTAACCCATATACAGCTTCATTCAGCTTAGCTTTCACCACTTTCATTTCCAGTTTACTTGGAGCATAGTCCTCTCCTGCAAGAAGTGGTTATTTGTCAGAAGTAACAAGCAAAATCACAGCATTTGAAAAGGCAAATACCACAAGACAGTTGATTCCAGAAATGTTATAAACACTAACATATTTCCATTGTACAATGACATTTCAATTACATTTCTTATTTCTAAGGTAAACATTATAGAAGAGCTACATGTAATCAAATATTCAAATTATCTAATTATTTAATACAAGCTCTACAGCATAGTTGTCCTGATACTGGGCTAAAAATTCAGAGTCTGGACTAATAATCCAGAGACAAAAGTTCAAATTTCACTATTCCCATTAGCAACTCATCAGATAATGGGGCAGCCTTTCCTTGCATGCAGCAAGACCTGTTGAGGCTCATAATTGTCAGGCAATGAGCATCTGCAGCAGAGGGAACATGTTCAATGGCAATACAGTAGCAGAATTCCACACAAAATTGACCAGAAATGTAACCTGGTCAGCCACTTAAATACCATAACTACAAGGCAGATCAGAAGCTAGGTATCCTGCCTTGAGTGACACTAAGATTTTTCACCATCTACAAAATGGTCAAGATAGGAGTGTGATGGAATATTCCCTCTTTGCCTAGCTGAGTGCAGCTCTGGCAACACTCAAATGGTGAGCACTACCCAAGAGAAAAGAAATTCCTCTGAAAGTATTCACCCATCATGTTCAGGACTCTTTCCCCTTGCATGCATCATTTACAAAATGCTTGCAGAAATATGGCAACAATCCATGGGTTCTATCATTTTGACTGATAAGGTGGCATACATTTGCAAAGATCACTTTCTTCAAGTTCACTCTCCTAGTTACACACCAGCCTGTGACATCAAACCTTGATTCTCCCTATTGAATAACATCGGACAAGTACATTTACAATTCGATTTCAGCGGCTCAAGGCAGTAGCCAGTCACCATTAACTCGAGGAAAACAGCTGCATCCCGGCAAAGCAACAAAACTAAAATTATAAGAACTCCAGTGTAACAGTAACCAGTTGAAGAAAATGTTTGCACTGCATTTGGTTTTCAGTTTAGCACTACTTACAGGCTTAAAAATGGTCACTGAAAACAGTTTCATTTTCTTCTCAGTTGTGGACTAAACAGGGCAGAAAAGTAACAGGCATAGATAAAAACACCCAAAAATTCATGTGCTCACAGAATGCTATCCTTTGCAGTAAAAGTGCAGAACAGGAATCTGACCAGGTAAAAGAGCCTTAATGCCTTCGTGCAGCAATTTAATTAATATTAAAATAGATGTGGAAAAAATTCAAAGTTTATTGACCAACTCTTGAGAAAAAGCATTAATATAAACTTCCTAGTTTTTTTTCCATCCCATACTCAGCACATTTATGGTCTCAGTAGACTAAAAATAAATGTATTTTGTACATATTAGTTCTGAATCAATTATTTCTCCTGGCTCTGAAAGTAGCTGCCTGTTATCAGAGGTCTGCACCTCAGTAAGACTTAAACTCCCTGGCGCCTGCATGGTGAGACACACAAATCCAAGGTTACTTGGAAGTTAAGTACGGTCACCATCTAACTGGCTGCTTTGCCAATAGACTCAGAGCCTAACAGTGGGGCAGGAATAGGGAGCTTGTCCAAATGCATCACATATCTTCACTTTAACTTTACACCAAGGAGGGCTAGCTTACAAAAAAATGACCCTATTTAAATAAATGGTGTTGCTGACCTCACTAAAAAGAGCTGCGACAATAGGTTGAGATATTTAATTTTGGAAGTTTGCAACATAATATTTTCAAATAAATTTACTCAATTTTACTTTGTATAACACGAATCATACAATGTAACTATTATACAAGGCAAACATTATATAGCATTGTGTCATGAACACTACACAATTTAAAATCCTCAACTAGCATTGGGAGATTTCTATGTTATTACCTTTTACATCCTCCTGGGAATTCACTGGTTCCAGCTTATCTGGATATAAAATAATACAACTGTGAGTAACATGGACACTAATGCAGCATATTACATGAACAGAATTCTAAAAAGTAAAAATGAAATAGCATCCCTAAAGAAAGCTCATAATTTCTTAAATATTGCATTTTACCCAAACACATTACCAATTCATTATGTAAAGTGTCACACTTTAAAGTATTGTCTGTTGGGTTGATGCCAAGTTGGAAATAACACAAAGAACAAGCAAAAAAAAGTTTGCAACTTGACATGGAAACTGTGGTCAGTTCACTTAACACTCAGCATTGACTGCCATCTCTTTGACAATACTCTGAAGATACAGGCCATTGTGACTTGGTTAGAATAATCAAAACAGACAATAGGAGAATCTGCTAGTAAAAATTCTCAGAGAAAACAAAGTGATCTTAAGAACAATGGTTTTGGATAACAAGAATGTTAGGAGTATGCAAAGTGAAAGACTACATCCATTATCCTGCCATTTGGGGAATTTTCCATTTTTAACATGAAAAATGTGCCTAATTTTGGGAGGAAGTCCAAAGCCCAACTACTAAAATGGCCAGGCATAACAACTTTGATGCAATGGTAGAAAAATGAGGGAAAACAAAAGCAACTAAATATTAACCTCTAAAAAAATTCATGTATGGTGAAGGAAGGATGCAAGTTAGGCTGATTAAAAAGCAGCAAAATAGAACATCTGCCTTTTGGAAGCAGAAGGCAGTTATAAATTGGTGCTTAAAGTAGCCATACTGCAACCTCATAGAAAAGGAAGTAGAAATAGAAAAGCCCCTTAGTAAGGATGAAAAAAAAAGCACAAGTCCAAAAGAGCACTTTGACAAATTCTTAATTGCTTTTTTTTAAAAAAAAGCAAATTAATTCTATTAAATGAAAGCTCATTGGAGTTTGTTTCAATTGTACCCCCACTCACCCATTCGATAAACCACACTGATGTCAGTCTGTGCCATTTGCTTGAGCAATTTGGTGGAATCTTCTTCAGTGAACTTTTCACAGTCCACAATAATGTATTTTTTCGCTTCATCAACAAACAGTGGATCCTTTGCCCTGTGGACAAATCAGTGTGTGATTCTGCAATTAGCCTCAAGAAATTAATACTAAGTGAAGATGCTTCTGATGTGTACTCCCAGCAAACTATATGCTACTGTGTATTGTGTGTTCTTGTTACTAAACCATTAAAAAGTGGTTTGAAATATCACATTGCTGTGAAGAGTCAAATGACTGTCAGTAATATCAGCAAATGACTAAAAATGGAACCAGATTACTTACTTACTTAGCAACCATCAACTGTGTACTGAAAATAGAGAGTGGTATTTCAATTTAACACTCAACTGTAGAATTATAAAATAACTATGTATATAATTAGGGTAGAAGTGAAATACATTTAGTGGAGGGCATCGTGCATGCACTAACAATTCCACATAAAATAGAGCAACACATTCACTGCTGTAACGTCCAATTTATAAATGTTCACTATGCAGACAGAAGAGAAAATAATTGGACACCAAACACTTCCTTATATGGAAGAAATGACAAGTTTAATATTGCTAGAAGGTTATAAAGCATCCACTGCAGAATATTGTTCAGCAATTGTTACAGCATTGAAGCAAAATCACAAGACTGAGGTTTTGCAGTGCTCCAAGGAAGTAGGAAAGAAATTAAAGTCAGCTTAAATTAGCCAACCAAATGTCTATTTTCCTTCCTGTTGGAAGCTATTAAGATATCCAAAGTCCAGACAACCTCTCCATTTTGCAAAGATGTCTCACATGGACAAGCAGTACCGGTGTAGCTCAAATGTTATTACAGAGTGTATGAAAGTTACATTCCAAATACTGCAATTTCAGTATTCTATTAGGTAGATATATTAAAACAAAATCAGAATATTAGTTTGTTATTCTACAATGGAATTCTGCAAGTAGTTTGCAGGTAAAGCAAGTTTAAAGAGCAAAAGCATAATTGGAGGAGAATGCACACGTCAGACTCCATGGTGTTGATAAACCCATGGCTGGATTGGAGAAATGCAGTAATACAACCTGGAACGGCCAGCATTTGTGTTACTGTCAAGAAACACAGGAATTCCATGCAAATACAGAAGTCCCAAACTTCCTTTCAGCTAATCAGCAGCAATTCTCCGCTGTGTTTCAATGCTGGACTACTTTCTGCAAATTAGTAGCAGTTATACTGGGAAATCCACATGTTGCACCTGTACCAGTTGCAGCAATGAAGGTTCAGTAATTCCATTCTTTTCAAAGAAGCATGGCTTCCAGGGAGAGGAGCAAGTTTCAAGCAAATTAAATAACAGTTCAGTTAAATTAATGTAATTACTATGCGTTTTCTAGTAATTGGTGTTTTCCAACATTTGTTTAAATTTAAAATAAGCATTCCGAAAAACAGCTTTAACCTATTTCTGAGTATCATTCACAAACATTCAAACCCTGTTCTACAGCTCTGACAGCTGGTACAGCCCAGGGCAAAGGGCCCTGTCAAGTGATGCATACTACAATCAGAGCTCCCTGGTTGCAGAGTGTCTTGCTGACCACATTAGAACTGGCTTTGCAAACCTAGCTGCTGTTTGAATATCTGCACAAACTAAATGGTGACTTTAGTGGGTAGAGGCCAGCAACTGTAAACAGCTTCCCATTCCCAGAAAATTCCAGGTCATTAATTAATATGGTACTTGGAGCAGGAAGGGGTGGCACGGTAGCATAGTGGTTAGCACGACGTGACTACAGCACCAGCGATCGGGGTTCGATTCCTGTTGCTGTCTGTAAGGAGTTTGTACGTTCCCCTGTGTCTGCGTGGGTTTCCTCCAGGTGCTCCGGTTTCCTCCCACATTCTAAAGACGTACAGGTAGTTTAATTTGGGGTTTAAAATGGGCGGCATGGACTCGTTGGGCCGGAAGGGCCTGAAACCATGCTGTAAATAAATTAAAAAAAAATCTCTTTACATCAGAGATAACAGGTCAGAATTTGATACGACAGCAGTACAAATGTCCACACTCATCCATAATTGTTTATGTCAGATAGTTGCTTTTGGCATCTGGACACACAATTAAGTCCAGAAGTTGATGTCATTGATACTCTCCTCATCCAGAGGGTACCTGGTTAAAAAGTCTTCATTAATGTGCAACCAAGACATGAACTTGATGTGAACTTCAAACATGTTCCACTATTCTCACAACAAAAGACACTGAAAATTTTACATCTTGAAGAATGAGGTGCAAATGAGTTTTAAATGACATTCTTAGGCAATGCTGTTTAAACAGCTTTCAATCACTAATTAATTATAATTATTCTTCACTCATAATAAAAACTTCTTGGTTTGCAGTCCAAGAACACTTCCCACCTGATTTGCTGCTCAAGGATATTGTTGTTCCTCCCCCACCAACCCCTCCATAGTTAGGTCAGACTGCAATTATAGCAATAAAAATAAAATTCATAGCACAAAGTTTCCTTCGTCTTCATGTTACGAGTGCTGGCCTTTCACTACTGACTGGAAAATCCAAACCATAAAATATTTTCTGGTGAGACACTGCACTAAGAGCTCATCTAATCTCTCGTGATGTGAGGGATCGCAGTATTCTGGAAATAGGGGCTGCCCTCCCAGTTTCCTTGTCACCTTCACTTCTCAACAGCCAATCACCAACTAAATCTTATGTCTCGTTCTTATTTGTATGACTCTGCCATGTGTAAGTGGATGTCGTGTTTCCTACATTACAACAGGGACAGTAATGTGAGAGTGCTTTATTGCCCAAGAGTCACTGGAGATTATGAAAGTCACTATAAATGCAAGTTTGCTCATTATTATAATATAATAAAACATACAAGTTAAATAAAAGTTTATTTTACTAACTGAACTTGGACACTTATTATAGAAAAAAAGTTGCAGATGTTAAGATTTTACATATCAAGATGTATTAAGTGAGAGACTATGAGGCAAAAGGGTTTTCAAATCTTATCTCTTGACAACATTATTCAGTTTAAATTGTTTTCTTTGTACTTAAACCTCTCCATAATTTAATACAAATGAGAGAACATTGTTACTTTCAAAATGTTGCACGATTCATCATGCCAGAAGTGAAGATTTTCACCAAGGAATGAGGTTATGGTATTTTGCTGAGAGAGTTTCTGTGCACTAGCCAAGCTCAAGTGGCCTGATTTCTCAGCACTGACAACCATTTTGAGAACAATACAATTATATTTTTTTTTGTTTAAAGAAAGGAAACTGTGTTAATGCTCAGTGTTCACACATGTAACAACAATTACTGTGGAACTGATGGGCCATACCTCAATTTAAAACTAAAAACCTAATAGCATAAAGTCATGAGGAAAATAATGTTAGGAATATGCCAGAGTGGACTGACCATTAAAAAGAGTGCTATTTAAGTTCTACTCACCCAGTCTCTGCAATCATGTTGCCATACAATTAATTGATTCTGAGACTCTAATCTAATCTTTTCTATTAATTTCAAGGAAATATTCTCTTTTTTAGGCTTGTTTCTATTTGCGAATTTCATTCTTGTGTTTGCAAAGATAGGGAAGATTTGCTTTGTTCACCCAGACATGCAGCCAAACTCATTATTACCACTGTCCAATAGGGAGGCAACTTAAATTTGCCTCTATTCATTCAGGCAGTTAATAGCACTAGAGGTCCACAATGAAACACTGAAGATTTATAAAGAAGAATTAAGTCTGGTTAGCTGGCTGCTAATTCAGAGTAAACCTATCAACGAGAACCTAATGCACTATCTACATTGATACTTAAATGACCTGGTTAATACCTTGATTCTACCCACCACAAACACCAACCACCACCCCCACGCTCACTAATGAAAGCAAATTTACTTCTTGGCTTCTTCTGATAGTAGCTGTAAAAATACTGAAAGGAGAGCACCCAGAGACACAAAAAATAAATAGTGCAGTATTATCAAAAAATTTTAGCTGATTTTAATCAATGAAGATATTTCCTTCATTTCTTTGACTACTTATTTCAATCATACTCAACTGCCTTTTGACTGGGAAGTAGGAAAGGCAGTAGGTCCTTCAGCCCCTTGAACCTACTCCACAATTCAACAGGATCACAGCTGATCAAACATTCCTCATCTACTTTCTTGCCGTTTCCCCATAACCCTTGATTTCTTTACTGGTTAGAAATCTATCTTAGCCTTTAATATTCACAAGAACTCTGTCCCCACACTTCTGTGGCAGGAGTGCCAAAGGATAATACCCTGCTGAAGAAATTTTTCCTTATCTGTTTCAAATGTAATCCTCTTATTGAGACCCTACCCTCTGGCTCTGGACTCTCCCATAAAGGAAACATCCTTACATCATTCTCCCTGTCTTACCCCCAGGAATCTTAAATATTACAATAGATGATTAAATTTGATACTCAGTTCTTACTTTTATATTGTGCACTGGTAGTCACATTATTTACTTCCTGCACCTTTAGTGATATTGCTTGTGTTCTAGAGTTTGAACATAGATCCAATTGTAAGGAAGGTGCACCAGCATCTTTACTTTCTTAGGAGGTTCAGCTTGTCACCAACCACTCAAACAAACTTCTACAGATGTACTCTTGAAAATATCCTGACTGGTTGCATCATGGTCTGGTCAGGCAATTTGAATATGCGGGAACGCAAGCTGCTGCAAAGAGTAGTGGACTCAGCCCAATACATCACAGGCACACCCCTCCCTACCACTGGTGGTTTCTACAGAAGGTGCTGCCTCAAGGCGGCAACATCCAAAGATCCCCACCATCCTGGCCATGCCATCTTCTTATTGCTACTGTCGAGTGGGAGGTACAGAAGCCCGAAGTTCCACACCACCAGGTTCAAGAGCAACTACTTCCCTTCAACCATTTAAGTTCTCTATCCAACCAGCACAACCCTAATCACTAGTTTTATCAGCACTACGACCACTTTGCACTAAATGGACTTTAAAAAAAAAATTCTAATTGTGTTGTTTCTTGTAAAAAGTGTGTATAATTTTAGGTTTCATTTATTGCTGCTTATATGATTCCTTGTGCCTGTGATGCTGCAACAAGCAAGCTTTTCATTGCATCTATGAATAGATGTACTTGTGCACATGATAATAAACTTGACTTTGACCGGTCAGTATATCCTCTGGTTCTCACTCTAATGCTGTTTTCCACTTTGAGATGCATTTCAAATAGCAACAGGTGGTTTAATTTAATTCCAATATTCACATATGCACTTTCCAACAGAGGTCACTTAATAGTGCAATTGATGAACAATTACTTGGTTGCTTGTGTTTTTTTTAAAATCTGAAAAGAATTACTTACAGTGCCATAAAGTCATCCGGTTTCACATGACTTATTTTCACAAATCCAGTTTGTCCAGTTGCTTCATTTCTCCCCAGAAACCACTGCATACATGTGCTGAGCAAACCAATGATTACTATTCTGTCACCTATCTTGAAGCTCAGCTCTTCAAGCCCAAAGCCTTCATAATTAACCACTGCCACACAGGACCCAGTTCCTGGCCAGGATTGAAAGCACAAAACATGACAATTAACTTTCCATAACACTGACAACCATTTCTAATGCTGTGTTTCTTCCAAAGGATTTTTAAATCTGATGTCCAGTGTGTTTATTAAGTTATTAATCTTTTGAAATGTGGATATTGCTGCTAGTATTTATTGCTCACCACTAAATTGCCCTGAATAGAATGGACATTTTAGAGGACATTTAAGAGTCCACTGCATTGCTATGAGTCTGAGATCATTATAGGCGAGTCCAGGTAAGGAAAGCAGACTTCCTTCCCAAAAGGACATTAGTGAATTAGATGGGTTTTAAAACACTTGTGGTCATCATTACTAAGAATAGCTACAATTTTAAGAAGTTCCAGATTAATCACTCAATTTAAATTCCACAGCTGTCATGGTGAAAACAGAACTGACTATCTGGATTATTAGTCCAGGCCTTGGAGTTACTAGTCTGATAATTTAGCCACTGAACCACCAGCATTCCTGTACTTGTATCTTATATCCCCATAACAACTCAAACCAGACAAAAGCAAATAGAGGAATTGCTAGCAATCTCTAATTAAAAACAAAAGCTGGAAATACTCAAGTTAGACATCAACTGTGCAGGGAGATACAGTTAATGTTCATGACCATTTCCAAGATAGGGAAAAAAGTCAAGAGATGAAAAAGGCTTCAAACAAATAGAGGCACTGGAAGGGGAGAGGGGAAAGGATAAAAAGAATCTATAATTAGGTTGAAAGCAGAAGATTAAAAGTCAAAAAAGGATGGAGCAAGGGCAGTGATGGTCCATAAACAATGGGTGCACAGGTGGTGCAGAGAGCATAATCCTTACGTCTCCTTTCAGAGGGTAAAATTCAGTGACTTTTGTCTGATATTACTGAACTCAATGTTGAGCCTGAAAGGCAATACAGAGTCCAATCAAGAAATGACATGCTATTCCTCCAAATTTCATCAAGATCCACATGGACAGAGCCAGAGGTGAGACAGGGAAATGCAAAAATTTAAAGTGGCAGGGTGGATGTGGGTGAGTCACACTAGCTGACTGGACTCCATTTGGCCTTGCAAGTGCAAATAAAACCACACTGAACAGCAAACACAGAACACTAAATTCACCCAAGAAGATTGTTTGGTGCCGTTCCTGGTGAATAGGTAAGAGGACAGGTGATGCATTTCTCCACTGGCACTGAGGGAAGAAGTCTGGGTGTAAGTGAAGAGTAGCCTGATGATGGTTCTGGGAGGACAGCCATGAATAATAGAAGTGCAGGAAATGGAACAAATAAACATCACCATGCACCTGGTCAGCTTCATTGGAGGGAAATCCTTAGCTGAGGAACAGGAAGATATACTAGAAGTTTTAGTGCAGGGTGGTAGAAGAGATGCAATGGATGCTCAAGGAATGGGAAGAAAATCCTACTGGAAGAATGGTCAAGGTAGCCATCATTATCAGTGGCTCTATGTTTGCACTGGTCAATAGACTATTACGAGAAATGAAGTTACATAAAAGAAGAAAAAATATTCAGATGTAAAGCTAAGACCATAGTGGAGGTTGGAAGCAAATTTGACAATATTTTCCAATGTAGGGAGAGCACAACAAACGTCACAGATACAGCTACTAATGCACCGGAGTGAAGTGAACAAGGATTGTGGGCAAGACCCAGAAAGGAGAGCGTGTCACATAACCCATAACGATGAACCTGACCACATCTTGTATGTTGATGACTGTCCCATTGCTCTTGCCAGATGACAAGGTTCCTTCTAAACTCTTCTTCAACCCCACAAGCTTCTAGGTTCAAATCATACACCAAGCAAACCCACTTCCCCTTTAATTCTCCTGCTGCAAAACACTAATCCAGTTATCCATCAGCTCTGATTGCCCTTCATTTCCTATACTTTTCCCCAGGGATTCAGGGCCTCAAAGAAAGAAAAATATTCCACATAAAATAATGATTTTCTTGGGCTTCAATTTAACATTCTGTTTTCACTGCTCCTAATGAGCATCCTCTATACTGGGTGATCACTTTGTAGAACCCCAACAGTTAGTCTGAAAATGCAACCCTGACTTTCCAGAGCTCTGTCGTTTGAACTTTCTGCCCCTCTGCCACAGACCTCAGTCTCCCTCACAACTTCCAAGTAACCGAATACAAGCTCGAGGAAAAACACCCATGTCTAGAAAAAAGGCCACATAATGCTGCTTTGTTTACTGAACAATTCAATGAAAAATTCAAAGAAAAAAAATATACTTCTGGTTCCCTGATCAACTGATGCACTAACACACTGACGAGCCCAGGCAGTGTAGTAGCATCCAAGGCACGAATCCCATTGCTTTGACTTTGGTCAATCCACGTGCAAGCAGTGGACATCATGGGTCACTCACGCAGAAGCAGGTCTTCATAATGCTCCAGGCCTGTTTCATCATATTTCCTCCCCCCACCCCCCAAAAAAAGGGAGATCTGTCCAAACTGACCTGAGACAGCACATTGCCAGCCTGGAGTCCAGCATTACAAACCCATCTCAATGTGAACACTTTAATATACATTCCTATCTCAACAGCTCTCCCTTGTGCGACTCACCCTTCCCATCAGCCAAACCCCATTTACAACACTCATCCAACCCAAAGTCCCAACCACCACCATAACCACTCCAATCCAGGTGCACCAACCTAGTACCCAAAGCCCAGCACTCCTCACTGTGAAAGCAGATTTGCCAGATCCTTGCTCCAACAGCCCCTCTGCCCAGATGCTGCTGCTGCTTCTGTTTTTATGTCACATACTCTATTGTAAAATGTTAGCACCTCACCAAGTGGACAGGAAAATTCTGCTGCCCCGTCACTTGCCACAGTTCCTTCACGGTAACTTTTGAAAAACCACCTGAAAATAGACAAGATTCATACTGGAATTTATAAAATGATTCAGCCCATACAGCACGATTAGTTTTAACTTTTTAGCCTAAATGCTGTCAAACATGTCAGCATTTATGAATATCCTTCAAATTTCCTCAATGTAATTTCAAAAGTGTATTTCAGGAATTCTCATTGCAATGAATGGGATAAAATCTTGAGATGGCAAGTGTAGATGTGAAAACCCTTGCCACAAGGCACAATATCTTGATGACAAGATAGCCACAACGTCATTCTTTTTTTTAATATATTGATGCTCAAAACAAGAGGTCTCTGAAACTGGCATACAAGATAGAGTGCTAACACAGAGCACTCTCAGGACAAGCATATGTGACACAGACAATAAAACCCCCCTTTACTCTAACCAGCAATCTGCTCTGACTGAATCCTCAGAAAAACTCACATATTGTGGCTTATTTTTGTTGTGTCCATGACAGTTATGCACATTTAGCAATTCAACATTCCCAGGTACAGATTCTTCAGGCATGATTGTACAGGAGGGAGGATGTAAAAGAGGTGGCATTGCAATAATAATGGAGTACATTACTACAGTAATGAGAGGATATACTATAAAGTTCTTCAATTGAATCCATATAGATAGATCTTAGAAATAAAAAAGGGAAAGATCACTCTATTGGGGGTGTACTACAGGCCTCCTAACAGTCAGCAGTAGAGGGAGAAACAGAGATGTAGGCAAATTACAGAGAGGTAGAAGAACAGAGTAATACATTTGTAATAGGAAGGGATTTCATCTTGCCCTGGGAATGCCTTAGTGCTGAGAGACTTTGAAGGAGTGGAATTTTTAAAGCATTTTGTAGAGAGCTCTCTGAGCCAGAACGTCACCTGGTGGGTGGTTGGAGTATTATTGAACAGCACTTCAGAGACAGTAAACTCAAATTTCAAGGTAAATTTATGTTAAGTTTCAAGGTAGTTAATCCAGGAATTAATTCAGGGATGCCCGACTTCAACACAGATGGATAGGGTAGTGAAAAAAGGCATTTACTATGCTTGCCTTTGTACATCACTGAGGCACTGAGCACAAGAGTTGGGACACCATGTTGCAGCTGCACAAAACAGTGGTTGGACCCCATTGGTTAGAGTATTGTGCACAGTTCTGATCACCATATAGCAAGGATGTGGTCGCAATAGAGTACACAGAACAGATTCACCAGGATGTTGCATCGAATGGAAGGTAATAATTTTAAGGAGAGACTGGGACTTTTCTTACTGGAACACAGGAGCAGACAGTGACCTTTTAGAGATTTATAAAATTATGAGGGGCATAGATAGAATAGTTAGAATCTT
>JARFYF010000052.1:94770277-94782754 GCA_030265395.1 Rhina ancylostomus
TACTCTAGAGCAGTCCTGTGTTCTCTATTCCTTTGTGAAGATCCAGTTCGTGTTGGGATTCCTCTTCTGATCTCTGATGCAAGATTCCTTCCAGTTGCTGCCTAAGTATTTTATGATTTTGTAATAGTAAGGAAATGAAGGAATCTTCCTTTACATTAACATGCCATCGTGGTGACTCACTGGTATCAAACTGGCTCCTGCGATCGCGAACGTCATCGGAGGCCCCAATCCAAGATGGCACGGGCCCTCCTTCTTCATTGTTGGGCTAGGAAAGACCATGTGCGGGAAGGTCAGGCGACCTGCGTGTGACATCAGTGCGGGTCTGGAGAAGGGGAAGAGTTTGAGTATTAAAGGTGCCCCGTGTTTCTGTCGTTCATTTGACTCTTCGACTCAAAACAATCGACTTCATGTCTTTATTCAGCGTAGCTAGCCGCTACGCATTTAACATTAGTGGGGTCAATGGCAGAGATCTGCAGGAGGGTAGCTTAGCATTTAGCACTAATTTTTTAGACTCCATTGTCAAAGTGAAGGTTTTCTAGATCAGGAGAGTACAGTACAGATGCAGAACTAAGCTTTTTTTTTAATTCTCAGCTTTATAAAAATAACCTCATCTTTGTAATATTTTCTAGTGCTCACACCAGCTCCCCTTATGCTTTACATCAACACAAAATAATACCTGCTGCTCATGCAGAAAGAAGATTTGTTAGAATATAATGCATGCTTAAGTCCATGTGTTACTTTCCGGTTTGAAGTAGTACTGGGTGTAAATTTATCATGAAAACTATTAATAAGATTCACGAATGTCAGGATGAAGAATGTCAAAATCTTTTGGCAAAATGTACCTGAGAATAATAAAGATATAATCAATTAGATATGAAAGAAAGACATGTGTTTTAAGTCCCTGGCACATTTTCCCAGACAACAGCAGTAACTATAAAAGATAATCTGTGGACATCCTCATAAGTGCCATGACTTTAAAGGAGAAAAAGTGGGAAGGAGCCACTAGAGACAGGAATAATCAAAAGAATAAAAACTGGCCAGGTTCTAAAATGGCCAAATGATCTGCTCCAACAAATTGCTACCTAGAGAGTGAACAAAAATACCTACCTCAGAGGATCTACATATTTACGAAGGGTGATACAGTAGCCCGACTAGAAGAGCTGCTGCCTCACAGCTCCAGCAATCCTGGTTTGATCCTGACCATTGGTACTCTTGATGTGGATTTTGCACATTCTCCCAATGACTGCATGGGTTTCCTCCAGGTGCTCTGGTTTCCTCCAAAGGCATATGCATTGTTAGGTTACTTGAGCAATGTAAACTGCCCCTGGTCCACAGGTAAGTGGTAAAATCTGAAGGAAGTTGATGGGAATGTGGGAGAATAAATGGGAAAAGTGTAAATTGGTGCTTGATAGTGGGCATGGATATGATAGACCCAAAGGACTGTTTCTGTGCCATATAACTCTGACTCTGGGACTCTCATACTGAAGATATGTTAAGACACTATATTTACAGAGGATCTTTTATTTAGTCTGTCACGTAGCATTTTGTATTTCTTAAAAGGAAATAACCATTGAATCTTATAGAACAGTGGAGATGCATCGGGAATTATTTATATAACCCCACTTTCATTCTTATTGAAAGAAAGTATCCAGTCTGCCTGAAACATCCTGAGGAATGTTATCAGTTATGATCCAATAAATAATTTTGGTCCAATGTATGAATATAATACATCATGAGACAGAAATGGTCCATTGAACTACTTGCATTTTCAAGAGGCTATACTTCAAGATGAATGTGAATTAGAAATTAAGGCAGTAAGTAAATTGTTTTTACAAAGGACATTGGTCCATGCTCTTTTTATTTTCTTTAGAACGTTAACTAGCTCGAGTGCTTTAAAAGTATGTTATTTGATAAACATTAGAAGTGAAAGAATATACAGCAGGATTAATGCATCTTTAGTCACAAGAATGCATTTCTTAAGCAATACTTTATTGCAGTGCAAGAAAACTGACAAATACATTGGTAAAATGGTATCTAACAGCCTTTAAATTAAGTGCATGGAATGTTAACAGTTTAAATTAGAGACACGTTACAGTGTTCATGTCAAGCACTAGGTTTGCAGTCTTGCAGGTGACAGCTATTCAAATATACTTTCACATACTTCTATATACATGATGAGGGTTACTGCTCTTACTACCCTTTCAGGCAGCAAGTCCCAGATTCCTATCACTCTCTGGGTGGAAAAAAGAATCAAAGTATTTTCAGTGAAATGGTTCCTTTCTGTTCATTCAAAATAGGTCTCTCATGATTTTGTACCCCTCAATTAAGCCTCCCCTTAGCCTTCTAAAGAAAAGAACCCAGCCTATCCAATCTTTCCATTCTTGGCAATATCCTCATAAATCTCCTCTACACCACCTTCTGTGCAATCACATTTTCCTTGTAATCTGATGACCAGAACTGTACACAGTAAACAACCTGTGCTTCAAGCATAACTTTTCTTATATTTTATGCCTCGGGTAATATAGGTAAGCAATCTTTCTGCCTTTTTAATCATCTTAGTAATCTCTCATGCCATCTTTAAGGATCTGTGAATAGACACGCCAAAGTCCCTTGTTCTTTCACATCACTCAGTATCCTGCCATTTATTATATTCTCCATTGATTTGTTGCCTCTCCCCAAATGTATCACTTTCACTGCACTGGATTAATTACATTTGTCATTTCTTCTTCCGAACTGATAAGCCCCATAGTCTCCATAGCTTTCCTCCTCGCTGCCAATCACACAATTGTTGTGTCATCTGCCAACTACTTTATCGTGCTGCCATGTTTAGGGCCAAATCATTGATGCATATTACAAAAAGAAAAACTGAGCTTCTGGAACCCAACTGGTAACAACAAATGTGCTTAAACTTGTACTGAATTTACCATGTTTCCGGTGGGTAGAAGAAGAGTGATCCTGTGTGGATTAATTAAAAAACAAAGTGGGATTATAAACAATTATCCCAATTACAGTACTATATATTATCACTGAGTTTTCTGAGGAAGATGGTTTTAGTTGCATCAGAACTAACATAAAAGATCTACATGTACATAGTAGTTTGAAAAATTGTGCTACCAGTGTTGATTTCAGACATTGAGGAATAAAACACATTCTCTTTATCTACTAATAAATGTTGTAAAAAAAATAACCTTATGGGGGAAAAATATAAAGCCAAAAGCGCAGCTCATTTTTACTTTGATGCCATACAACAAATATATTTGCCTATGGAACCATGCTAAATTTTTAAAGGATATTAATGAATATGGCAACAGAAGTGCTACACCATTAATTAATTAATGCTTTGCAAGGTTACACAAAAGCAGAAATATTTTTTAAAAACTGCATCTGGAAGTTGGTCTTGCATCTTCAAGTGTACTCTGAATGACTTTTCATTACACCGTTCTTGCTGTTGCATTACTAAAATCATGTTAGATCAAATAAGCTATGTAGTATAATAGGCTTAAATTCATATGGGAAAGCTGCAGCCCAAATTAAGATCAGTAGTTTGAATTAAGATCAGCATCTGACCATAAAAAGTCAGTTTCAAGTGCTCTATTTGCTCTCTAAGCTGTCTGCCTCAGTACTTCATTGGAATCTCAACGTGAATGATGTACCCAAGTCTCTGAAACAGGCTTTGAGTCTAAATCCTGAATCCAGACTGCGACCACTGACCCACACCAAATATGCAACAAATCAATTTTCTTCTAAACCCTGTAGGGGAAACCTTCATTTGTTCCTTGGAACTGCACTGAAACTTAAGTATGCAGACTTAAGAAGCCCTAAACGAAACTAATGTTAAAATGATTGATTGTTTTAAACAAGTGACCAAGATGCTGATACCTGCCAATGAGCACATGGACATTTTTATGCTTTACAGGATGAACAGGAAGGACCCAGACAGCGCAGAGCCTCTAGTCCTGGATCCTTTGGGTCTCTTGGCTATGGGCGTTATACACCAACATGGTCTCGCTCACCACAACATTTCCACAGACCAGGTAATAACTGCCAATTTTTAGTATCTTCCATTACACAAAGCCAAACAGAAAATGTAACAAGGTTTTCTTCTTGAAATGTTCAATGGATCATCTCACAGTTGACCATGCTGGTGATAATTTTATAGCAGCAGCAAATAGCTTTACAGGAACAGAACTAATTATAAATTTACACCAAGCCAAAGGGTCATAATAATACGTACTCAAGAAATTGGTCATATTGGTGGGATTCAAAGTGTGTCTTAAAGTAAGTGATAGGTATAAAAAGCTGGAACAATTTAGGGAGGAATTCCAGAATAAAAACCGAAAATGCTAGAAATACTCAATAGATCAAGCCACAGTCATGAGGAAGAAACAGAATAAATGTCTCACGTCAATGAACTTTCATCAAAACACAAGTTTTAAAATGCAGAGAAAGGCAGGAGAGGAGGAGAAAAGGAAATAGGTGGAAGGCAAGTGAGATTAAATGACAAAAAATGGCAATACAAGATGTAAAGGGAGTGGGTAAAGGGGGAAGTAACAAATAGACTGGCAGAGGTGCAACTGGCAGAATAGTTATCTGAAATTGTCAGAAGAAAAACTTGTCTGCTGGAAATTTAAAATAAAATGCTGATTATTTTAAATTGTTGAACTCAGCGTCAAATCCGAAATGCTGTCTTGTGCCAAGTGGGAAACTGAGATACTGTTCCTCAAGCTGACATGGAGCTTTTGTGCTGTACATTTCTTGACTTTTTTTAACTAAAAACAAATCTTCCCCTTTTAACATATGTTTATTTAAAATGTTGCTTGTATTTAAACCCTGGTGCACTGATTTGTCAGCATTAAAAGTGCTATTTGGAAAGCATTTTAATTTAATGGGATCAAACTATAGGTAACGAGGATCAAAAAAAATTAGCTTTTATGGTGGAATTGCTATTCTGGAACAACAGGAGGATGTTTCTTTGAACAGGCAAAATAACAGCCTTGTTCCAGAGACTTCCAATGAGCTTTACAACCACCACTAGGAGGTTAAAAAGATAATGCAAAAAGGAATTTTGCTGGGATTCCCAGCATTTCCATTCGGATTCTATGCCAGGTTCAACCTGGAGCAGGATCTGAGACAGGGTTGACTTTAATGGAGACTCTAAGCCTGTGGATACTGACCAAATATATTATTTCTATTCTGTTTAATATTTTTAAAATATTTACATGTGAATTTAGGAGTATTTGTTTTTTTTCAGTGAATATATCTGATTTGTTTTAATAGCTTCCTTGACTTTATCATTTTTAAAAGTCACTGAATGTCAAATATATTTAAAAACTGTTCAAAGTCCCTCATGGATCTTGCAGCTGGAAAAGTAGGAGCAAGGCTTTGTTCTCTGTCAAAGCTTCTGGGCTATTTCAAAGGTTGTTGCATCCTTAATGTGCCATTGGAGGCCTTCCTGCAGCTCAGACCATGCCACTGAAGTTCAGGATGGTCCAGACCAGGAGGATAGGTCCTCTTTGTCGGGAGGTATCTTGAGAGGGTGGATTTATTTTTTGTGGAAGAAACTAGAACTAGTGATTATTGCTTAAAAATAAGGGGTGAGCTATTTAAGTCAGAGATGAGGCAAGATCCTTTCTCCGAGGGTCATAAGAATTTGGAACATTTTTCCTCAAAGGGTGGTAGAGCTGTAACTGAATATTTTTAAGACAGAAGTCAATAGATCAGGTTGATGTCGATGCAAAATTAAGGTTACAATCAGATGAGCCAGGATCTAATTGAATGGTGGAGCAAGCTCAAGGGGTTGACTGGCTTACCCCTGCTGCTAGTTTGTATGTTGTCAGGAAACTAACTTGCAACTAGTGACTGGGCAAAAGATATTATGATTGAGCAGTGTAGTGAATTGGGAGAATATGAATAATTATTGGATGTGGAAATCACAATGAGTGATTGGTGAGGAGATCAGGCATCACGCTTGTTGTTGGCAAGGGGGGAATTGAGTGGATAAAAATGTGATGGATATTCACTTTCCAGGCCCTAAAAAGGCTTATTGCTAACCTCAGCTTTTTTAGCACAGCAGCATGACCTGTCCAAAGGTCAAGAAGTGGTTGCTCATTAAGCTAAAATCCCTTTTGCAAAAGCAGCAGAAATTGTCCAAGGCTCAAGATGTTTGTTTGCTAAGTTAAACTTCTAACCAATATTCCCTGCCCAGCCTCCTAACCTAAACAAGAGAACAATGGGATCCACGTTTACTTAATCAAACACTCCAGTCAGCTGGCCTGCAAACGTGGTTGAAAAATCATCACATGCCAATGATGTCAACTAAGTGAAAAAACAGTGTAAATGTTAGAAAGCAGTCAAATGACAGAGAGAAGGGGTTACAGAAAGAAGACCTAGAATTTATTCCTCAGCCTTTGGTTTTTGTGACTTGACAACTTGCTCGTGTGCAACTTGTTAGTATGACTTTTTAGACTTGTAAGAATTGTACTTGTGTTTGGAAATTATTTGTAAGTTACAAATTGTTGTTAGGAATCACTTATTAGAATTAAATGTGTCTCACTTAAAATAAAATAAACCGTGTTTAAACTGCTTTGTTAGCTGTAGGTATCTTTTGCTTGGTTGGGAGGAAGGACCCACCACTCAAAATAATGATTATTGACAGCTAGACCTTTCTGTAAAGACTAAAGTAGTGAAGTCCATGAAGTGTAGGTTGATACAGTATAATCTCTCTCTAGTGAGGGTACTCGTAGATAATTATACCAGATAGAACTTAAAGTCTTGACTTAAGTTTAGAGCTCTTGGACAGTGCACTAAATATTGTCACAGGAATTCCTTATTGGTTGAGAAGCATTTTAGGGAATTGCAATAATTGATTTTTTGTGAGAGATCAGAAAAATTGTGATTGGTGTAAGATGAAGAAGACTGGTGGAATTGTGATTTGCTTTTGGTCGAAGGGAAACTACCAGCAAGTCTTCAGATTTGGATAAGATTAAGTATCCTTTGGTTTCTCATGCAGATAACTTTAGATTTTGTTTCCATGAGTGTAATGAGTTCTAATTACTTGTTGTCTTCATTTAATTAATGTTGCAGTGAAGACCTGAGACATGTATTTGTCCTCTGATGTTCTTATGTCTCTTGCCAGAATTTTAAATTTGTGTGCTCCTGTCCTTCTACCATCATCTGTTGTGAGCAGGTTTTGTTAAAGTAGGATTACCTTAGCTAAACCAGCAAAAATTTTGTACGTCTTCTGTCAATTCTCACCTTATCCTCCTTTGCTTAAAGCTGAACAATCCAAACTTCTTCAACCTAACCTTGTAACTAAAATCTGTCATCCTAGAACCTTTCAAATATGTCTCCTCTGGACCTTCTCAAGGACCTTCACATTCTTCCTAAAATATGGTGACCACTGCACTCACAGTGCCCAGTTGCCACTTTTAGGGAACAATGGACCCCAGGTCCTGCTGTTCATCAATATTCCTTAGCATCCCCAAGATGCATCACTTCATAAATATCAGGATTAGATTCTGTTTGTCAACACTCCACCCAACATTCCATCTGATTTACATCCTGCTGTCACCTGAGACAACTTTTCTTGCTATCCATAACACAACCAACATCCAAAAACTTACTAATTATACCACCTACATTCTCATCCAAGTTTTTAAGGTATATCACAAACAATATTGGTCCCAGGACCTCTACCTGTGGTACACCACTAGTCACAGACTTACAATTAGAAAAACATCCTTCCAATCACCAAGCCAATTTTGGATGTAATTAGGCAGTTAATCATGGATTGCATGTGCCTTAACCTTTTTTGACCAGCTTACAGTGCAGGAACTTGACAATATCCACTGTTCTGCCTTCATCAGTCTTCTTAGTTACCTCCTAAAGAAGTTCAATCAAGTGAGTGAGGCAGTGTCTCCCTCACACAAAGCCATGCTGATTATCCCTGTTGGGGCCCTGCCTTTCCAAATGTACATAAATTCTCTCCCTTAAGAATTTTGCCACTAATTTCCCTACCACTGACCTAAGCCTCTGGATACCTGGTTTATCCCATTCCCCTTCTTAAATCAAGGAACAACATTAGCTATCCACCAATCTTCTGGCACCTCATCTGTGACTAATGCAGGTGCAAAAATCTCTGTCAGAGCCCCAGCTATCTTCTCTGCTTCCCATAGCAATGTGGGATAGATCTCATCTGGCCCTGGGGATTTATCAACCCTTATACATTCCATAATATCTTATACCTCCCTGCTTCTTAATACTGACCTGCTCCATATCCACACATCCCTCCTTGAACTCATTATCTTCCATGTCCTTCTTGGTCAAAGCAGATTAGAAGTATTCATATAGGACCTCACCCACATTCCCTGGCTCCATACATAGATTACTCCTTTATATCTATGGGAACCCACTCTTTCCCTGACTATCTTCTTGTTCCTGATATACTTATAGAATGTCTTTGGATTTTCCTATGCAGTCTATATTCCTCAAGAGACTTCCTTGATCCTAGTTCCTGCACCTGCTATGCTCTATGATTCCTTTATTTTCCTGATCGAACCTTCAATATCTTTTGCCATCCAGTCTTTCCTAATCTTGCCATCTTTGTCTTTCATCCTTATGGGAACATGCTGACCCTGAACTCTCAGTAACTCTCTTTTAAAAAGCTGTCACTTGTCAAATGTCATTTTACTAGCAAGTACTTTTGCCAGGTCCACTCTTATGCTGCTGAAATGTTAATGAAGTGCGATTGGGCATAATGTCAATGGTGGTAAAATATTTCTTTATTTAGTTTTAGAACATGGAACACTACAGCACAGTACAGACCCTTCAGCCCACAATGTTGTGCTGACATCTTATCCTGTTCTAAGATCTATCTAACCCTTCCCTCCCACATAGCCGCCTATTTTTCTACCATTCATGTGTCTTATTATCTAGGAGTCTTTTAAATGTCCCTAATGTATCTGCCCCCACAATCTCTGCAGGCAGTGTGTTCCACACACCCACCATTCTGTGTAAAAAAAAACTTGATTGAACTGTACCTGATTTAGCATTGCATTAATTATTCTAATATGCACTTCCTGGTACAATTTCTGTTCATTGAAAATCCTTTGATTTGAATGATTAAAATTATTTGCTCCATGGTTAAAGTCCCAGAGATCCCGTGGGAAACAATATGTGGATTTCATTTCCTACTAACACCCATTTCCAATGCAATTTTACAGAAATTAAATAGACAAAAGGTCTAATAAATGTCAGACTTTGCTCATTCATGAGCTTCAATAAAAAACGGCCATCAATTTCTTCGAGTCTTTGAGAAAGATTTTTGATTTATAGAAATTAATTCAGTGCAAAAATTTGGCTATGCTTACCAAAAGAAAGATTCAATCAAATAATTTTCCTCAGTTGTCTATAAACCTCCCCATCTCAAGAAGTCTTACATTGCAACAGTGCAATATAATGTAGTTTTTTCAGTGACTGTTTCAACTTACTTCTTTGGTGGCACTGGTATCTTTAGGTCAGTCAGATTGTGGGTTAAAGCCACATTCAAAGCCTAAGGTTGACATGATGCAGTGTTGGTGCAGTATTTAAGGAAGGACATAGATGTACTGGAAGCAGTTCAAAAAATATTAGAGGTTTACTAGACTAATACATAGAAAGGGCAGCTTACGTGGAAAGTTTGGACCAGCTGAGCTTGTACCTATTTCAGTTCAGAAGAGGGAAATGTGACACAATTGGAACATAAAAGATCCCGAGGGATCTTGACATGATGAATGTAGAGAATCCATTTCTTTTTGTTGGAAAATATGGAATTATTGCTTGCTAGTTTAAAAATAAAGATCAACCATTTAAGATGGAGAAGAGATGATTTTTGTTTTCTTTTGGAGGATTTTAAGTCTTTGGAGCTCTCTTCCACAAAGAATGGGGAAAACAGCATCTTTTAAGGCAGAGTTAGACAGATTCTTAGTAAGCAAGGGGAACCTAAAGGTTACTAGCGGTAGCTGACATTCTTTATCAATGGTGGAGTAGGCTTGAGAGGCCAAGTGACCTAATCCTGTTCCTTATTTGTATGGACACACAAGAGACTAGATATTGGAATCTGGTGCAAGAAATAATCTGCTGGAAGAACTCAGCTGGCTGAGGAGCATCTACAGAGGCAAAAGGATAGTCAATGATTCAGGTCGAGACGCTGATTCAGGTTGAGACGCTACATCAGGACTGTAGAGGGAAGATAGCCAGTATATAGAAGTGAGAGAGAGGGCTGAGGCAGGGGTTAGTAGGTGATAGGTAGAATCAGATGAGAGGGGATGATGGGCAATGGGAGAAGGGGAGTGTTAAGACGGAGATTGGTAAGTGATGGGTGTAAACATAAGAAAAGAGAAAAAACAATTAGGCAGATAGAGCAGGTAGGAAAGGGGAGAGTCAGAGCCTGGTAGGTAATTTCCACTCTAGGACTTCTGAAATGTCCTCCTTCAAGAGACATGGCTTTCACTTTGACATAGTAGGTGGAGCCTTCACATGCATTTCCTCCATTCCCCGTACATCTGTTCTCATCCTTGTCTCCCCAGAATAGAGTTCCCCTGGTCCTCATCTTTCACCCCTCTGGCCTCTGCATCCAGCATATTATCCTTTGATAGTTCCACCAGCTCCAATGGGATCCCACTACCAGCCACATCTTCCCCTTCCTTCCCCTTCCCTCCATTCCCCTCTCTGCTTTCCACAGGGATTGCTCTCTGTGTGACTTCCTTGTTCGCTCATCCTTCCCCATCGATCCCCCTCCAGGGGCTTATCTCTGCAACTGTGCTGTGCCGTACATCTCCTCCCTTATCATCATTCAGGGCCCTAAGCAGTCCTTCTGGGTGAGGCAGTCCTCCACACGTGAATGCACCAGTGTCATTTATTGCATTCAATGATCCCGCTGTGGCCTCCTCTAAATCAGTGAGACCCAATGCAGATTGGGGGATTGTTTCGTCGCGCACCTTCACTCCATCTGCCATGACAGCCAGGATCTCCCAGTGGCCAGCCATTTTAATTCCACTTCCTATTCCCACACTGACATGTCTGTTCACGGCCTTCTCTGCTGTCAAGTTGAGGCTAGACCAAAACTAAAGGAACAGCACCTCAAATTCCGCCTTGGTAGTCTCCAACCTGACGTCAGGAACATGAATTTTTCTAACTTCCAGTAAACACTCCCCTTTGTCCTTTTCTCCCCTTATCTCACTGGCCTCATCACGCCATCTCTTTCCCCTCCCCTGCCCTCTCAAGTTCCCGGTATTCAATCAGTTCCCTCTCCATCTCCTTCCCTTTATTCCATGGTCCACTGTCCTCTCCGATCAGATTCCATCTTCTTCAGCCCTTTGTCACTTCCACCTATCATTTCCCAGCTTCTTACATCATTCCCATTCTCCTCCCTCCCTCACTTGCCTCTCACCCCTCTCTCATCTGGATCCAGCTTTTACTCGCCAGCTCTTTCTCCACCCCTTCCCCCCATCTTTTTATACCAGCTATCTCCCCTGAGGAAGGGTCTTGACCCGAAATACTGACCATCCATTTCCCTCCATAGATGTTACCTGACCCATTGAGTTCCTCCAGCTTTTTGTGTACTGCTCCAGATTTCCAGCATCTGCAGTCTTGCTTGTGTTACCAGGGTATTCTGACAGGTAGAGTTATCTGGCATGGAATGGTTTGTTTGCTTAATTGGTATTTTATGCTCCTGCTGTTGTTCAAGTGCAATTAGTCAATGGCTACTTGACTCTCAAGTTGAACAGCAGGATTGGATTTTGCAGAAAATCACTATCATATGTTATTAGGTTTCTTTACACCCTTTGTAAAAATATGTTGTCGCTACATTGTTCTTACAAGATCTCAATTTGGAAGGAATAAACATTTTATCAATTGCCCTTGAAAAATTGTTCAATTCTTAATCAAGAGTTTTGTATGTGCTGATTAAAATATGGTTAATCTGCCTGAGCAAGTTCTGTCATGGCTGTGGACAGTTAACTGAGATGAGGAAAGTGAATTTGATTCACCATTAAATTTTAGATATAGTCCCACGTGAACCATAACGCAGAATGTGAATTATGCAGTTGATTATTCTGTGACTAGCCAGTTCCAAACAAATAATTGAAGATCAGCAATTAGCTAATGTGTTTCTGGATTTTTATTATTTGCATCAATAAAATCTGTGGAAGCATGAATAACTTCTCTAACATCTCCATTTTTCAGAGATAAAGGAGGTAGTAAAACAAATGTATTATGTTCACAGCACAAGAATAAAAAGGAAAAATTGTAAGTAAAAGCGAGATGCTACTTGCAATAGAAGTGTTTATCAAGTGTGTAAGAGCAATTTAATGTGTTGAATGCTCAGAAATTTTAATACTTAATTACCAGGCACTGACTGTATGTTACAGGATATTCCTATACAAGCTCCCACCAACTTCTAAATTGTACAAATGTTTTGAAACTAAATGAGTTTTCAGA
>JARFYF010000052.1:94783723-94796576 GCA_030265395.1 Rhina ancylostomus
AACCTAGATTCAGTCATCTTATTCTGTTGATTCAGGTAAAGTTAATGATCCTTTGATGCTCATCAAAGAAGAGCAGGGAGCCTATTCAATGTATTGTTCAGCAACTTCTGCAACTAAAAAAATAACATCTTCAGTTTTCCCATATGCTTTTAGTGATTTAATGGGAGTGTAGAAAGTGGTAATTAGTCACCTACAGGACACCAGAATATTTAAGTATATGTAAAGTGATATGCAGTATTATTGAAATTCTTGAGAAGGTACCATGTGGTAATGGAATTTCTTTACAATTGCTAGTGTTAACCAAGATCATTGGTTAACAGACACCAGATGGGGAGATGGGACGGATGATTCTTTGGCAAGGAGAAAGACAGAATGTGACATCCTGATGTTTTCTCCTTGGGATTATTATTGGTAGATACCAGGAAGCAGATCAATTTACATTCCAAGTAATGCTGTTTCAGAATAAAATCTGAAAGTGATGGAATCTTGTTTAAGAAATGTCTGAGAGATTACAGCCACTCATCACCGGTCCTTATTAGAAAATGCATTTAAAAACAAACCTTTTTGTTCTGCTCAGAGCTCACCTCTGCTGGTATTCATTCCCTGCATACTGGTAGTTACAGCTCCTTGTCAACACACTCCAGCCTTCCATCCTCTCTCACACCTAACTATGTTCCTTATTTTAAAGGTAAGTTGCACGTGCTGAACTAGACAAGATGTTCTACTTTTTGCCTATCCACAGAGATAGGGTCTTTGCATGTTTGTATAGTGAACTTGATGTCAGTATATTGTCTCAGGAATTAATGCACAGATTTCTGGCACAAAGAACTTTGCATCATTTGGATAAAATCCTTTTACTACTTTTAATCTGGGAGCTCTGTGGCATTGTAAGACAATTTTTCACAATTGTTATATGTTTGACATCACAAAAATCAAACAATGTCTTTTTAAATTTGAATCATTACTCCAAACTAATGTTATAGTTCTAGAATATTTTTGTATATTCAATTAAATTTTATCATGCTTCACTCTTTGACACATGATCTCATTCAGACTGCATTGAAAAATGCAGAAATCAGTCCACCAACTTTGAAGCACATCTGATTTATTAATTCTTCCCAAATTAGCTCTAGGAAAGGATAGTCACTATTTCTACTGGTCTTCCTTGTTTTGGTTGAGTTGCTGTAAAAATTTATAACATAATGGGCATGTTTTTATAATTGTAGTTATGCAGCAATGTTAATACAGCAAGGTTTGCATATCTTTCCACTACAGTGCAACACAGTATATCCTTCCTTACATGATACTGTTATTAATTCCAGCTGGTATGAATCAAATGAAAACACAGGAAAGGTCTGAAGATAAAAAACAATACAAACTATTGCATGATTACCCTGACCAGTCAGATATAGCAAGGAAGTGAAGAGTGAAAGGGCATTGTACAAAATTGTTAAGGTTTTTGAAGGATCCCAAATCCTGATATTTGATTCCAGAAGCACAGCAGGCTCCAAAGAAAAATTATACCAAGATTATTGAATTTTTTTGCACCGTTCTTGTAGCCTGGTTGTAAGGCCAGGTAAGTTGTAAGCCCAGTTTATGGCCACCAAATGCCAATTTCCTCTGGAATAGGAATGCTTTTATTTAAATCATAACTTTTGTGCCAGCAGAACAGTATTTCTGGGATCTAGGCCCAATAGTCCTAATGGATAGATTAATACAGGTTCTGTAGAAGCACTTCCAATGCACGGTATTGACAAGACATGGGTGATCTATAATAAAAACATATGTTGCATCATTGTATACATTCAGGAAAGAATGCTGCAAAAAGTATATAAACACATGCCCATTGAGAGCTCAGCTCTATGACAGGTGGTGAATACAAGACATGTTAAGAACTGCACTGCTAACACATTTGCTATTTAATGAGAATTTTTGAAATGTGCTTGAAGTAAAAAAAATCTTTAATTAAAGGGTACATCCATACATGTGTGTACATTATCAAATAAACCTAAAGCAGATTGAAATCTTGCTTAACAAAATACAAAACTTTTATTATTCAGTAACACCATAAAGATGCAGTTGTTCTTTTCTGTTTACTTACAAAATGCTATTGATAAGAACATTATTTATTGCATTCATTAATAGCTGACATCAAGGTGGTCTTAGTTGTCTTTGTGTGAATAGTGCTGCCCTTGCCATTCCAAAGCTTAGATGGTTATTTAGATTGCCTGCTAGTTTAATACCACACCATCTGTCTTGTTTTAGTTGTGTCAGATGGCTTTATGATCATTTGGTGTTTGTAGTTCTATGCTTCGGTAGTAGTATTTAAATGTATGTCCTATCACTGGAAAGTATTTCATCCAAATATAAATAATTAGCATTGTACTATAAAAGATTATTTGGAAATATTTCAATAGCATTAATGGATAACAAATGCTTTAAAATAGCAATTATGTTTTTCTGTGCAGAAATAGTTCAAGCCATTGTTATTTATTGGCTTTACAGAATTATACAGCACTCAATCAAGCCTAACAGAACACTTTTAAAAAAGTTCTTCAGTAGATCCCATTCCCTTGTTCTATGTGCGAGTTACTTCCATTTTTAAAAAGTTAATTTGAATGTGCTTGCACCTTCCATTCATTGTATTGCAGATCATAACAACATGCAGAATAATGAGAAAAAATCCTGCTGACTTTATGCCAATTATTAAAATTTATCTCTTCAGATTACTCACCATTTGGATGTGAGAACAATATCTGTTTGTTCATCAGACTCCCTCATCAAACCCCTCATTAAGTATTCCCTCAACTTTGCTTTAAACTAGCTATCCCATTTCTGCACTGTGTTCCAAAGTCTCTAATTCCAGGTCACATTTTGGTATCTCTTCACTGCACATACTCCAAGACTTTAACAAAATGTAGTGCAGTACCCCATCTAATATGTGAACCATATAAGTTTGATTGTTTCCTTATTTATCTTACGATACATTTGATTAAAGATTGTTAGCGTCTCTGAAAGTTTTATAAATTCATGAAAGATCTTTTAATCAGTGCTTATTCTTTCAGGATTTCACCCAGCATACACTATTTTTGTATAGCCACTGTTTTTAGGATTTGAGAAAGAAGATATTGGTTTCTTACTTCATGGTTAGTGGTGAATCTGCAGTGCACAACACTGACCTTAGGGAGAGCTGCCCACAGAGATCTGGTAATCTGTTTGGCATGGACTTCTTATTGCTGTCAGTTTCAATTCTAGAGGATTCCCTGTATCCGAGCTGTGGTATCATCAAGCTGGCTGATCAGCTGATCACAAAGAAGAATTCACACAGATGGCAAAACATAAAGAAAGAAACACTAAGGACCAGAAAAGATACATTTGATTATACCAGAAGTAGACCCATCATACACTTTTTCTTAATAAAATGGTCTATGATATTTATCTGAGGGAACTCCCAGCTCTCATGGCAAAATGAGTTACCTTAACAGCCAGAAAGTTTGCAAATTGGTAATTATGGCCTAGTGTGGCCTCTGCAACAAAATCTAAAGAATTTCAACTAGTTTCATTTGTAAATACCTTAAGTTCACTGAATTTTGGAATTATTGTGAAGAAAGTTACATAACAGTATGGTCTGTGGAGAAGAGACAAATCAATGGCAGCAAATCCAAGATTTCTACTGTTTAAAAAATCCACCTTTTGAAATCCAGAAGTTACTGATATTTTCACAGTGTAATAACATTGGTTGCTGATACTTACACGGTAAACATAGTCATTTAATCCAGGTCTTTGTATGGATATCACATTCTATTTTGGCAAAAAAGGTAAGGATCATAATCAATGAAATTATAAATTACAAATAACATATCTCCATGCAGATTCACGAGCACCCATTCATTTTTACTACATGAAAGCCTCATTTTTTTTATTAATGAGATATCATTAATTAACTAGTAGATTTTTTGTTTGGTATGTGAGCTCAACTATATTCTGGTGATAAAAATTGACATCCAAATCTGACTATTCATTAAGCTTGCATCAAACTCTCAATCTTTGGCACTCAGTAGTAGCATCCTTAACATACTCATTCTTGTAGATGACATCTATTGGATGTCAAATGAAGAAGTATGTTTCCAAATTTTCTACAGTACGTTGCCTTAAAATGCTCAGATCACAAACACTTGGTATATAATAAAAATGTATTTACAAATATTTGTGCAGTTTTAAATACTATATAAACCTTACTAATCTTTCATTTGCCATAAGTTTCTGGAGAGTCAAGCTATACATCCTGTTATCAATGGCTTATGGTATATTTGTAAAAATATTATGATTCTTTACAGTTGTCATTTAGCCTGGCTTCAAATACTGATGCAAAAATGGATCAGAAAGATTCAAATTATTGGTAAACAGTTGCAACCCAGAATTTGTTCAATTGTGAAATCAAGCTGAAGACCAAAACACAAAGCAATATTTACCAATAATTAAAATTTTTGAATGATACAATTTCATATAATGCCATAGATCAATATGATATTTATTTCAAAATATAATACACTTTCAATGTTCATTCCTATTGTGTTAGGGGAGGAAATGATGAAGGGTAAAGGAAAATTACTTCTGCCAACAGCAATTATAAGACCTCAACCCAACACTTCCTTAGTAACTAATGAAAAAAACAAAACTAATCTTTTCTTGGGATTATGTTTCCACCTGCTTGGAAACCTTGATTTTAGAAATGCATACCTCTTATCTAGTTTCTTGATTCTCACTATGGCATTATATCCTTTCACCACTACCCATATAATTATATCCCTCTGCTTCCCACTTTCTGTTCTCTACCTTCTTTGCTTTTCTCTTTGGAGGCAGTGAAAGTCGTCGGAGCACTCCCAGCTTATCCATGAACCTAGACAGCAAATCTTATGTCCAGGCTCCTAGACATTTCCATGTTCCAGGTAGGAACTGCATGTGCTGTGCTGTTTTTTGACAAATATATCTGCCCCTTTTTCTTGCACTCATACAAGACTCAAATTCACCAATACTGAAAAGATAAGTTTATGTTAATTATTTTCACTTTGAGGATGTGAAGGAAACAATCACATGAAAAGATGATATTAGACAGAAATTATTGTTGGCAATATTTTCATTTAATTTGTAACAAATTCCTCTGATGGAAATGGTAACCCATTTAAAAAGAAACCATTTATAATCTCAGTTTAAAGATCTGCAAGAAGAGTGCATTAAGCACTGTTAACTGAATTAAAAATAATTATTCTGTGCCTTCTTGGATAGCAAACAGTTTAGTCTGAACTAAATCTGGAACACTAGTATCAGCTTGACTAAATACACATGCAATGTACATTCATTGAAAGAGTTAAGTATTGGAATTTTTTTTACAAAAATAAAAATTAAAAAAAAAATCACTAGAAACATCAGGCACACCCACCAGCTGAAGGAGAAAGTTAACAATGCAAATTTGGTTTGTAGTTAACATTGATGTACCATTTTTCCTTCAGGGATTTGGTTTCAATTTATCACTTATTTTGTATATTTTTTGAAACAACATTCTATGTATTGGATGCAAATCTTAAGTAGATCGAGATTTTTTTTAACTGTTTTAAATCATTGCATTTAAGGCAAAGTGAATAAACAGAATAGAGGTTTATCTTAGCAAATATTTAAAACTAATACTTGCACATTTCTTGATAAAGCAGTTGTTCTAATATTCATGCCTAATTGTTTCCAACTCTGTGGTTTTAAACTGAGTGAATGTAAACACATGCATTATACTGAAGGGCAGAACATGCAATCCTTTATTTATTAGGGACTCAGTAATGGAACATTTGATTCAATACCCGACTGGGATTACTTGATAGCTATGTACAGATTATTCCTTGGCAGCATTTGTTAATTGTTTCTGTGGGTATATAACATTGAGACAGGAAGGAACTGAAGGTCCTGCTGGTGACAGGACCAAAAAAGTGACATTTGAAGCAGTAGGGTATAATTAATATAGTGTGGATCTGCAGTGTTTTCCATAATTAATAAGAAGTCTAATGTACACATAAAAAACTCTTCATTGAGGTACAGTGTAGAGAAATGAAAATGAATGGTTTGTAACTGTGGGTAAAAAGAAAATGCATATCCTTATCAAATCTGTTGCCATCATATGATGCAACCTTAACGCATAATGCAGTTGAATAACAAAAAAGACTTTATTTGCTTATTTAAAATTACTCCATTTTTAACTTCAAAACATTCACTATAATCCATTTTAGTACTCAGGGGAAGTCAGAAAAGTCTTTGAACATTGCTTTTTGTGATTGGTCAAATAAATTATATTTTCCATTCATTTTTCATTTCTCTCAAACCCCAAGCACTAGTTATTATGTGCATAGTGAGTTCTTGCCTGATGATATGTCTAATAGCTGAACTCAAAGCATATGGGAATAACCTTGCTTTGCATGCTGAGATTCTGTTTTGAAATTATTTGATTAGAAGATCAACAACTGAAGTTACCAAGCAACTGGAGTTGCCTAAATTAGTATATTTGTTATGTCATTCAGCTAAGAGTGTAATGTGTACAATTGAGGAATTAACACAAGATCATAGAGAAATTTAGAGAGAGATCAGGTCAGAGCAACTAATCCTGCTGCCTCTCATTTCTGGGCTCTTGGGTATGATCCTGACCTTAGTTGATGTCTTTGTGAAGTTTTCATGTTTTTCCATGACCTTGAGAGTTTCTACCAGGAGCTCTGATTTCCTCCTACTTCAAGGACAGGCTGGTAGTTTAATTAGCTACTATAATTACCCCTTAGTGTTGGGCACATGAGAAAGAATAAATTGCAGGCTTCAGGGAAATAAGGAAATGGGGAGTGAGTCTGCTGGATTACTCTGCTGGGAAATTGAATGGCCATCTGTACTGTAAGAAGTAAGTAAGTAAATAATCTAATGCCAGTAAAATTTGTTAATCTTACACCAACTTTAAATTGTGCTAAATAGCACTCAAATGTATGAACTTCATGGACATTACTTGCCGAAACCTTACTACAGTGTTCAAAGGGCTGAGGTAATAGACCATCTTCCTTAGTGCGAGGTTTTACTCCAGCCAGTAGAAAACTCCTCAGTTCCTATCATTTTAAATTTTACTAGGCCTCCTTGATGCCACACATGGTCCAATCACAAGAGAAGTTGTGCTCAATTGTTTAGTTGTCCAACATCATTCACGACTGCATATAGTGGGACTGCAGCATTTGGATCTTATTGATTGGTTTGTGGAATCATTTTGCTGTTCAGACTGCATAGTGCTGCACCTTTTCATTCTTGGGTGCAGCTGCTCCTAATCCTGGCATGATCTTTTACAGTCCTTATTCATCAGGATTAGTCCCCAGCTTTGATATTAGCGGTAGAGTGAGGGATGCATCAGACCATCAGTTGATAGATTGTAGTGGAATGCAGTTCTTCTCCTGCTGGTCTTGTTCTTATTCCATCCGCATTAGGACAAAGCTTGTGTTCCACAACACGATGCTGGTGCCGTCAGAATAATGGTGGGAGGTTATGGTGGTCACAGCTGTCAATCATGGGCAAATGATTCAACGATGCATTAATTGGTGAGGACAAAGTTGGGTTGACTTTTGCTTCATACTTGTTCTTTTACCTTCAGTTATGTCATTCAGAGCTCATCCATCTCGCTCATTATTGGTGCTAATGTGCCCCATAGTAATGGACATTGAAATTCCCATTCCAGATTAGTTTGGCTTCTTACTACTCCCAGTAAATCTTCCAAGTGGTTTTCAGCTTTCTGGAATACTGGTTCATTAACTGAGAATGATCAATAAGTGATAATCAGAATGAAATTTCTTTACTTATGTTTGACCTAATGCCATAGGACTTCATGAGGTCCAGACTTATGAACTCTTAGGGTCGCATCCCTAATCTGTCTACCATTGCTGTAACATCTGATGATAGGTTCTGTCTATGAGTTAAGTGATATTCAGAGACAGTGGCGGTGAAGTCTGTGACATCGCCAAAAGTTGAGATTTGTATTTAATTATGTCAGACTGTTGTTTAAAGTTGGGACCACTCTCTCAACTTTGATTCAAATCCTGAATGTTAGTAAGGAGCATATTACAGGGTCTGTTGTTGTAGGCATGGATTTGCCTTTGAATTTGGCTGTCTTGTTTTGTATTATACAATGGGAGATATATATAAGTCAGTGGGTTGCTTGTCCATCTCAGAAACTGTTAATGAAATCAAAAAACCTGTGGATGCTCGAAATCTGCACTCATCAGGTCAGCCAGCATCTGCAGAAAAAGAAACAGTTGATATTTCAGGTCAAAGATTCTTTGTCAGAACTGAGTGTTTCCAGTGTTTTGTTTTTATTTTAGAAGCTGCCACAATTCCTGTCATCTAGAATCCTCTGGACTTATTAGGCCAGATTTCCTTCCCTAAAGAAATTAGTGAACAGATGGGTTTTATCTTTCTCACCAGGTGCAGTCAACATTAAAATAACATCATACAGTGTGGAAACAGGCCTTTTGGCCACTGTGTCCATGTTGACCACCAAACATCCATCAGTTCTATTTGACTCTTCAATTAAATTGTTCAATCGTCATTCATCACAGCGCTGATTAGACAACTCCAAAATAAGCATTTGGACCACATGATGCCACATTAAATGTGATGCTTTCAGATGTCCTCTGTTATTCAATTTTAAATGTCCTTGTCTTGAGATGAACAGGGAAAGATTAATGCATCAAACAGCTTCACTCTACAGAGCAAATACAAGCACCTAGAAATCAGAAGCTAATTAAAGAGAATCCATACTCAGTAATGGGAGAAGAAATTGCTAGGTTTCACTCAAAATTGTACACTCATGACTTAAGTATTTACTTACTTAATGATGAGACATTAAGTTCAATAACTGAATTTGTGGAAATGAAATCAAAGACCACAATCCGATCACCATAGTCTCAAGACATGTTAGTTATAACATTATGTACATTTAGGAAAAGCTCTAACAAGCCAGGGGCTGTAATTTGACATGCTCTTGGTATTTCAAATAATAAGCATAACATAAATGAAATATTACCATGTGTCTGTTGATACATAAAGAATAGTTTATGGCCAACAACTTTGATTTGCTTTTTTTCCCAACACACAGATTCCCTTCTTGCTAAGTTGTCTTCTGTATTTTTTTCAGAAACCGATGGGAAAGCAGATAACATCTACAGAAAGCCCCCTGTCTACAGACAACATGGTATAGGCTGATTATTACATGTTTTTCCATCATTCTGCATGGCATTCTAATGTCCAGTTATCTTTCATTCCATGGAATAGTCTACAGAACTAATATCTAGGTCACCCCACTTGACTTCAAGAGTTGTGTCTTTTCATTGTGATCTTTCCATTTAAGAAGAAAGGTGGCCTGATTCTTTTTACTTAATCTTCATCTGATTATGTTTTAAATTTGTATTATTTCAAATTGAGAAATCAAGAAGGGACACAAGAACAAGAGTAGGCCACCATTAGAGGAGCTAATGTTGTTGCATTATTCAAGAAAGCAAATAGAGATAATCCTGGAAACAATAGACCAATGTGTCTCACATCAGTGGTAGGGAAGCTATTGGAAGGAAAGTTTAGGTATAGGATTGACAAGTATTTGGAAAATCATGGCCTAATTCAAGGCAGTCAGGGCAAATAGTGTATTACTAACTTGACTGAGTTTTTTTGAGGAGGTGATGAAGGTAATTGATGAAGATAGAGCAGTGGATGTTGCCTACATGGATTTTAGAAAGGCGCTTGACAAGGTCCCTCATGGCAGGTTCATCCAGCAGATTAAGGTGCATGGATCCACAGTGAATTGGTCATTTGGATTCAGAATTGAATGCCATAGAAGACAGAGGGTAGAGGTCAATGGGACTTATTCTGACTGAAGGTCTCTGACTAGTGGTGTTCTGCAAGGATCTGTACTGGGACCTCTGCTGTTTGTTACCCAGATGAAACCGTAGATGGGTGGGTTAGTAAGTTTGCAGATGATACAAAGATCAGTGGTAGTGTGAGTAGTGCAGAAGATTGCCAAAGGATAGACCGGGCTATAGATCATTTGCAGATACTAGGTGAGAAATGGCAGATGAAGTTTAATCCTGCCAAACATGAGGTGTTGCACTTTGGGAAATCAAATGTAAAAGGATTGTACACTGTTAATGGCAATACCCTTAATAGTGTTGATGTACAGAGGGACCTTGGGGTCCAATTCCATCACTCCCTGAAAGTGGCTGCACAGGTTGATAGGGTGGTAAAGGTGGTGTATGGCATGCTTGCCCTTATTAGTCAAGGCATTGAGTTCAAGAGTCGCAAAGTTATATCGCAGTTTTATAGTACCCTAGTTAGGCTGCATCTACAGTACTGCATTCAATTCTGGTCACCCCATTATAGGAAAGATGTGGAGACTTTGGAGAGGGTGCAGAAGAGGTTTACCAGGTGTTGTGCAACAGATTCGAAGTCTCGAAGTACAAGGACTCTGAACACAGTCTTAGGAGTTAAATAATTTATTTACAAAGACAAAGGCAGGAAAGAGGGAACAGGGGAGAGAGAGAGAGAGAGAGAGAGAGAGAGAGAGACACACACACAGGTGATAGCGAGCGTAGAAAAATCACAACAAGGTAAAATACACACATACACACCAGTGATAGCGAGCATAGAAAAATTACAACAAGGGTAAAATATACACACACACACAACGAACTGGCTACCTGCACCCCTTGACTCAGTGCAGGCACAGCGCCACACTACCAGAAATACTTACTTAGAATGCTCCTAACCCTGTCAAAGTGCACACCTTACCAATGGTCTCTCCAGCATTGTTTCACGATTCCTCAGAGCAAACAAAGAGAGTGAACCAGGCACATCTGGCACTCTTTATAGTGCTGGAGTGCTGGGGGTCCAGTCCAGGTTGTTCAAAAAGGCCAGTGGCCCAGTACCAGCAAGAACTAATCGATCATAGGAGGCCAATGGCCCGAGGCCAAGTAAAAAGGTGCTTAAAGAGGCCAATGGTCAGGTGTGCACTGATGGGTGGGGTGGTGCCAGGCCTTGATTGACGGTGGTGTGTCCTTCAACGAAGTACTGGGCAGTGCTGTTACATGACAGCCACGGCCCTCCACAATACACCAGGATGCTGCCTGGAGTAGAGGGCAGGTGTTATAAGGAGAGGTTGGACAAACTTGGGTTGTTTTCTCTGGAGCGGTGGAGGCTGAGGGGAGTCAGGATAGATGTTTATAAAGTTATGAGAGGCATAGATAGATAGCCAGATTTTCTTTTTCCCAGGATCAAAATATCTAATACTAGAGGGCATGCATTTAATGTGAGAGGGGGTAAGTTCAAAGGAGATGTGTAGGGCAATTTCTCTTTTCCACAGAGAGTGGTGGGTGCCTTGAATGCACTGCTAGGAGTGGTAGTGGAGGGAAATATGATAGAGGCATTTAAGAGGTTCTTAGATAAGCACATGAATATGCAGAGAATGGAGAGATATGGACATTGTGTAGACAATAGATTAGTATAGTTAGGCATTTAATTACTAGCTTAATTAGTTTGGTACAACATTATGGGCTTGTTCCTGTGCTGTACTGTTCTGAGTCCATACTGGCTATTCTATCCACATTCCCATTAGCTTCCCCCAGATTCTACCAATCACAACACATTAGGGGCAATTGACAGTGGCTAACCCACGCATCTTTTAGGGTATAGGAGGAAACTAGAGTACTCAAAGGAAATCCAAGCAATCACAGGGAGAACATGCAAACTCCAGACAAGTATCACTACAATCCAGGTTGCTGGAGCTGTAAAACAGCAGTTCTGCAACTGCACCACTTGCCACATAGGAAGAATTGCCAAAACTGCATGTTTTCCAGCATTATAAGGTGTCCTTATGACATGAAATGGAGAAAGACGTATCAAAAGTAGTGGCTTGGTGATGTTCTGCATCCATTTAAAATCACTATAATATTACCACCTCCTTTATTTGTAAAACACTTTATTCTTTTAATGATTGTCGTATACAGTAGAGGTGGTGAGGTGGTTAACTTACTGGACAAGTCATACAGAAACCTGTACTAGCAATCCTGAGTTCAAACGGGTATAACCCACAATAATAGAGATCTACCTCTCTACTTAGGGTAGAGAGTCTGACTCATACATAAGTAATAAAACAGGCAAGTCCAGCGGTAAGAGTAGGCAGATAAAGGGAAGCATGAGATGGCTAACATACCTAACTGCATTGAAAGACCCTCACAGGTAAGACATATGAGCTGAGACCATGGAGCAGCACATGGGATTATGATATTATTGCCATCACAGAAACATGGGTAAGGGACGGGCAGGACTGGCAGCTCAATGTTCTGGGATATAGAAGTTTCAGATGTGACAGAGGGGAGTGCAAAATAGAATGGGGTATTGCACTGCTGATCAGGGAGAACATTACAACAGTAGTCAGGGATGATATCCTGGAGGGACCAGCCAATGAGGCTCAATGCGTAGAACTAAGGAATAAGAAAGGGATTATACTATAGGCCTCCCAATAGTCAGCGGGAATTAGAAGGCAAGATATTTACATAGATCAGAAAAGGGTGTAAAAGCAATAGAAACAGAAAACATAAAAACACCTACAGCACAATTCAGGCCCTTCGGTCCACAAAGCTGTGCCGAACATGTCCCTACCCTAGAAATTACTAGACTTACCCACAGCCCTCTATTTTTCTCAGCTCCATGTACCTATCCAACAGTCTCTTAAAAAAACCCTATCATATCCCCCTCCACCACCATTGCCAGCAGCCCATTCCATGCACTCACTATGAGTAAAAAA
>JARFYF010000052.1:95183068-95194270 GCA_030265395.1 Rhina ancylostomus
ATCCTGGCAGTTATCAGACTACGTCAACAGTTTTCAATATCTTGAATGGGTGCGATGTCTTCCGAAGAAAGATTGGGCAGCTAGGCTTGTATTTGCTGGATTTTAAAAGAGCGAGAGAGACATAATTCAACAATTCAAGACCCTGAGGGGTCTTACAGGGTGAATGTAGAAAGGATGTGGGAAAATCTGGAACTGGGCAGTTACAGTTTAAAATAAGGGAACCACCCATTTAAGACATAGAGAATATAATATTTTCTTTCACAGAGGGTAGTGAGTATTTTGAACTGTCTTCCACATTGGGTGGTGGAAGCAGATTAAGGCTGAGAAGTTAAGAAGAAGTAGTAGTAGTTGTTAAGGATACAATCAAATAAGCCACGACCTTATTAAATGGCAGAGTAGGCTTGTGGGGTTAAGTTATCCACGCCTGCCTCTAATTCCTATTCAAGGGGATACAAATTAGCATAACCATGCCGAAAAATATTCCAGTGTATGGACTGAATCATCTTTTATCACTATAAAAAACAGTTAGCTTATCATATCTTTGCTAACGACCAAAAGAGCTACCAATCCAGTTCCACTCTCTTACTCTCTCCCTTAGGCCTTTTTTTTTTCACTTGCATGCAAATTATTAAATTCCCTTCCTAAAAGTGTTATTAAATCTGCTTCCACCATCCTTTCAGGCAATGAATTTGAAACACAGAAACTCAATGTGTAGTGATTTCTTGAGGTGCCACTGGTTCTTATGCCAATCACCTTAATTGTCCTGGGGATTGATGCTTCTGCCACTGGAAATAGTCTTTTGTTACTTACTCTGTCAAAACCATTTCTGAGTTAAGCAGCTCTATCAAATCAGTTTTTGACCATTTATGCTCAAAGGAGAATAGTCCATACTCTACTAGTTTCTTCACATAACTAAAGAACACATTTGAGTAAATCTCTCTTGCACCCTCTCTCAGGCCTTGATAAACTGAACTCAGTAATCCAGCTGCCTAGCTAGTGTTTTGGTAAGGATTAGTTCATCATCCTTGTTTAAGCTTTTATTCATAAAGCCAACAATCTCATAAGCTTTTAAAAGCTGTTCTCAACCTACCTTACTGCATTCTAAAATTGGTACAGAGGCTTCTCCAGATTTCTCTATTCCTACACTCCTTTCAAAACTGTTGTGACTTCATTGCTCTAATGTTCACCCCAAAATGTATTATTTATTTTTCTGCATTTCTGAGTTTTGGATTTTGAATTTCAAAGTTTCAGTTTTGAACTTTAAAATTACATTCTGCATACCCAAGTTTAGGTCATTAATATATATGACAAAGATCCTATTACTGATTCCAAGGAAGCAACACTAGTTATTTCCTTCCAATCCAGAAAAAAACTAGAGTTCATCACTACTCTCTGCCTTCTGCATTTTGCATCCATACATTTACCTTCCTTGTAATCCCACACACTTCAATTTTCCAGCTAGTCCATTAAATGGCAATTCTTTAAACTCCTTTTGAAAGTCCAAATATGAATCAGTTGCACTATCCTTATCAACTCCTTTGTTATTTCATCGAAGAACTCAATAAAACTTGTCAAACACAATTTACCTCTGACAAATCCATGCTGACTTTTATTTATTAACCCATAGCTTCCCAAATAACAATTCAGTTCTGGATTAAATTTTTTTCCACTACGAGCATTGGGCTAGCTGGCCTCTAATTTCCAGGTTCATCTCTTGCCTGTTTTTGTTTAGTCATGAACGTAACATTTACAATCCCCAGGCACCAGCAGCCCCTCCAAACCACACCCCCACCAACCCTTTACACAAGGAGGATTGAAAGATCGTGCTGCTGCAATTTCCTCTTTCAGTCCCCTTAGTAATGTAGGAATTGTATGAGAATAGAAGATTGACAAGCATGTATCAATTTATCTTTATCTATTTTTATCTTATCAAATGTTGCTGATTCCTCCACCATCAGTACAACGGCAGCATTCTCTCAGAGGACAGACAGATATTTAGTACTTAAGTCAAGCACCCTTGTTTCAATAAGAACCTCTTTTATTTGGTCATAATTTGACAAATCTTTTAATAGTTACAGGTTTACACGTTTATAAAAGATTTATAGGAAAGTGAAGCCACTGGCTGCTGAATATCACCAACTGTTTCCAAGGACAGAGATAACGTTTCACTTACTTTTCTAATTAAGGCAGCCTTGACCCACTGGCACCACAGCTAGTGCTATGGTAACCACCTCGGTCTGTCCTTTCCTGCACTGCACTGTCCAACGAGGTCTGCTTTGCATGGTTAACTTGGTCCTCCAAGTGAACAGTAGCTTCTCAAATCACACAACTCTACATTGTTTCCATTTTCACTCGCAGGCATTCTTGCTTTCTGTTACCAAAGTAAGCTGGATGATATTGATGCTAATCTCTCTGAAAGAGAGCTTCGGATCAAATCCTGCAATTCCATTTGTTTTCTAGGTAAACTATAACACATGAGATTACTAACTGTCTGCTTCGCCAGTGGTCAATTAGGTTTTCTAACATCTTATCATAATGTTTGAGTGGAGACCTGGGGAGCAGCTGATTCAGTGATTACTTCAGTCATGAGTAGTTCATAACTTGTGTCTTATTGTTGATTCATATTTGATTCTGACAAGGTAGTCATTGTGAGTGATTGACAGAACATGCTGCCTCTTTGTACAGCTAGCCCAAGAATACCTGGGTGTGTTGTGAACAGCAGGCCATATGTGACAGCTGGTTGTTCAGGGCTCATTCTGTACAGTCAGTTGCTTCTTTGCTGCAGAGGACTGGAGCTTTCTCTATGGTTTTAAGACAGGGAACTGATACAGTGTGGACCTGGCACTATGACGCTGAGGGAAGTGGTCCCAGAAAAATGACAGTACTATGAAAAAATGCCTCTTTGCACTGAAGGCACCTTCTGATGGTTCACCATTCTTTATTAAGAATTTATTGAAAGAATACAGCAATTGCAATATAGCAAGGTTGGTTAAGTATGGTAGTGATGAACCTTCCCAGGTTTTGGGAGTCGAACAAATTGAGATACATTTCAAGGAGTAAAATACTCAACCAGTAATGATGAAGACACAGCTACAGCCACAACTACAAGTTCTGAGGAGATGGTACTGTAGTTGGGATGGTCAGTTTAGAACATTTCCCTGCCCAACTGCACGTGAATGTTTAATGAACCTGGAAGAATTCCATTTAAGTTTTTAATACATTCCTAATTACCTTCCAAAGAAAAAGGATTAAAAAATACTTTTCAGTAAATATAACATCCAAATAAATAAATAATAATTTTACCTGCTCCCATAATAAGTCCTGGTGCAGAATCTTTGGTGTGAACAGTGCCCGATACATAAGGGTTATCAGCCCAGCGCAAGTGCAGGTGGACAGAACATTCTGGCTATAGAAAAACAGAAAAAATTTTTTGGGCCATTTGAAATTTTCATTTATGTCTTTATTTTGTACAAAACACATCCTTTTACCCGTATTTCTAAAAGTTATATGCTTATTTCCAATTGGCAAATAAAAACCACGAAACAAGATAGACTGAAATGGCATAACCTACTTATTTCAGCTAACATAATTATCCACATGTTTTAAGCATCTAGAGTGCCACACTGTGCTTTGCCACAAATCACGCCCAGTCCTTGAAGGGATTACTGCAGTTTCACTGGACTCATAAGGTATAGCATGCAAGAACGCAGATTCACATTCCTTTTAGAAAGTTCCTTCAAGACAACCACAACACAACTAAAATCTCCACAAGAATATACAACAAACACTATCAAATCACAGAGTCGAAATAACTTGCTTACAAAACACACAATCCATCATCTTTTTCTGAGAACTGCAACGTATTCACTAAAGGGTTTTCAATGACCAACATTTAATAATACATACATACAAGAAATAGAGTATTTCACTGTTAAAGCTTTATTCTGTTTGTATAAAGACTGCCAGTGTTATTAAAATCAAATTTGTGTGTTAAATGCATGAAAATGAACCATCAAGGAAAATATGTTTGCATTCTGAGAAATAAAAATGCCAACAATAAAATGTTCTATTTTCAGGAGCTTTTCAAATTATTTTTTTTAATTTGGAATTTTCCCCACTAAAAAGCACATTAGGCTAACAAAGTGTATACCGAGATTAATTAATTATCTCAGCTAGGTTGGTAAAACATGTGCCTTGCCTTCTTAAATATTGCTGTTTGTTTGATCTTTACACTAGTTTTTCAATCTGGAGTGAGCACTAACATCCATCTCTAGTAAGGAGATCTTATTTGTCTTGTATCTTGTATTTTCTTACAATATAGGAAGCCAATCAACCTATCGAGCCCATACCACCTTGCTGATATTCTCATCAGTCTCATTCCTGAATTATTTCCCTGAAACCTATTCTCTCTCATGTGCCCAGCAACCCCTCCCAATTTTCCTGACACCCATACTAAAGGTAACTCACAGTAGCCAATTAACCCAGTCACAGGGATAATGTGTAAAACAACACCTAAGGTGAGGCTGGAACATGGGCCATTGGAAACAAGCAGCAGCAACACCAGAACAAGAGCTTCCTCTATGTCCAGATTATCCACTATGTTGAGTACATTTATATTTGTCAGATCCCAGGTTTAAAAATCCTTGGCAAAATCTGCCTAAAGGTTACATTACACCATGGGATAGCTCCAACTGTAGTAGAAAACATTAATTAGAAAAGTGCCTGAAAAGTTGCAATAAAGCATTGCTGCATAGAGTTTCCGTGCCATTATCAAGAGAGCCTTACCCACCAACAAAATTCCATAACATGCAAGATCCAAGGCCCCGCTAAGACTGTGCAGACAAATTCACATGAGATAGGTTGAAAAAAAGGAGAGATCCGGGCCTGGAGACTTGGGGTAGGCATGGGGGGGAGAGGGATTTGTCAGGAGTATTGTTAGTGGTCTGGGGACTGCCAGAGCAGATGTAGCGAATTAGTGAGGTGAGCAAATCAAAGACACGTTTCAGGTCGAGAGCTTGCACCACTTAAAGGTCAACCATCCCTTTGCTTCCACAGATGCTGCTTGAGTTCCTCCAGCAGTTTATGCTTTGCTGCAGGTTCCAGCATCTGCAGTCTCTTGTGTCTCCATAACCTCATATACCTCTAACATAAAATTCTCAGAAGTAAAACTTTGAGAGGGCCTCTTGAGCCTTCTCTGCCATTCAATATCGGGGCTAATCTGATCTTCACCTTTATCCTCATGCTTGACCTCCACAATGCCCAGCTCCCTATACAGGTCCTCCCCAGCTTACAAATGTCCAACTTAAATACGAACGAGCAACTGGGAGACTGGATTTGCTGGCTGCTGCAAGTTTTTTCTGCTGTGTGGGAACACGGTGAGCAGTCACATTTCCAACTTGCAAACTGTTCGGGTTACAAAGAGTTCACTGGAATGGAACCCTGCTGTAACTTGCGGAGGACCTGTACTCCAAAAAAATGTGCCCATCTTTGAATATATTCAAAAACTCAAGGTAAAGAGTATGAGAAGATTCATAACCGCAGAGAAAAAAAAACTTTTCCAATAATTCTTTGTTCCAGAAAGAACAACACCAGCTTTTCCAATCTAACCTTAGAATCACAGAAATATACAGCATGGAAACAGGCCCTTTGGCCCATCTTGTCTATGCTGACCAAAGTGCCTTCCTGAACTAGTCCCATTTGCCTGCATTTGGCCCTCTAAACGTATCCTATCATGTACCTATCCAAATACCTTGTAAACCTTGCAAATAAAATCTCTCATTCCTGGAACCATTTCATTAAATCTTTTCTGCACATTCATCTGAACAGTGCGGTGACCAAAATTATACACAATACTACTGAGATAGGACATCAGAAGGCTCCTCCGGCACTTTCAGATGAGCAGGAATTTCAGGCCAATTTCTCAGCTCACTGCATTCATTAGTTAATGAACATCTTTTAATCTTAAGATGATATTTTTTGGTGCCTATAACCACTTTTCACCTCTTGTACCATCTATTATTTTCTGGTGAAGAGTAGATATAATAAACGTACTGCTAGATCATGACCAATAGTTCTCATTCTTTATACAAGTAGTCCAATGGTCTGACTTTCCTTTGTTGGAACAGGAAATGTGCCAATATTTAGAAAACCAAAGACCTACATATTCATCTGCATGCTTTGCCCTGGTACACTGAAATGAGTAAATAAGAGGATGAAATTTCAAACAAAAGCAAATTCCCTGACTGCTTTTGAATCTTTCTACCTGGTACTAAGATGTTAACTGCTCTTAACTGTTTCAGGAATCAGCTACCATGGCTCATTGGGAAATATATTCAAAAGTTAGATGCTTCTTTATTCGATGTGTGACTGGTATGTACCACTTTAAACATCTTTTGGATTTACCTCATGTACTGGGACAGCAATGTTTGTTCGATAGTTGTTGAAGGACGAGAGTGAGAGATTGTGTGGGGGACGGTGGGGGGGGGGGAAGAAGAGAGGGAGAGGGAGAGAGAGAGAGAGACTAATTGTGACTCACCTTTACCATAAAGACATTACATACAGTCAGCCACTGGCCTTCAGCCTTTCTGTCATTCATGAGCTTTCATGGCTCATCTGCATCCAAATCCCTTTTGCTCAACTTTGATCCATATTCATTGACACCATTATCTAAATAAGACATCCACTGATCTAAGTTCCTGCATCAATTTTCCCCACCTAGGTACCTTGGAGCACAGATACACATAGGAGTGATCCTTGTCTCTGATCCATGGGTTGTTCTCGGGGACACACACTGAGACAGATATCAAGTGCTGCTGGAAAGTCATCAACTTGGTGAAAGGTGCTCTTCGATCTGCTCAAAACTTGTTGGTTTTCCAACCCAGCAAGATGTCTGTAAGGGAATGCTGCAGATTGGCATAGGCCAGGCTGCAGGAGTACATACTGAGGGACGCACTGAAGCTTGGTGCAGCCAATGCTAAGGCTCTATGAGGAAGGACCACAGTACAGGCTCCTTCTGCTACTGCACATGGAGGGGCAGAGTTGGGTGGGGAAGCCCCTTGAACAATGAAAGGGGTATCACCTCAGGGAGCCACATGAATGGCAATGGTGCTATGTTTGTTTGTGTGTTTTTTTTTCTTTTTAAAAGTTTACACCACTGAATGTAACGACCATGAATCTAAAAGCTTTTGCAATGTTTCTTCCTTAGCATGTATTTTTAATTATGAATAAAGTCTAGTATTGAAATAAAAAAGAAAAATGTCCACACAAACAGACCGAGCAACAGCCAATGCAAACCAAAGCTGGTTCACCTACCTTCAATCAATAAGAAAATCATCAAACATACAAGTTTTGGACTCATTCACCAGATTTTACATGTGAAAATAAAGGCATGGTGAAAATGTACTGCTTTGGAGTATCTGTAGGCATCAAGATGTGGCAAGGCAGCAATGGAAAATTAATAATCACTTTCATTTTGAACTCTACGACAATATCAAACTGTTTGAGACTAGGTGACAAGGCATCAGGCAATAATTCGACAGATTTCAACATCACCCTGGCAACGAGCAAAATCTCAATTTCATATCACTCCCTACTGCACTGAGGAAGGTCTTTCATCTCCCATCATATACAAGTCCAAACTCAGATAACTTTGACATTAAATGAAATACAGCACACATTTGCCTTTTTGTAGAGTGTCTGCACTATTAAATTTAATTTAATTTACAACTCAGACTGTGATTCCTTGGGCAGAAAGCCCAGTTCAGAAAATAATGAATAAAAGGACAGCGATAAATTTGGAAGTATGTAGATCATTGATGATTAAAGTACTTCATGTTGTAATTATACCGCAAGCATGTTGGGCTTCGAAGTAAGTCCTGAGATTAATTATCCAAAATGTGCAATATCTCATTAATAATATTTGCAATTTAACAACTATAAACCCAGCTCCACTCAAAAGAACAAGTGGAGCTCCAACAGATCTTAAATTTCTCGGAAAAAAATAAAACAAAATGAACAAATAGATCTGCACAGAAAAAAACGATTCTGCTTAATGGAAAGGTAAATTGAGCAAGAATATATAAATGTTTCGCTGAACTGCTATTGTCCATTCTGTGCCTTTGCAAATTTTAACTCAGTTATAGACATTCATACAGTTCAAGAGGAGAAGCAAATCATGTATTGCCCAGGGTTATACAAGCCACTAACCATACATGTCAGGAAGCAAACCAGCTATGTTTTCTCTATGCAAAAAGCAATACTGAAGTACTTGTGGTTCTTAATAGCAAAGTGGTAGACACACTATGAGGAAAGCTTCCTTAGCTTTCAGCAAGATACATAAGGAAGTCCTGTTATCTGAATACCTGGAGTGAAACAGAAATGCATTTCTCCAACACCCCAGATCCCTGGAGTAAAAATGCAGTGGTTAACAGCATTGCAGTATGCTTAATGATATGTTTATATATAATCCTCCCTTCTAGGTCTTCTTCTCATCAAACAATCTCTTCTGATTATGAGCAGCCAACTGTCACGTTTGTGCCCTTTTTTTGCCCCTCCTCTCCTCAGCATAACCCAATTGCTTTTTCATTTGAGATAGCCAAGAATGCCCATCTGGGCATGTGGTGGCAGCTGAGCAGAAGACAATGATTTCCTCACTCATTGGTATCAACTCAAATATTTGCTCATTGCTAACACCAGAGGGTAACAGAAGCAGCACTTGAATTCACTAGACATTAATGGCTTGCAGCTAGGGCAGGAGGTAAAAGTTGGACAGGGTGCCAACTCCCTGCCACACACATTTCGTCCACAGATCTTTGATGGAGCAGCTGACTGAAGAGGATTAAATCGTTGGTATATTGGCAGTTCTGCCATAAGATTTCACAAATCATGGAGGGGTGACATGGGTTTTAGCACAGAGCCTGGAGCCCAAACTTTCCAGCACAGAGATGGTGGCCAGCTCCTTGTGAATACTTGCAGAAGCCACTATTACACAGCATCAGGCGGTTGGTGTCCCAGCTACAGGAAGAAACCATCCAACGTTTGATTATTGTCATAGTAGCTCATTCTCTCTCCTCTTTCACAAAAGCAGTATCCACGCATCCATCCCTGCCAATTCTGTAGTGCCCATGCTGTCATTTACAAGCCAGCCACGATAGTAAGGCTAGAAACCAAGCCACCTGCACCCAGAGGTGCCTGATCATCCACTCAGTTTATCTGGAGTTGCTTCCATTGCATGAGGCACCTGACAGGCAGCAGGCACCGAGAAATCATTGGGACAGGCAAAGGCACAAAGAAGGCAGATCCTGAGAAAATGATCAAAGTTTGAATGTTGTGTGTTGGCCCTGGTTGCATATATGGATCTGTCTTGGAATGCTAATTTGGCACTTGCTCTCATCAAGCCATTGTGCTCACATGGATAGCATGACAACCAACAAGGAAATAGGAATGAAATTGTCATGGAATGGTAAATTGGGATGGTGTTTACTGAAGTTTTGACCAGTTGATTTCATCAGTGGTGGGAAAAATAAAGGAACACTATCAAAGGAGAGACCAGAAGAATATCTGGAAACAAAAAGTATAGTGATGAGTCTAGCAACCAGAAATATATACAGTACTTTAAGTAAAATCAGCCGAGGGTTGATACAAATTTGACACAATCTGTCAATTTATCAATTGCATCTCTCTGGATTAAAATCCTAGTGTTTACTTTGTTTTCTTTTAAGGCTTTGCTGATCTGCTGCACAACTATCAGTAATCAATGCTCAGTTTGGGTTCTATTAGTACAATTTGGCTCCAGATTTCTTTACAGCCTTTGTCTACAAAGGAATGGAGGAATTAAATTCAGTTATGAATATTAGTGTGGCTACCTTTGACATCTGTGTAACATTTGGTCAAATATGCAGATTAGTAAAGTTGAAGTCAAAGGGAATAGAGGGGAAATTTCTCTGCCACAAAGTAAGCATCATAGATCATAGAATCATATAGCAGAGAAACAGACCCTTCAATCCAGAGTGTGTCAAAGCCATTCGTCATTGAGAAGGAAAAATAAATCAGTCATGATCGAATGGTGGAGCAGACTCGATGGACCAAATGGCCTAATTCTGCTTCCATGTCTTATGGTCATCTGACAGAAACCTCTTGAAACTAATCCCACTTTCCAGGACTTGGCTCATAGCCTTCTATGTCATGACGATTCAAGTGCTTATGTAAGTACTTCCTGCCTTGCATCACCCTCAGAGGTGGTGTGTTCCAGATTCCAACCACCCTCTGGGTTAAAACACACTTCCTCAAATCCCCTCTAAACATCTTATCCCCTACCTTAAACCTATGCCTCATGGTTATAGACAGTCTGCTGAGGGAAATTGTTTCTATCATCCCTGTTCATGCTCATCATAAATTGGAGTACCTCTGTCAAGTTTCCCCTCAGCCTTCTCCACTCCAAGCAAAACAAATCCAGCCTATCAGATGCTGAAAATCTGAAGTTAAAACAGAAAAACAGTCCTTCCAGGTGAGACAACTTGCTCTTCTTCCAATCTAGCATACTGCATCCAATGCTCACGATATTGTCTCCGCTGCACCAGAGAAACCAAATGCAAATGGAGTGACCTCTTCTCAGAAAACCTCTGTTCAATTCACATGATGACTCTGAGCTTCCACTTGCCTGCCATTTTAATTCTCCATCCCACTCTCACTCTTGCCTTCCATCTGTGGCCTCCTACATTGTTCCAATCAAGCTGAATGCAATCTTGAAGAACAAGGTGGAACAATGTGGGTAGACTCAGGAATAAGAAAAGTATAATCCCTAGAACAGGGTTATTCTATAGACCTTCCAACAGCCAGTGGGAGATAGGAAAACATATGTGGGTAAATCATGGGAAGGTGTAAAGATAACAGGGTATTGGAGGGTAGCAGATGTTGTGCCTTTACTTAAGAAGGGTTGCAAAGAAAAACTTCAGAACTATAAACTAGTAAGTCAAACATCTGTGGTATGTAAGTTAATGGAGAGGATTGTGAGTGATAAGGTAGACTGTATATACATCTGGAAAGACAAGTACTGATTGGGTTAGTCAGCACAGCTTTGTGCATGGGAGATCATGTCTAACAAATTTGATTAGTTTTTTAATGATGCGATCAAGAAGGTCAATGAGGGCAGGCCAGTAGACGTGGTCTATGTGGACTTCAGTAAGGCCTTTGGTAAGGTTCCAC
>JARFYF010000052.1:95289334-95301933 GCA_030265395.1 Rhina ancylostomus
GATGGACAGCACAACATGGTGGGCCGAAGGGCCTGTATTGTGCTGTATTGTTCTATGGTTCTATGGTTATAGATGTCGAATTGTAGGTGATTGCCAACGAAAGGATGGATGGAGCCAGAAGGTATCGATACACAACTATGAGAATTCTATAATTGAAGTTTTGATTAACTGGAAGCCAAAGTAGGTCAGATGATTGAGTTAGGAGACAGGCAGCAACATTGTGATGAGTATATTTATATTGGTTAATAGATAAGTTAGTCAGGAGATCATTGGGAAAAGCTGAAGTTAGCAGAGGCATGGATGAGATATAGGGACAAAGTCAAGCAATGTTTAGAAAGTAGAGATCCTGATGATGGAGCAGAAGTAGAGTTGGTGTTTCAGCTGCCAATGAAATAGCGGCCAAGGTTACGTCCCTTCAACAATCTGTGATCAATGAAATTGGGAAATAAATCCTTCTTTTGTATGGCTAAAGATCGCAATACAGAAAAGGCACATATTATAGCAGTCGGGATGAAGGATCTCAGTCTGAAATGTTGACTGTCCATTTCCTCCACAGTTGCTGCCTGACCTGTTGAGTTCCTCAAGCAGGTTGTTGTTTGCTCCAGAGTTCAGTACCTGCAGTCTCTTGTGTCTGCACGCTATTGTTGTATGTTGACTCTTAACACCCAATAGATGAGCAAGTTGCTTCTGTCCCTCCATGGCACACAAGTTCAAGGCAGGACTTGTTGGGACATGACTCAGTGAACTACACCTCGCCCTCCACAGCTTAGTGAGCCTGGGATGCTCCATTTGTTTAATAAAGGAGCACTCCTTCCCTGACCCAAGAATGGAAACAATGCAGTATTTCCATGAGGTCTTTCAGAAGGATGTGGTGACATTACAGGTTCGGTTAGTTTAACCTTATGGAAGAGGCTGGGGTTTGAGGTCGGGTGGTGGCAGGTGCCACAGCCTCGGTACAGAAGAGCTGCTGTCGACTGGGATCCGTGGGTGCACATTCCCAATAACGACAACAGTGACCACCACTTTCGATGTCTTTGCTTATGGTCCAGAACAGCAGAGAGGCAAATCTGGAACCTCCCAGTTAGTAACATAAAGTAAACATTGTTGGCTGACCCGAGACATTAAACAAACTTCTTTTGTGATGAAATGGGCCTGAATCAGTGAGCACTCAGATTTCCATAATCAGGCTTGGGTTCCTCCAACTCTGTCGCAGGTTCTCTCAGAGTACCATGATTCTTCCAGCTGTGGCAGCCCAAGTCTCCAACCTATTCATACCTGAATTACCCCGGCAAAGGGTTTCCCTTCCGACCTGCTGGTGGCATCTCTGAGGAGCCTCACCAATGAACAACATGATCACTAAAGTGACAGCCTCCTGACTACTAGATGACATCACCAAGCCTCTGCCTCAGGGTCCTGGACAGGTCTGAAGCAGCCCCCCAGTCCTCACCAAGTTGGGTCTCTGGGATAACTGTCACAGCAGTCTTACAGAAAACTTCAACAACAAGGGTAAGGGCTAGAGGAGAAGCAAACCATCCATTCCTCATCATGTACTGAGAATTCCAGTGAAGGAGCAGAGGGTGAATAAAATGAAGATGATGCTCCTGAAGCCAATGCAACTGCTCAGACAAAATATCAGGGATTTTCTAAATCATTTCCTTGACCACATTGGGCCAACACAACCTCTCAGACTCCCCATTGCTATGAAGACCTACACATGCAGTCCTTCATCAACCACAGATCTGACACACCAACTCATGGCTCCCCATTCAATTCCAGGCAACTGAAAGCCCAGTAGGCACTATCTGATCAAGTCAGGGAGCACAAGGAAATTGCAGACTTGTACATTTCACATAATCTGATTTAAAAGAAAAAAAGCATGAACACCAACATGTATAATGGATTAATCTTGGTGAATACAAGGAGTACCGTTTGATCTCCTACTCCCCTGTGCAGACCCTGTGGCCGCAGTCAAGACAGACACTGGCTGCTCAGGCTCCTGCTGCGATGCTGTTGCCAGAAGTGAGGGCCCCACCAAAGCCTCTACAGGCAGGCCCTGCATCAGCAGCGGGCTGGTTGGTGGAGGTGAGGAGGTTGGGGATGCAGTGGGATGGGCAAGTACAAAAGCTGAACCCTGTAAATGTACAGATGGCAATTACAATTTCCTCCTCCTTTATAGGAGAGCAGTTGGAATGGTTCAGTGATGCCCAGAACTAACGCATCAGGCATCCTGTTTAAAGTGGCAGGCCTGTGAGCATTCAGAGTTAAGGCACATTGGATTGCCACAATTCAGAGTCACTCTCTGTTACTCAGAATGTGTCCTCAAGTTGGCCTGTAACATTCATGTGCATGAGTGCTGGGAATGGACCTCTCCATCCTCTGTGGTTTGTGGACGGTGTGTGTGCCAGGACTGTCAACACCACAGTGAACCCATGCGGAAGAACAGCAGAGTTCAGTCAAGGCCACAAGAGTGAAGAAGGGTAATATGTCATTGACATCACAAGAGCTCCTGAGGAGGTGATACTTGGATGTATTTGAGCTGAATTTATGACTGAAGTATAATAAACAAAATGAAAAAGATGACATCCATATTCCCTTTGATGAATATGATGATACGACAGCACAGAGCTGTACGAAAAGGGAGTGCTGATTCCTGACTGGCAGCGTGTTTTAGTATTAAGTGTTTAATTTGCAAGCCAGCATGCACCAAACTGGTGGTGTGTGCCAGTGTTTCAGCGCTGCAGCATCCAATTCACAAGACTTCAATTAACAATTATATGTTCCTTACCTTGTTTCTTCCTTGTCACAAGCTGCAGACTATTATAGAGCCGTCTCCATCCAGTCAGAAATGCTTTGGCCTGGGGAAACTGCTTTTATTGCTTCTACTTTACCAGCAGCTGAAGTCATTGTAACTGATTGAATGACAAGTTGCAATTGCTTTTCCCATTCCCGATCCACTTCCGTCTTGTTGTCTTTCTGAGGCGTAACGAACTGCCTCACTCAGTTGTGCTTCACTGATTGTTAGCCTCACGTTTCAACAAATTGCCTTTTAACCAGGAGACCAGCAACAATGAAACAGCCTTCTGATGCAGATGTGCTGTTTTGTGACTCAGTTTGTACCACTCTTCTGAAGGTTATTGACTCAGATTCCAGCATTTTTGGGTCGAAGAGTAACCTGGACTTGCAGTTCAGTACTGTTGGAGAGATGAACTGCAGGAAGTGCTGTTTTATGGTTGAGGTCAATTAACTCTCAGATTTCATGGCAAAATTTGAAAAATGCTGGTATTTCCTGGGGTTCTGGCAGTCAGCCAACATCACTAAAATCATAAGTATGATTTTAAGTATAAGATATCTTTATTAGTCACATGTCCATCGAAACACAGTTTGAAATGCATCTTTAATTTGCCAGCATTTGTGGAATCTGGCTGTATGCAGTTGCAGTTGTACAAGACGTTGGTGAGGCTACACATAGAGTATTGTGTTCATTTTGGGTCACCATGTGGTAGGAGAGATGTCCATTAAGCTGGGAAGAGTGCAAAGAGATTTATAAGAATATTGCCAGAACTCAAGGGCCTGAGTTATAGGGAGCAATTGGGAAGGCTAGGACTTTATTCCTTGGAACGTAGCAGACTGAGGGGTAATCTTATTGAGGTGTATAAAATCATGAGGGGAATGCACACAGTCATTTTCCCCAGGGAAAAGGAATCAAAAACTATAGGGCATAGGTTTAAGTTGAGAGGGAAAAGATTTAAAAGGGACCCACGTGCAGAGGGTGTCATGAATGCTGAACAAGTTGCCAGAGAGCTGCAGAAGACAGGTACAATAACAACATATAAAAGACATTTGGATAAGTACATAGATAGGAAAGGTTTAGAGGGATATGAGCCAAATGCAGGCAAATGGGACTAGCTCACTTAAGTAATTTGGTCGGAGTGGACAAGTTGGGCCGAAGGGCCTGTTTCTGTGCTGTATGGCTCTGTGACTTTAATAGATGGCCAGACTAGAGGTAAAGTTGCAGGCATATGAACAGAAGCCATTGGTGGTGATTCTCAGGCTACGTAGTTAATGGAATCCAGCAAGTCCAATCCCATCCAGCTGCATGGCAATGGAGTGATTTTGGAGGAGGATTGTGTGATCAATTGTGTCAAAAGCTGAAAAGTTGAGAAGGACGTTAGGAATAGGCAGGGCTTGAAAAATTTGACTTTAATCATAAAAACTGGACTGGCATCAACTTGGTCCTTTCTTTAACTTAAAAGAAAGCTCCGTGCCAGAAGTTAGTGAGAACCATGCAGAATTGCTTTTTTTTGGAACGTTGCATGTGTTTTTAAAATATAGGCATTGGCTAATAAACAGTACCATTTTTCTATGAAATGCACTGCTCAGTGAAGTAAGTTTTTTTTTAAGAAAAGTGTAGGCTAGAATGGATTCAAAAGCAAGCAAAGAAATGACATGAATAAAACAAAATTGTTCATTATGAGGGATCTTATTGCAGAGTATATAGCTTAAAAATTTTGTGAATTGTGAAGAACATTCAGTCGAGTAGCCAACAGCTTCCATAAAAGCAAAGCAACAAGACACTATGACTAACAGACTCACATTTGGTGCTTAACCCTCTTTACTGGCCAATTGCAAAGTAGGTTTGGTTCAACTCCTGTGCATTATTTTTAATAAACTGCCAGCATAAATGATAAAATCCACTACTGCTGCAAATGTAAGCAGAGTAAAGGCCAGCCTTTAACACTCACTAACAATGGCAGGGATCCCATGTGTGTAAGTAGATTTCAAATCATTGAACAGCCTCAGTATGTTGTTTGCAGACTCTGGACATGGACAAATCACATTAGCCCTTGTTTGTTTTTGTGATTTCAATTTAGTTGCCCTTTATAGAGACCAAAAGTTGACTCTTACAGAGTTTTAATGACCAAAACTAACCAATTTGCCAATCCCTTTATTTGAAAAGGAGAAAAATACCCTGGACTGCACTACAAATAAAGTCTAAAATTCAAGCTCTAGGATAGGTTATCTTCTTGGTATTTTCATATTTGCTTTCTTTGGTAGGGGAAGGGAAAACTAAAGAAAATATGTACAAGGCACATCAATAATTAGAGCTGTGTTAGAAGTGATCAAATTTTAGGCCTTTATGTTCTTCGGAAGAGCTTTGTTAGAGCCAAAGATCCAAGAGTTTCCCATCTCTGTAGTGTTTTCGGTGAATTAATGCATAAAAGCAGCAGTGGTCAATACAAAAAAATTTAAGATCTAAAATTCAAAAGCAAAAACAAAACAGAAAAAATAAGAATGGAAGAAAGAACCTTGCATTTCTGTTGTGCTTTTTATGGCCTTGGGTCATCCAAATGATTTGGCTTATGAATTACTTTTGTTATGCAATAATTGCTGATTTATAGGACATCATTTTATACATTGCAAATTTCCCAAAATAGTAACATTTTATCAATGGACTACCTCAAGAGGCACAAGCTGAATGTTTTGCCATGGCCCTCACAGTCCCCCAACCTAAACATCATCAAAAATCTGTGGATAGACCTCAAAAGAGCAGTGCATGCAAGACGGCCCAAGAATCTCACAGAACTAAAAGTCTTTTGCAAGGAAGAATGGGCGAAAATCCCCCGAACAAGAATTGAAAGACTCTTAGCTGGCTGCAGAAAGCATTTACAAGCTGTGATATTTGCCAAAGGCGTACTACTAATTACTGACCATGCAGGGCACCCAAACTTTTGCTTCGGGACCTTTTTTGTTATTTTAAAACCATAAAAGATGAAAATATAAAAGTAATCTTGCTTAAGATATTAAAGGAATGTGTTATCTATAACTTTATGCCTTTTGGAAATCAGGTCATCTTTTATTCTCTTAGCTATTCACAGTAACATAAATTTTGACCAGGGGTGCCCAAACTTTTGTATGCCACTGTATATAGCATTATAATGAAAGATGGAAGATCCACTAAGGTAATTTTGAATAATATATTCATCCAATCTCATGGGTGCATAAAGTTGTTTCCATAAATTTTAAAACTCAAGTTATTAAAGCGCATATTGCCTTCAGCAATCTGTGTGGTTAATTGACTTATTGTGAAACATTGCATGTACCTCATGAATGACTTGAGCCTACTGGCAGATGCAGGATTCTGGATTGGTATTCAGATCACAAAATAGTACATTTAATGTAGTGGTACATTTCAAACCAACCCTCACTGCTCCACATTTATCCATGGCAGAACCCAAAGATTCAATCTAGTTTAGGAAACAGCATTGGAGCTTAACACATTGTATTGTGAGTTACTGTGGTGATGTATATTTGGATGCACTGTTTGACTCACAATAATGTATCACAATCAGTTTAAATCTGCACCAGAATATTTGCCTCAGTGATGTGCCCTATTTCAAGAGAGGAGTCTGGAGTCAGTTAGTTCAGAGGCAAAGGTTTGTTTTACCAACTTGCATTTCCAACTTGTAAATTCTTTCTTCCAGGAGCACTGCAGATGTCTCTGTTCAATAAAACAGAACATATCTAAAGACTGGAGAGCCCAAATATCCCCCAGAAAACCTCCATTCCTTCTGTGAAAATCCATCGGATATAGAGATTAGTGACAATGGTCTCCTAACACACTTTAGGAATAATTCTACACTTCAAGCACATATGAGGAAAAGTTGTGTATGCATCTAAATTAACAATTTGCACTTCATCTGGATGAGGCTCTGTACTAGAGCACAAATTCACAAAATTACCACATGAAAACAAAGCATTTACAGATTCAAAATCTGGAAGAAGAAAATCAGATGGAACACTTTAGTTCTCTTTAGAAGGCAAGAGGTTTGTGAAATTGGCTACCAAGAAAGAGCATGGAACCAGACTGTGAAAATGCGCTCACAAGCAGCTAGACACAATTAAGCCTAACCTATTTTTTTCATATCGTAAAGAAAGAGGTGCATTTAAAAAGTACCTTTCATGTTGTCAAGATTTTCCAAAGCACTACACAGCCAATGAAGAACTTTGAGATGTCATTGCCATTATCATTTGCCTTCCTTCCACAAACAGCACTGGGATGAACTGTGACCCAAACTCAATCATCAGTTTTCCAAAATCTCTTTGTTCCTGTATTAATCTGTAATAGATGCATGGATGCAATAATCCTGAACCTTCTGGTCTCAACGCCAGGCAGGCAAGCATAACAAGGCTTCAGTAATGACTATATCTCAGCCAGCATATGGCTGAGGGCTGCACCTTGAATAGCCTTTGACAGTTGTCAAGACTGGCAAGAACCTCACCATTTTTGATAGTTGTAAACTTCATGTAAAACTTATAAATGTCTCTGATATACAGCAGCATTCAAAGATATCAAAGTTCTTTTAAATAATTTAGGAAATAAAAATTGCTATCTGTAAAATTTATTAATTACATTAAAACAGTAATTAATAATTGAAATCAATAAAATAAACCAAAATAAATAAAAGAAAATAAATGAACTTGCCCTTTCCTTCCTAATCACTTGTCTTGCAGAAATAAGTTCTCCAACTGAGAAATTTTAACACAACTAGGCTCTAGCTCTGGACCACAGGTGGAATCCAGAGATGGAGCAGAATGCCAAAGTACCAGTATCTGTCACTCAGTTTGTCCCAAATTTTCAGTAAGTAGCTGAATGCAATAAGGCTACCTTGCCAGATTGTGCTATCATCAGACCAATTTGGCTTGCTATGAAAATGGCTGAAGGGTTTCTTTTAGTAACATTTATTGTCAATCCTTAATTGCCTCTGAACTGACAAGGTAGTTAAGAATCAACCATTTTAATGGGTCTGGGGTCACATTTAGACCAGATCTGATAAGCCTGCTATTAATGAACCAGATAGTTCCATGTCAGGTTGGCAGTTTTGTGGCAACCATTAACTGACTCTAGCTTTTTAAATTTAAATTCCTGTTCCCATAGATAGATTCAAACTAAAAATCTGAACAGTTCAGAACTTTAGCTGATAATCCAGAAACCTAACCACAATATTATTGTATAATATTACAATAATATAACAATAATATTGTTGCACTATTGTCTTACACCAGAAAACTGTTTCTAGTCCTATGGGGAAGTTGGGTTGAATTTCCTGCTCAGTTCTGAAAAGAGCATATGGGCATAACATTGTTCTACTTTGCATTAAGTCTATTTTTGATTACACTGGACTGTTTTTTCAGCATTCAGAGAAGGTGTTTCTAGGTAAAGAATAGTTGAGATTGATAAAATATTTAATTCATTAGTATTAACAATATTTATTGCAGTAACCTGAAAAAAATGAAGTTGTTTAACAAGTTTAGACTTTATACTCAGCAAAATATTCACTGCATTCCCATTCAAAGAAATTATGATACCTAGCCCTTTAATGTTATTTGATGAGGTTTATCACAAACTATTTAATTGAAATCTGGACTTTGCAACATGCAGAAAATTAACAAAAGGTAACTAGCAATGTTAAGAAAACTAACACAGTCCAATAAAACTAATAGATTAAAAAGTGTCTTCAATGTATATTCACGCCATGAAAAACAAGTCATAGCTGTGGAAGTTGGCAATGGACCCCAATGAAAGGCTTAATATATGAGGTGCGCTTTATGGCTCTGGGCCTGTACTCAATGGAATTCAGAAGGATGAGTGGGGGATCTCATTGAAACCTACCAAATACTGAAAGACCTGGATAGAGTGGACACATAAGTGGTGTTTCTATTAGTAGGAGAGTCTAGGATCTGAGAGCAGTCTCAGAATAAAGGAATGTCCCTTTAGAACTGAGATGAGGTGGAATTTCTTCAGCCAGAGGGTAGTGAATCTGTGGAATTTGTTGCTACAGGGGGCTGTGGAAGCCAAGTCATTGGGTGTATTTCAGGCAGAGATTGATAGGTTCTTGATTGGTAAGGGGGTTAAGGGTTACGGGGAGAAAGCAGGAGAATGGAGTTGAGAAAAAAAAATCAGCCTTGATTGAATGGTAAAGCAGACTTGACTGGCCTAATTCTGCTTCTATATCTTGTGGTCTAACGTGAAGTGGATATGTAATTGAAGGGACAAGTATACTGAGTAACATAAATTCCATGCCATGAGTGGGAAGTCGCCTAAATAGGGTGTGAGAGTGCTGTGTGTCGAACTGACCACATTCCACGAGTACAACTTCTTGTTAGAAACATAGGAATAGTGGGTTAATCCAACTGATCTTTCACTCATAATGAAGGGAAAAGAGCAAGTTAATGAAAAGCAGAATCCAGCAGCAAAATATACTGAGCTGAGGGGGTAAATCACTTGGCATCAATGTTTACCCATCTTGAATAAAAGGAACGTGCAGGTAGCTGGTTTGGATATTTCTGTTTATTTTACTACATTTTTACATTTGAATCAATTTCTAGGAGGTTAAACCATTTAAAAAATAACTTTTTAAAAATTATGTTCTTTTTAAATAATGTTTTAAAATAATTATTTTTTAAAATTATTTCTATCTAGCAGCCAGCTGCCTGAAGTGTGCCATCAGTGTGCTCCAGGGAGCGGTGCTTCAGGACCTGCTGCGTAAGAACTAGCCACTGTTTGCAGGCCGCTCCACCTAATGGGTCAGCCACAGCAGCCGGGCCTCCAACTTAATCAGTCCTTCAGGGCTACAAAAACTAAATGTAACCTTGGTAAAAGTGCAGGGGTAAATACTAGCCAGATCGAGCATGATCTGACCCTGGCAATAAAGTGTGATTTATAGGTTATTAAATTAAAATCCAGAGGCAAAGCAAATAGATCCAGCATCTACTAATAGAGAGTTTACAGAATCAAAATATGTTTGGCCAGAGTCAAAATATAGTTCTATTAAAGGAAAGGTTTGTTTGACAATCTGTTAAGCATTCTTTTAACATAAGCTGAAGGACCTGCAACTGTGCTGTACTGCTCAATGTTCTGTGCAACAGGATAAATAAAAGAGAACCAGTGAATGCAGTATTTTCATGAAATATTCAATAAAGTAACAAAAAGTAATACATGCAGTTAGGGTTCTTGAGACTGAGCATGGTTAACACAAAACCACAAGCATCATTTAATCAAAGAGCTATTGTTTTTCAGTTAATTAGATGATGGGACCATGTATAATAAATCCATGTTTTCTAATGATACAAGGTTAGGTGGGAGTGTCTTCTCAGGAAGTCCCAGAGGGGTCATGGATGACTTGCTTCCACTCCAGATCCATCAATTCTAAGATGACTGATGAAGCTATGGTGGGACCTATGGACTTGACCAATGACAGGAGAACAGGTGGGTAAGTAACTTCTAAGGTGGTATGCTCATTCTGACATTTATTCCAGGCTTCTGTATTCTCCTGATGTATGGTTCTCAGTGCCATCCTGAATTCTCCTTATTTAGTCTGAGTGGTCATGGATCAGGAGGCAGTGGGGATGCTGCATTTTTAGTGGAGTCTTTGAGAACAAATTGTATTGTTTCCTCTGTCCACCTTGTAATCTCTTCCTGCAACAGAACTCAGAATAGAGCGATTGTTTCAGGGGTCTAGTGTCAGGCATGCAGATGACATAGCCTGCCCACAGGAACTGACTGAGTGCAATTAAGGCCTCAATACTAGAGATGTTGCCATGGAGGGAAGGCTAAGTGGACTAAAGGATGCTGTAAAAGGATATGGATAAGTTAAGTGGGCAAGGATGTTCCAGATGTAACTTAATGTGAAGAAATAAGAGTTACCTACTTTGGTAGGAAAAGCAAAATATTAATTAAAAGGTGGGAAATTAGGAAATGTTGGTGTTTGGACAAACCTAGATATTCTTGTACCCATTTCACAGAAAGTTAATGTGCAAGTGCAGCAAGAAATAAGGAAGCAAGTAGTGTGTCTGACCTTTTTCCACAAGGAATTGATGATAAGTGCAAAAAAAATCTTATAGAAATTATACAAGGTCTTAGCAAAACCACACATGTACAGTTGCAGCCTCCTTATCCAAGGAAGAATATATTTCCCTTAAAGAGAATGTAGTGAATGTTAATTAACTTGATTCCTATGTATGATGTTACTGTTCAATGCGGAATCATTAAGTAAATCTGGCCTATATTTCCCAGGGTTTTGAAGAATAAATTGAAAGATACAGAATTCTAAAAGGGTTCAATAGTTAGAACATGGAGAGGATATTTTCCCTGGCAATGGTCTTGGAAGTGGGGTCAGAGACACAGGTAAGGGTTTAACAGTGAGATGAAGAGAACTTTTTGAATTCAAAGTTTTTTTCAATCATTGGATTCAGACAACTGTGGATGTTTACTTGTTGGGTATACCGAGGACAAAAGGATTGATAGCCAAAACAACCATGTGAGATATGGGGCTAAGGCAGGTGAGTAGTGTGAAGATTAGCCATGAACTCAGTGAATGACAAATCTGGCTCAAAAAAACTAAGTGGCCCAATCTTGCTCCTTTATCATCTCACATACAAATTGTGACCTATCTGACCTTCAACCTATCTGAATCCAACAATGTCTCCAATAAAATGTTGTGTTTCAGACAAAACCCTTCGGAAGCAAACTGAATCACTGTGCAAGGGGGAACTCTTGAAAGGTAAATGCTAGATAAACAGAAAACCTGAATTCAATTTTCAGCACAGGATGGCACAATGGTTCAGCAGTTATTGCTGCTGCCACACAGCTTCAGAGAACCTGGTTCAATCCTGAGCTCGGGTCCTGTCTGCATTAAGTTTTCATATTCACCCTGAGAGTACACAAGTTTCTCATGGGTGCTCCAGTTCCCTCCCACATCCCAAAGACCTGCTGATTTGCATGGTAGGGTAATTAATTAGCTATTGTATATTACTCCTAAAATGCAGACGAGTTGTAAGAGAAATAGGGGCAGCTGATGAACATGAAAGAAAGAATAGATTACAGGGAAGTAAGTGGAGAAAGGGACTGTTGGGAATTTCTGAGAGCCAGCACAAACCTAATGGACCGAATGGGCTCCTTCTAAGTCTTAAGAAAATATGAGAGATGTGAATAATATATAAATTACCATTTACTCATATGTGTTTCTGACACTGATTCATGTAATTTCAGATCAGCAGCTCTTGATGACAAGCGATCAATAGATGGGAGCCAAGTGAACTCTTTATGCATGAAAGGCTTTTATATATATCTGCAGCTTGCTGCTTTAGACTAAACTATTGTGTAAGAAAAATAAAACACTAAATGGTTTCTATTTTAAAACATATTCAAGAAAATTAAACATTTGTAAGAAGAAATTTAAATGTAACTCACAGAAAACACAAATCCATAGGCCTATTTCTATAAACATTGCATCTATAAATGCTGCTCACGTTACACATTCACACAATTTAGCACAAATGTTGTGCTGGCACTGGCCCACATCCCATAATAGATTCAGATTTTATGACTTGGATACAGGAGCAACTGGTTCCACATTTAGACATACTTCAGACTGTGTGAGCAGGGCAGTGCAATCCTTTGCATTCACTGGCTTAAGCATTTTGATTACATACTGTCTGTTTCATAGCATGAAAGCCTAAAGTCTAATGTGCGTGGCATGCATTCCAGCCTGAAACTGTGCTTCATTGCTACACCACCTCCTCGAAACTCTTTTCACCCA
>JARFYF010000052.1:95445200-95457491 GCA_030265395.1 Rhina ancylostomus
CAGCAAAATCTGTGGCATGATATTACAGAACATACTCAGTTCACCCCTACTGTGATAGCCTACCAGAAGACTGGAACATAGAAAAGCTAAACTTTGTTGTCAAGAGCACCAGACAATCTGACTCCAACCAATCACAAAAGGGTTGCCAGGCCAAACTTAATCTACTTTTATACTGGTGGTCTTTTAGTTTTGTTCCAGCAGCAACATCCACACACTTACTCCTGGTCAACAAGCTACTATTAAATCATACTCAATTATTCAAGCAACAGACTGGTAAACAAGTCTGTTCTTGGGAGAAAGGAGTCAGATTTAACAGTGTAAGTGCTGGGTATTGTTCTAGAATATCTAGATTTAAAATCATATCAATTTTTGAACAGTTTTAAACAACCCGAAAACTACTGCACTTCCAGTGTTACTTTACAGAAAGGTCAACCAATTGTGCGCAAATTGCCCAAAGGTTATTGCACTTCCACATCCAATGTTGTAAATAATAAGTAGCATTAAAGATAATATACATTTTACTATTTCCATGAAATACAACAAACATCTCAATTATCTAACACTAATTTATGTGAAAACTGCAAAAACAATTCTGCATCATTAGTGACTTCATAAACTATGAAGTCTTCCTTGCCAAGCAAGTCAGATAACTGAGAATGAACCTTACGGATATCGAACTTCTTCAAGCATGATTGACTGAAATATGTGTCAACTACTGAGATCATTTTACAGAATGGAATCTTTCCTGCACCTCCATAGGGATGCAGAAATATACAATATGAGCAAGCAGTCATTTGACTCACCTTAGACAGAAAGCAAAGATAAACTGGGGCAGAATTTGCAGTCTATAACAAAACAATGTTCCTCACCAGTGATCTTGAACAAAGCTCCCCACAAAGATCTATTCAACTCTGAGACACTTACATTCTACTTTCTGACACATTTTGTTGTTAATCATCAACTGAAAGTAGGAGATCCAACTTGCTATCATCAACCTGGCTGAGCAACCAATCAATGCTGAAGAATTTTCACCCATGACAAACCAGGAAGGAAAAAGTATAAACTTAAATTAATGATTCAAATATATAGAGGGTTAAATAAAGATTGCAGCATATACATGGCATTAAGGTAGAATCTGAAATACTTTAAACTAAAAATTAAAATTACTTACATTTTAAATTTCTCTTGTGAAGGGACTAAAATGCACTCACATGATGTTTGTTTTAGGACCAGATACTTCATTGAATCATGATTATGGCTTCATTGGCCATGTTTAAAAAAAAACTCACTTTAACCTTCTGTATCAAAGATTTTCAGGTACTTTGTAGTGGGACTACTTCAAGAATACGTTAAGTTCAAAAGACATCACATGCTTTTCATTGATTATGGCTGAAAACTGCATAGCTTGTGGAGGAATGCTGAATCACTGACAGAAACTTCATGTTAAACCAAACATGCACACAAATCACAGTTGTTGAGAATTTCAGGCAGTAACGGCAGAAGTCTATCACTATTACAATAAAATCCTGGCCCCAATTTCTCATAAAACCCTCAAGTGACCTTTCCTTCAAAAGGAGTCAAATTTCTTCTTAAAATTGCTGATGTTATCAGCTTCCCAGGCTATCTGTTTGTGCATGCCTATATAAAAAGTTAGTATGCATTCACCCTCCTTTTCATTCCTGAGGCCAAAGTTCACACATTCAAAGCACTCAGTTCTCGATGAATCTTCAATGATCCCCATTTAGTCTTCTCTTCTCTCTGATGAAATGCCCAATGTCAGAGATTAAAGGGCCTTTAGTGCTTTTTAAATGTTATGATATCTTCTCAATGAACAGATGTAGATGAACCTTGGCCTCATTTCTATGCAACCCCCTAAAATCTGAGCCCTCAAGACTGCCCCCAGATAATGTAAATGCTCATCTTGCAGACATACTTCTTCTGAGGGACAACCAACATGATTTTGCATTAGGCATAATAGATGTGGAGGGCATGTTTCCTCTTATGGTTGAATCTAAAATAAGGGGACACACTTTTAAGACAGATGAGGCAAGTTATTTTCTCTCTCAGAGGATCCTTAGACCTTGGCACACTCTTCTCAAAGGGCAATGGAAGCAGGATCATAATATTTTTAAGGCTGAGATAAACAGGGGGCATGAGGAGGACAGGAATGTGGAGCTGGGATCACAATCATATCAGCCATGACATTATTAAGTGACAGCAGGCTGAAGGGGCCAAGTGCTCCTAATTCATTTGTATATTCCTGTTTGACGAACGTTTTTCCACTGGGCTTCTACAAAACTCCTGATTAGCTAGAGAAATAGACTGAAGTTTTCATCCATTCATGCTGTTCTCCAGGAGTACTGTAAATTTCTGAACTAACACACAAGTTCAGGGAAACCACTACATCTATTGATATGTTTGATCTTGTAGGGTTGAATGAAGTCCACTGTAATCCTTTAGTGCAAATGAACACACCCATAAACACACACAGAAAAAAAAATTCTGATGGTACAAAAGATGGCCAGAATAGACAGATTGGTGATATATACAATTTAATGTGGGTAAGTACAAGGTAAAACACTTGACAGAAAATCAAGGAAGGGGCACTGAACTAAATTCAGGACTGCTCCACATTCTTGACCAGGCTTGGGATCTATAAGCAGTTGAGATTTTTGGTTTTTCATTAGGCTTTATTTACTTGTACCTTAACAAGAGATATAAAGAATAACAACAGAAAATATGACCTGAACCAACATGGACAATATATTCCTTCAGAAGAGCACAAGATTTTGAGACTTCCTAACTACTGTAAATTGCATCTGGAACCCAGAGAATGGTGGGAATGGCATGTTCCCATAATTTCATCTTCCCCAGGCCTAGCATCTGGAACACCAGAACATGCCTCAGTCTGTCAAAAGCAAATTTAATATACAAAACAGCACTCGTGGTGTATTCATGACCTTTATTTGTATTTTATGATTCCAATAAATATAATTTGTTGGCGATCCAGCCAAAACATAATAAAAGACATAAAACATTAGACATTGTAGCAGGACTATACCACACAGACCCTCAAGCCTGTTCTGTCATCCAATAAGATCATGCCTGATTTGATCCTAGCCTCACCAGTACCCACCCACCCAAACTCCATAACAGTCCATTCCCTGAGAGTCAAAAAACCTGCCTGTCTCAGCCTTGAATATATACATTGACAGGCTGACTGTCATTTTAGAATTCTCTGCAGCAGAGAATTCCAAAAATTCACAAACCTTTGAGAGAAGAGAAGAAATTCCTTTTCTCCGTCTTAAATGGGCAACCCTTTATCCTGAGGCTATGCTCCTCTATCAGAGGAAATATCTCATGAGGCACATAGCCTCAAGATCTGATATGTTTTAGTAAGATCACCTCTCGACCTTCCAAATTCCTATGACTAAAGGAACTTTACCACATAAAATGATCCCTTCAAATCTGGAATCAATGGAATGATCCTTCTCTGCATTGCCTATAGACCAAAACTGTATTAAGTACTCCAGGCACAGTCTCACCAAAGCCCTATTGAGTTGTAGCGAGATTTTCCGACGCTCTGCAGTAAAAGACCAACACTCTACTGACCTTCCTAATTCCTTGTTGTACCAGCACATTAACATCCTGTGTTTTTTGTGAGGATGGCCAAGTGGCACAGTCATTGGTGCTGCTGCGACATATCTCCAGAGACCTGGAATGGACCCTGACCTCAAGTGATGTCTGTGGAATCTGCACATTCTCCCCATGACCATGTGCGTTTCCTCCCATATTAGTGTATGTTAAATGATATAAAGTATCAAAGAGGAGTTGATTAGACTGTGTGTGAGAGAATAAGTTCTAGGGCTAGGGGGAAGTAAGACTTATGGAATTGCTCTCCTGGTATGGTCCCGATGGCCTGAAAGCTTTCATTCTGTATTATTTTGAAATGTTTGAAAGCTTTCATTCAATGTGTTCAATGTATGATCTCTCTGAACATTGGCATTCAATAGAGTCACATAATTTAAACAATGTCCTGCTTTCCTATTCTCCCTGCTAAAGTAGGGAAATTGAGAGAGGGGATCAGCATGGGTGGTTCTGAAGGATGGGTCAAAGAAGAGAGTCTGGGCAAGAGCTTGTGTCCACGACAGAGGGTATGCTCATCCGTGACCAAGCATGCATGCACACCTGTGACCGAGTGCATACGCGTGCACGTGGCTGTGACCGAGTGTGCAAGTCCTCAGCTGCATGTGTGTGTGACTGTGTGTTATGTACGTTTATGTGCATGCGTGAGCAAACTTGCGCAACAGCCACGTTATCTTACAAGAATTTACACATAGGCATTATCCACCCTCAAAACTGGAATGAAAGCCAGTCATCCTTAATCCAGAAGGTTTGCTTAAAAACATGTCAACTATTAAAGTGGATAACCTTGTATTTCTCCACATTATACTCCATCTGGCTTAGCAATATCAACTCGCTATATTCTTTTGCAGGATTGTTACAACTTATTTTTCCGCCTGTCTTTACATCTTCAGCAAACTTTGATAAAAGATAAACCTAAAAAATGAGATTAGCTGCCAAAGTCATTCTAACCCTCTTGTACCCTGTCAGTGGCTGAGCTGCTTACTTGCTCTCTGACTGCGGGGAGGGAGACTTTGGGACGGGAGGGAGTTAAGGATTCGATAGACAAAGCATGGGTCAGTGGAATGATAGCCAAAACATAACATAAAAAATTCAGTTCCTGGAAAGAAAGAAATATCAACTCAGTTTTTCTTCCCTTCCAATGTAATTCTGCCTGCCACAACATTCATAAACCCTGCGATACTCAAGCCAATTAAATACGATAATCACAAGGAAAAAGCAGAACTTGATTGAGACAAATATCCCAATCTTATTTCCTTGCCCCACTTTGAGTGCTTACCTGATACATTGATTTTCTGTTTAACAGAGGTAATTAAGTCTGAATAATCATTCTGGACAAGAAATCAACCAACAGCTGTCAGGTTGTGATAAAAAATATTGTTACCAAGTCAGTAATTAAATTCTCCATTTAAATTTGAAATGCCAATTTACCTTTAGATAAATATCCAACTGAAGCTCAGAATGCAGTCAAGCCCAAACGTTGAGATGGGGCTTGAACAGATGATGCCAAATTCCAAAATTTGCAATGAAAATGAAAATTTCAATGAATGATAGCCAAGCTCATTGGGGAATACAATTAGGAAAAGCTGTAAATAGTCAGGCTATATGTGTGGATAGAGAAACAGAGTTCAAGTTTTGGTTCATTTGGTTCATTGGTGTTTCTCTTCTCATAGATGCTACCAACTTAATGTTTCAGACATGTTCTAGTTTAATGTCAAAATTCCTGCATCTGTAATAATTTCCTTTTAAACCAATGTCAAAGGGGTTTGTTTTAACGTATGAAGGTGAAAAGTATGATAGTTATTGAGATTGTATTATTATATGATTCATTCTCACACAGAAATCTGCATTTACCTTTGGCTTCACGATAGAAAATGGGGTTGGATGGAGGTTAGTGGTAAGAGGAGATATTAACTGTTGTTGGGTTTCCTGTGTAGAATGAGGCGATACCAATATTAACCACCATATCCCGTTAGCCTGCCACTGGCCTCAACCTTGCTTTTGCCACCTCCAAATCTGACTCTTCCAAAGATCTCCTAGCCACCTATTCTTCTTCCATTTCCATAAAGCCAAGAATGAAGTTCCACTCTCTCTTCACTGTACTTTGTGTTCACTGATCATCAAATGCTCCTTGTTAAAAGTTTATTTTCTGTTCAAATCCGTCCAGAACCATGCCGGTCCCATCTCAGTAAATTCATTTGCCTCATCAACCCTGTGAGATGTCTGCCTGCCTTCAGTTCTGGCCATGTGTCTCCTTTTGCCAAAACTTCTTTTGCCTCATAAATGGCCTTCATCCTTTTCAGCTTCAGGCTCCAGTATTCCTTCTCCAAACATATCCATTTTTATTCTTTCCTTTAAGCTATTTGTTAAATCCTACATCTTGGTGTTTGAATACCTATCTTAAAATCTCCATGTCAGCAATTTTTAAATTTATTTACACTTCTACTTTTAATATGTTAATAGCACTATACAACTGTAACTTGTTGAAAGGCTTGCAGTGAGCACAAACATGCCTGTTGTGAACAAGCATAGTTGCTGACCAAAATCTCCATCATGCTATCCACTTAGCCAGACCTTAAATATTTCAAAGCAATCTCCTTTGAATGTGACCCATGGGAACACCCACATCCTTCATCTGGGTAAAACCTCATCATATAATGTGGTGAACAGAATGAACCCCAAGTTTGGGGTGGCTTCTCCCAGATTGATAGGTTCTTGATTGGTAAGGGGGGTTAAGGGTTATGGGATAAAGGAAGTAAAATGGGGTTGAGAAAAGAAAATCAGCCACGATTAAATGGTGCAGCAGACTAAATGGGCCGAATGGCCTAATTCTGCTCCTTTACATTATGGTCTTATAGCTTCCCTTTGATCAGTTCTCCTAGAGTGGCAAGGTAGATGATATTTCTCAAGCATTTACCCTTTCTCCAGGAATTCTTCTGTCTCTTATCAAAGCTGCAGCAGAATATTGGGAAAAATGTTGCATTTCAATTATCCACCAGGTCAATAAGCATCACCTTGCAGAGTTTATCCACAATTCTCCACTCAATAACTGTTCAGCCTTTATCACACTGCAGGTCACTTTGAATTCCTCTTGGAATCCACTTATGAAACTGTGACAAGGCCATTTTCAGACTTCTTAACGAGAAGGTGATGTATGGTTCAAGAGTAATGACAGAGAAGAATACAGTGTCATTAGCCAGTAACATTATCTGCATTTGTCCCATTCTGATCTGCCCTGCCTCGCTGATTTTAATCACAACTCCATTGGAAGTTAAGCCTCAAACACTAAAATCTCAAATTCCCTCTGTGTGCCTCTCCAACTTTCTTCTCTCTCCTCTCTGCTCCTTTGAGATGCTTCTTAAGAATCGTTGTTGACTAAGATTTTCAACATAAAATATAGGAGTAAGAGAATGGCCCCTTGAGCTTGTTCTACCATTCAGTAAGATCATGGCTGACCTTGGTCTCAGATCTCCTTTTCTAGCTGTTTTAATGATATGCCCCAATTAACTTTCATGCGATTTGGGAGTCAAATGTTGTTTGGTAACACTCTAATGAAACAATATGAAACCTCTAATTTTTTAAAGCATTAAAAAATGCAAGGTTCTGTTATTGTAACTATTGCAAATCAGTATACCAGAAACTCTTCCCTTGTTGGCGGGGATAAACACACAATAATGGTGGAATATTGTATGCACTCTGCCTTAGTTCTGAGATAGAAAACAATGGGTTGCAGCTATGATGCCTTGCTTTTAGGACTACTAAATGAGGATGATTTTCTAGGCATGGATGTTTTAATTTCACATGTTCTTCGAACAAATCTCACACTTAGTCCTCTTAGCATTCAGGTGAGCAGGAAATAGCTGGAATGGCAACATGACCCCCGACAGTCATCCTTGCACGCCCAAGTGATTTGCCAAGAGAGCTAATCATAGAACCATCACCCCAGATAGCAGCTTATTCTATGCACAAAAGTTGCAACCTATTAATGTCATTGGCGCCACAACACAGTTTTTAAAAAAATTTAAAGAGAACTGCTTATTCGTATCGTTCATCAGAGAAAAAAGGAGTACAATGTTTTGTTGAATTGATTTGAGTCATTAATGGCAAAAACATTATTATTTTGTTAATACATTGAGAAAAGATTGAGGAAAAACTGGCATTGTCTTAATTTTTTTGTATACTGAAGAGAATTTTCAATTTAGTTTAAACCAGATTGACTTGAGTATAAATACTAAAACTGATGTTTTGTAAACAGTCTTTGGAAATCTTGATCTAAACAGTTATCTCTTTAGCAAATAGTGGCATGTTTTGATAGAAATAGAAATGATGTTCAGTAACGATTAACCCAGAGCTTATGAGCTCAACAAATGCAATCTCTTCTAAACCTTGCTACTGAAAATGTGCTGACAAAAAATGTATAAAGAACTGATGTTGTGCTAATCAAGTCATTTTGTCAGGGAAATTGCAATTTTAATGATCATGTGCTCAATATTTAGAAATGGGAGTATAAGACAATATTTTCAGAGGCAGTTCTAGTATATTACATTGTGAAGTAGCAGGAGTGAATGAATGATTGAGCAGAAAGTGATAAGAAGAGAAATGAAGTCCAGAAGAGATACACAGAAAAAGAGATAGTAAAGCAAGATGAAAAAGGAGGTAAATATTTGTTTGGGGAGGCATTGCGTGAGAAGGTAACAGAGACATATAATGCAATAAAAAGATGGAAAGAAAAGATCAAAAAAGAGCATACTTGGAAACTTTGTTAGTTCAACCATTCCACAAAGTGTTACATGCTTCAGTAAATGTTTGAATAATGTCAGAAATGAAAACTCGTAAATCAGGTTAGTTTTAGCTTTCAGTCAAGGCACAATATAATTTGTCCTCATTCATGACATAAAGTGGACATTTAAATTATTTGCACGGGATGGACATCTTATTGCTTGTAAGATGTAAAGTGATGGGCAGTGTTCATTAATTTAATGAAGAGTTGAGTCTTCATTTTAGGTGCTGTATGGATCTTTCAGTGAAACAGCCACCTCACTTTTCTGTCCCCATTCATGTGATGAAGGTCTTAGTGATACATCTACGACTATTCAAGAGAACTCCTTAGGAAATTTTCCTGCCTCATTGTTACTGAGACTGCTGGTAGTTTCAATAACAAGATTGTCTTTGTTGTACTCCAGACAACCAATGCTTTTTATCTCTTTAGTTTAGGGATAATTAGATATGGAGAATAAATCCACAGTCCATGAATAAATAAAAAAGCAAAGTAGCATTCCTTTAGGTGCCTGCTGAGTCTGCTTCCCGTGTAAAATCTTGCTTCTGATTGATGATTCCAGGCAGGAAACCAATTTTAACTTTGAAAATGCTGACAAGGTTATATGAGGAGTTCAATTTATGCCTGTCCCAGTTACCCCAGCATGTCATGGGTTAAAATAAGAGTTCAAATTAGGAAGGAATGGTCAAAGGATTCTTATCATTCCTTGTTGTTTGTAGAATTCTAGATATTCTCACTGTTCTCTGATCAATAACTTCTCTGTGTTTTGTGGGCAGGCAGCACAACACAAACACATTGGTACTGAGAGCTGCTGACATTATTCCCTTGGTGCTGTGCAACAGTATCACTAGTCAAACATGATAAAACCGGACCAGCGGATAATTTCAGCAATGCTTTCTCAATGGTTAGTGATAATCTGACAAAGAAGAACTATTGGCCTATTACAGCTCTCTGCAGAAGAGCAACAAATCATTCCAGATTACAGAGAAACAAGCAATGTAGACAGAAAAGAGTAGCCTCAAGACAGTTTTGATTTTGATCAATGTGACATGATGCTCAGTTTAGCTTAGAAATAAAACAAAAGATTTTCACCTGTATAGCATGGGATGGTCAACAAGTTATTGACCCTGGTATGAAAATCCCATTAATTATTCCACCAGAATTGCTTCTTAAAATGCATTCTCAATAATTTTCACTATATTTGACTCTAACTTATTTAATTCTATAAGAGTGTGTTATCTTGAAGTACCCATACAATTAATTTGACCAGGTTTGTGCCTGCATGATTTCAAATTGGAAATTAATCCACTGGTCTCAGTGTATACAGACATACCTTTTAAAGCACATTCTGTAGTCAATTTAAAGCAAGAGTTATTTATTTGATTTTCATACTTTGTTTCTTTGAGGTGGGTTGCGGAAGTGGGGGGGGCGGCAGTCACCCAAAGTCGGATGTTGTTTAGTGATCTCTGTAGAAGCAACAGGAAAATGGGGCAGGGAACCCAGCCAGCAAATCTGATCTATCCTCTCTCCACTTCATCACCACCAGCTGCTTTCCACCTCATTTATGCTTTTTGTGTCTACATGTTGGTGGGAAGGAGTTGAGAACAAAATGACTGCCCTTGTCCCTGTCCAGTTACCACCATAAGATTGAAACGCACAGGTCACTTAAGATATGCAGTAAAGACTAACTACTTAACAGGAGGGTTTAGGTCTAGCAGGGCCCTCCTCTCATTTCAGTTCTTCCCTTCAGCAAATTGGGCCTTGACAATGGTCAACACCTACAAGAGAACTGCACAACTTATCTTCAGGAGGCGTTCCTTCCCCTCATCATTCCTACTACCATCAATTGCAGAACTGACTTTGGTGCAGAAAAGAAAATTAAGCAAGTGTATAAGGGACTGTGTTTTATTTTCTCATAATTCAGGTCACCACCAAAGTGTACAGACTGAATCTTTAGTTTTTCCACAGTTAAAAAATTCCAGTAGATGGTAACATTTCAATTAATGATAACTTGTGGTTTCTTTGACCACAATTCTCTCATTATTCTAGCATAAAAACAAAAGGAATCAGTCAGGGTTATTGCTGGTAATGGCTGTGCAGTGATCTTCCACCATTAAGTTACTTGCTGCACAACTCACAGACAAAGATTGCTGACTTGAGCAAGATATTTCAGAGCTAGCAGGACCAAACCAGAGTCAGCATCAGCAGAGGAGACAAGAGGAGATGGGAACAAAAGACAAAAAAAATCACTTCCATAAACAACACGTTTCATCTGGGCAGTCACAGTGGAGACAGATAATCAGCCAAACAGCTGTCATTTTGTGGAGATAATTACCTGGAAAAAACTCACCACTGTAGATCTAACACTCACAGCTCCTGATTTAAATGAACGGCTCTTTTGACATCAATTGGGTAAGGTGACAGCAGCAATTTATGTGTACACTCAATGCACTTCAAATGAGGAACGATGCTCAGTTTTTATAGTAGTGATTTAATTTTGCTTACATAAATCAGCGAATGAATTAGAAAAATACTGAGAGGCTGGTGATGGAATATAAAAACTTGATGCCTCTGTACTTTAGTGGGAGAGGGGTTAAATTTTGTTAATGAAAACTGCACTTAGGCTGTGATGTTGGCATTGGATCACACCATATACAAGTTAAAAGGACCTCATGTCTTTAGATACCTGGAGTAACACACACAAAATGCTGGAGGAACTCAGCAGGTCAGGCAGCACCTATGGAGGAAAATGAATAGTCGACATTTCAGGCTGAGACCCTTCATCAGGTCTGGAAAGGAAGAGGGCAGAAGCCAGAATAAAAGGGGTGGGGGGAGGGGGAGGAGCACGAGTTGGCAGGTGATCAGTGAATCCAGGGACCGAGGATGTTAGATAGGTGGGGGAGGGAGTGGAAGTGGGAATGATAATGAGAAGCTGGGAGATGATAGGTGGAAGAGGCAAAGGGCTGAACAAGATAGAATCTGACAGGAGAGAACAGTGGACCATGGAGCAAAGGGAAGGAGGTGGGGAACCAGAGGGAGGAAGGTGTGTGTGATGGGTAGGTCATGAGGATAGGGGAGGGAAAAGAGAAGAGGTAATGGGGCCAGAGGGATAAGGGAAAGGAAGTGGGGGGGAGATGGGAGTGGTTACTGGAAGTTAGAGAAATCAGCATTGGAGACTACCAAATCAGAATACGAGGTGTTGTTCCTCTAATCTGCATCTAGCCTCAAGACGGCACTAGAGGTGACTGTGCACAGGCATGTGAGTGTGGGAATGGGAAGTGGAATTAAAATGGCTGGCCATCAAGAGATCCAGGCTGTTATGGCAGACGGAGCAAAGGTGCTCAACAAAGCAATCCCCCAATCTGGGTTGGGTATCATCGGCGTAGAGGAGGCTGGGAGCTCCTCCTCCCTGGGAGCACCAGATGCAATAAATGACACCGGTGGATTCACATGTAAAGGCCTCACCTGGAAGGACTGTTTAGGGCCCTGAATGGTGGTGGAAGAGGTGGTGTAGGGGCAGTTATAATATTTGGGATGGTTGCAAGGATAAGTGCCTGGAGGGAGAATCAGTGGGGAGGGACGAGTGGACAAGCAAGTCGCTGAGAGAGCGATCCCTCTAGAAAGCAGACAGGAGAGGGGAGGGGAAGATGTGCCTGGTGGCGGGATCCTGTTGGAGAAGGTGGAAGTTGCGGAGAATAATGTGTTAGATGCGGAGGCTCGTGTGGTGGCAGGTGAGGTCAAAGTCCCTGTCCCAGTTATGTGGTGGGGGTGGGGGGGAGGGTAATGGGGTTAGGGCAGACACATCGGAAATGGAGATGTGGATGAGGGCTGCATTGATAGCAGTGGCAGGAAAAACACTGTTTTCCGAA
>JARFYF010000052.1:95679654-95694897 GCA_030265395.1 Rhina ancylostomus
TCAGCGCCATTGATGTAGACAGGTGTATGTGCACTGCCCCCCTTCCTAAAGTCAATGACCAGCTCTTTTGTTTTGCTGCCATTGAGGGAAAGGTTGTTGTCATGACACCATGTCACTAGGCTCTCTATCTCCTTCCTGTACTCAGATTCATTGTTACTTGAGATGCAGCCCATACGTTTGTATCATCTGCAAACTTGTAGATGGAGTTAGAGCACAATCTGGCCTCGCAGTCATGAGTGTATAGGGAGAAATAAGGGGAAAATAATTGGTGAAAGATATTGCATAATTTGAAGAAATGATCATCTATTCTTTATTAGAACCAATAGTCTAGGCATTATCTTTGACTCCATAGTAAGTTGCTTTTACTGTTCTACATTTAGTTGAGAAGTGTAATAGATGAATTAGGTCAGGTCTAGATTCTTCATATAATATTACTTTAAATTGGGCTTTTTATTTAGTGATAACTTTGCAATTTACCTCCAAATAGTCTTTCTTTTAAGATTGCATAATATTCAGGTATGGGTAGTTCAGTACTATATATGAGTAAAACTATTCATTTTTTAGTTTTATTATTTGATCATAGTTTGAGGCTGCTGCTGAGGTCAGCATTTATTGCTGATCCTAGTTGCCCTTGATGCAATGGTGAGGTGCCACCTTGCACCACTGCAGTCCACATAGTAAAGAAACTCCTGTGGTTTGGTTTTAAGTTCCAGGATTTTGACATACAATAAAGGAACAGCAAAAGATAGAATTATTATGGCACAGGATTTTGTCATTTGGCTTATCAAGTCAGTATGGTATGCAACTTGGATGTTGCAATGTTCTTGTTTGATTCTCCTTGTCCTTTTGAATACCTTGACCCATCTTCTAGCTTTGTTTACCCTATCATCTATTATTTTAAATCCTCACTTCTATTACTCACCAGGTTATAGAATAAATCACAAGATACCTTCATTGCTTTTGTCCCTCAGTATCATATAACTTCTCTTCCGTGGTGATTTCAGTCTCCATTTGACTTGTTATGCTTTAGATTCACTGTCTTTCTATTTCCACCCCCCACCCCCTAATCTCCATCCTAGTGGGGAGTCCCCAATCTGCGTTCATGGCCTCTGCCTCTTTTTGAAATTTTCTGTGTCGTGACCTTGATATTCCAATTTTCCTAATCTCTGATTACAGTCTTGGCTGTTCTCTGCAGGCTTCCTCTTTCGTCTCCCTACTGTCCTGTGTCCATTCTAGAATAAAATCCCTTTACCAATTCACTTACTTTTGTGCTTCAGTTCAGAATTTCAATTGCTCAGCCTTTGGATTTCCCTCCATTGTAACATCTCTGCCCAGCCATGTCCATTTGGTGTCCAATATTACAAATCCTTAAGTGTTAGGGCAAATTGTAAAGGTTGTTGGAGTAGCATATGGGTTACTTGGAAAGCACGGAATTTATTTTAAATCAAAGGCATAATCGTAAAACATAAATTACTGGCTGAGGGTTAGCTGGATTAATGCAGACAACTCTGGGGGCTGAAGTTTGAGGAAGATGTATGGGGTTTAACAAATATCATGCAGCAAGTATTTGCACTAACTTTATTGATCGGACACAGTCAAGAGGCAGCCCAAAGGCTTTTCTGGAAGAGAAGTTTGATAGAAAATGACTGGTGACACATCATTGGTGAAGAATCTAAAGTGGAAATGAGGAAAATGTATTTGCATCTGGAATGTGCTGCCAGGAAAAAGTCATGGAAGCTACTTCAGTAACTAATTAGATAAGGGAGCAGACCCAAGATGAATTTGTAGGGTTAAGGATAAAAAGTGAAGTTATTCCAGCATCATCAGTCTCTTGTCTCCCCACAATATTAGGTTTTGTGTACTTGGAAAATGTCATTTCTACCTTAACTTCACCTATTCCCTTCTGTACCTGTCTAAATTTTTCCTGTGTTGATTTTCCTTTCCTAAAATTGTTTTGAATCATGACAAACATCATTTAATTTTTTTTAGAAGTCTTTGCATTTCATTTCAAGGTACTGTTGCTTCATTTCAATTTCATTAATGTTTCTGTGGATTGAAATTTTTAATTGATGGTACAGCTATTTCGCAAAGGTTAGCTGATGCAATTATGCTTTCTAGCTATTGAAATAGAATATAGGTTACTTTCAATTGTATCTTAAAACAAAATGTAGTTTAACATTGTAATTTGACTGGGTGTTGGTGTTATGCTTCTGATATGCATGCAACTGATTCAACTGTGCTGATTGTAATATGAAACATATTAAAGAATCAAGATCTTTTTAAAAAGCTGAAAAATTGGATATTTGGCAATTAAAATGGAAAAAGCAACAGCAGAAAAATAGATACCAGCACTTTTAATGAATTTACAATATTGCTATTGGCCAGAGGAAATTCATCTAGGATTAACTTTTACAATTCTCTTTCTAGTGTTGTATTGCTTTCTATTGCCTTTTCAGTATTTTACTACGATACTGTCACTGTTTTGATTGTATTTTTTCCCCTTTAAGGTATTCAAGCATTCTGCAAGGACCTTTTAGAGGTGGCAGATGTTCTTGAAAAAGCAACAGAGAGTGTCCCCAAGGAGGAAATCACTGAAGCAAACCATCACCTTAAGAGCCTCTATGAAGGTCTTATCATGACAGAAGGGCAACTTCAGAAAGTGTTTTCCAAGCATGGCCTTGTCAAACTGAATCCCATTGGGGCCAAGTTTGATCCCTATGAGCATGAAGCTCTTTTCCATAGTCCTGTGGAAGGGAAGGAGCCAGGCTCTGTGGCGCTGGTGTCCAAGATAGGGTACAAGCTCCATGGACGTACTCTTCGACCAGCATTAGTTGGAGTTGTCAAAGGAGTAGAATGATGCTGATTAGGACTGGCTGATGCAGGATAGTTCAAAGACCATAATAGTTCACATTCTTTGGTTAATGGATTTTTATGTCTTACTGTTTCTGAACTATTGAAGATGGTACTGAATTTTGCAACAAGTAAGGATTTGCATATATTAAAGAGATTTCCCTATTAAAAGTAAGTGTGTTGTTAAAATGAGCTATGTTTATCTGCTTCGGGTATTGGTCACCAATAAATACTCGGATCTTTATTAGGCTCTCACTGAGCTTCCCACAGACTGTTTTCGCAAGTTAAGATGTTGGACTGGGCTGCTTGCATTTGGTACCTATGTAGGGCTACTTTTATGATTGTAATTATCTCTTGGCAGCAGGCCTCATCTCACTCTTACCTCCTGATTCCACCTAGGCATTCAATTTTTTTTAACAGTTAAATCTTCATTTCAAAACAGGAAGGAAAAATAGTCCATTCTTCAAAGTGTCCACATGTATAGCTTTATTTTACAAAAATGTCCATTTCTTAGACTTCAATATTTTACATTAATCTTTAAAATTGTGAGTTGTACTCTATACAAAATTGAATTTAAGTTCAGCTTTTGGAAAAATTGATCAAGTATTAACATTATTCCCAAGTGTTGAATGTTGTGAAAAATGTGTTTTCTGTTTCAATGTCAGTAGTATTGACAACAGGAACATGTTTCTTAAATATTCTGTGGATTACAAGAAACTTGTATAAGTGAATAGTTTTTCTTGTAGAATCAGCAAGAAGCTATTACAATTGTTGAAGGTACAATATTTAAAATAAATTTGACCAATTAAGATAATGGTTTGAATCTATTCTAAATGGTGGATTAAATTAAGGTTACAAATTTTAATTATCAATTTGAAAAGAACACATCCTCCATGAGAGGGAGGAAGAAAGACATTTTTATTTTTTAATTAAGTTATACAATAATATTTTCTTTATCCAGTCTAAGATTATTAAACTTATTATTTGATTCTTAAAGCTCTTAAAATTCTTTGCAATTCTCTGTATGGAATTAATTGAACAATTGCATATCACACCACTTATAAAGTTCAATAAAAAGCAAAACTGCAGCTGGTGGAGTCAGTGTTAACCCCAAAGCTGTTGAGTCAGCAACTGAAGATAACCAGTAAGTTAATATTTTGAAAGGCCTGCATCTGAAAGATGAGTTTTTTTTAAACCATAGATGTTGACTGATTTCTTTCCAGCGCTGGTATGTTGCACCACCTTGTGGTAATTATACTATTTCCATAATTACATTAGTTTTCTCAGCACAGTGAAAACACACAGATTAGAGAACTGAGAGCATTAAAAGTTTTAAGAAGGGACTTCTTAATGTCAGGCTAAAATTAAAATTATGAAATCCAAAACGGCAGATGTTTAATTTCCTAACTTGTTGACAGCTGTATTAGTAACTTTCAATTTGCATGCTTTGAACCAGAAAGCCCATGTTTATGTGCTTTGACTTTAAAGAATACTCATTAGGTTCAGAATTTGTGGATAACAATTGTGTATTTTTTTAAACACAGAGAATTTAATGTTCAACTTCCTTGAGATAGTAATTAGTTTTCGACCAGATCCCCTCATCCCTGTTCAGAGCTGCTGAGTATTCTTCCCCAAGTACCAATAAATGTTCTATACTCCTGTAAAGCTTTGGTTGCATTGCAAAGAAATGTCTTTACACAGTAACTTAACCAGTAAGATCAGACTTGGGGGTTGTTTTAAACAGCACTACTTGCATTCTTTGAAGTAGCAGAAAATATAGTTGGCAGTTTAGACAACACCTGTGGGCAGGGACTGGTAGGTTAATTTTAGATTGATGCATTTCATACATGTATAGTACCAAATGCCAATATAAATGGTCATAATTTTTTGTGGTGTAATTTTAAAGTTATAATTAGTAATGCATCTGAATATATTGAGGGGGTAGCACATATTGAACAAATGTACCCATGTGAAAGGCTACTGAAAATTCCAGCTTTTTCCCTTCCCACAGCAATTCCAAAGTTTAACAAAAATATCAATTGTGTAAAAGCTACATTCAAATAATGAATTTTCAATTATGAAGGAAACAGTTTTTTTAAAATGTGTGCTTAAATATGTTTTTAACTGTTGTATAAGCTATCATTTGAGTTGGGAGTACAATTAGTGAAGTATGTTAATGCAGAGACTCTAAAGATCTGTTTTAATTAGATTGCTCTATTCTTGAAGGTAAGGACAATTGCTGGGAGGGCTTGAGGATCAAATGATTATAGTCCTTATTTTGTTTATGGAATGAGTCCTGAGGCTTTGCTTGTATTTCAACAGTAAATTATTAGTCAAGTGTTGTGGTTTTGGGCATGTTCAACAAGGTGAAGAGGGAAAGGTTGGGTGTGATCACAGCATTAGTGTTCCTCTCAATTTTAAGAGCAGGAGGCATTTTCTTAGTTCTCCAGTTGTTCTGGGACCTTGGATTGTATATTACTGGTGGGCCTGCCCTGAATGTGAGGCTGCAGTATCAGCACAATGGTTGGAACGTTCAAAATTAATCCTAATGAACTTGTTGAAATTGTAGTGTACCACTTCCACAGTCCACATTCACAGTAATGCAGCCATAAGAAATGACAAATTTGTTTGTGGTAGGACTATCAGGAACTTGGTTCACAGAACTGTTGTTTCATGAATTATTGCCTTCAAGGGAAGGAAATCAAAATTCATCTTGGAAAAGCATTTTTTAAAATATGCCTGCAGATGTGGATACTTCTGAAATTATGACCAAATGTCCCAAAGTTGCCAATCCAGTGTAGCACTTAAATGTACTGGTACCTTATTCAGTATTGTATCTGGCACACTGACCCAATTTAAATATAATTTCATTTAAAAATATTTGAATTTATAAACTTTCACATTGTTAAGGCAAATATTAGTCAATTTCTGAAATCTCAGTAGGAAATCACTTGAATGTTTGGTGTTAGATCTTGGCCAGAATGCTGGAAAAATATGTTGCTCATTGATGGTTAGAGCATCTTGTATGTCTGTGAAAATAGGTGGAATTTAACATGTACCAGGTAGCATCTCAATTAGGGAAGCACATGGTATTTTGTAAAATTGAAGCCAAAAATTGACTGATTTCATCCTAATCTGCAGAAGATCAGGGATGGATTTCCCAGTCCAATGTCACACCATGCATAAATCTAGGAACTGGTTATGGGAGCATTGCAGTCAACATGATTCAACCCACAGAATGATGGAACAAGCTTGATGAGCTAAATAAAGTACTCATGTTAATATGGTTGGCATCAGAAATTCTAATTTCTTCTCACTGAAAGAACTTCTCAATGCTGGTTATTTGACTGTCACTGTTTAAAATCAAGTCAATTTGTCAAATTTGCTGCTGTGCATTCATGGATTACTTTCTCAGTAGCATCTGATGCTTACTGATCCATTGTATAACATGGAGACAATCTGTTCTTCCCATTGGATCTCAAAGTTATCCAATTCTATTGACTTAAAAGACTGCAGATGCTGGAATTTAGAAGCAATAAACACTGCTGGAGGAACTCAGTGGGTCAAGTACTATCTCTGGGTGCAAAGGGAAAGACAACGTTTTGGGTTGAGACCCTGCATCAGGACAGGGGAGATGACCAGTATAAAGAGATGAGTTGAACCAGGTGAGGAGGGAATTGATGAACAGCTGGAGGCAGGAGGGAGAAAGAGTGGAATCCAGGAGACATTAACTGGTGGGTGATAGCTGGAAACATAAGGGGGGGGGGGGAGAAGGGCAGATGGAGACAGGGTGGAATCAAAGTTGCAGATGCTGAAATCTTATTAGGAAGGTAATAATTGGGACCAGATAAGAGAGGAATGAGGGGCAGGTAGAACGAAATGGGGGAGGGGATACGAACCAGAAAGTGGAGTGAGTGATAGGCAGATGGAACCAGGTGGGGGAGGGGACTGAATCTGAGTGTGTGGTGGGACCAGATGGAAGCACAATGATTTGTGGGTTACCTGAAGTTGGAAAATTCAATGTTAATACCATTGAGTTGTAGACTGCCCAGCCAATGAGATACTGCTCTTTGTGTTACACCTCACCCTGGCAGTAGAAGTTTGAGGACTGATAAGTCAGTGCAGGGAGTTGTAATGGCACTCAATTAAGAGATCAGACAGAACATGGGTGTTCTGCAAAAGTCACCTAATCCACATTTGATCTCATTGATGTAGAAGAGTCAACATCAAGAGCACTGAATGAACTTTTGACTGTCCTGGAAGGACTGTGTAGGTCCTGGATAGTGATAAGGTGCAGGGAAAATGCCAAGGATGAGCAAACCAAGTAGTCACAGAGAAAATGGTCCACCTGGACAGCAGAAATAGGAGTGGGTAGGGGGCAATATGATTGGTGGTGGGATCTTATTGCAGCAGGCACAAGTAACAAGGGATGTGGAGACTGGTGGGATGAAAGGCCTGTGGAGTCAGTGGGTTTATTGTAAATGTTAGGAATTAATCTCATGAGGAGACAGAACAATCCAGAAGAGGGAGACAGGTGTCAGAACTGGCCTAAGTGAAGTTGGGTACAAATTTGTAGTGAAGGTGATAAAATTGACAAGTTCTGCATAAGTGCAGGAGGCAGCACTAATCATCAAATGTAGGTGTCAAACTGTACAGTTCTATAGCTTTTGCACATTTGCTCAGGTTGAAGCAGCAAATGATTAAAATAAGAATAAAATCTAGTCAAGAAAATAAATTGCTATAGCCTTTTGCCACCAAAGGATCCATCCTGCACCCCTCCTGGCCTCCTGCTGCATGGACACATCATTCAAGAACAGTAAGTTCCATGTACCAACAAAGTAGTCTTACTTCATTATCTCTCTTTAGGTCTGTTACATAGCCATTTAACACTGAGTACATCAAAGCCACTCTTGCCTTTCTACTTAACGCACAGCCAAGCTGCTGAATCCCAATACTCTCATCAAAATTAAATGCAACTGATCATTCAATATTTGTGGTATCATGTTTTAATCTGTCACAAGTTGGTAAGCAGAATATCAGAGATGATTCTGTGATCCTAGTGGGAAACAGCAGTTAGATGTTATGCATCCTGGATAAAATTAACATTCAAAGATCAAGTTGCATTCCTATGATTGTGCCCAGGGGACTCATGCTTGATAGTACATGGCAATAATTGGAAACATTGGGACTAGAGTGCATAGTGCCTAATTAATTTTTTTAAAAAAAAGGCATCTCTAAAATGGGGCTACTTTTAAATTTATGGTTCAATGATACGAGTACAACAGTTTTCTCTGTAGTATTTAATTAAGAGACATAAATGAATTCTTCCTCCAAATTTAAGATCACAGAATAAGCCCAATATACACAGCACCCAGGCAGTGGAACAACTATACAGCAGTACACTAAGTCAGCATGAATTGAATCACCTGATAGCAGCCAGCCAGGATGCAAGGTGGTTTCTTCATGAATCATAAAAGGGTCAATCCTCAACAATAGTTGATTTGTGTACTTTGCCAGTATGGACAGCAGGAGAGAGGGACATTAACAAGGACAAACATTTGGGTTATGGTCAATCAACTGATTAAAGATATTTTAACAATTTGTACAGGGGTATAAAAATAAAGTGGCTTATTATCTGGAACAAAGTTCCTTGAGTGCCTTTATACTCAAACAAAATAGAAATTTGAGTAGGCAATTCAATGGCACATAACTGCTCTAACATCAAGGCCATACTTTTGTGCCACCTTATCATATTCCAATATCCAAAAATCTCATTCTTATATCCCATATTAGCTCTCAGCAATTCCACCAGTCCTCCATCCAAGGAATCAGGATTTTTATATATAAAAATCACACCATGCACTTTATCAACACTTAAACCTTTTGTTAGGTTCTCCTTTAAAAAGATTAAACCATTGCATAGACAGGTTAAAAGAAAGGTATTCAGATAGTTTAACCAGTTGTTATAGTATTATGGCAGATTCCAATAATGTGGTTTCTTATGAAATAAGAAGAAAACATTTGATATCAGACTGGGCATTTTAAATTTGTATTGTACATGGTATATTGAAATTGCTTAAATGAGAGCTAATAACCATTGTAAAAGTTAGAATTTTACATTCAAAAGCACTGGCATGCTATCTTGAAATATTTTACGGTGATGTAGCTAATAGAGCTGCTGCCTCACAGCTCCAATCACCCAAGTTCAATGTCTACATGCTCTCCCTGGGTTTAGTTTCCTCTGGATGTTTTGATTTCCTCCCACATATCTGAAAGATATACAGGTTGGTAGGTTAGTTGGCCACTAAAATGTCCCTAGTGTGTAGAGAAGTGGCAGAATTTGGTAGGTTGATGGGAATGTGGGGAGAATAAACTGAAAGTATAAGTAGGTGCTTAATGGTTCCAACTGGACTATTTTGGACCATACCTAAATCACTCTTGAGTTCTGACAATAGTCATTGTAGAATGTTGCCCCAGTGATACTATCACCACCTCCTTTTGACCCTAACTGAACACTTCTTCCATGCAAATATCTTCACTGCAAGCTTATGTAGTACATCACCAGGAAAACCAGGAATAATTAACAGATGCCATCCTTGGCAGCAACAGTCATTGTCAAAAGAATAAAAAACACAGACTCTCAGGAATGCCCTTCGAATGGTAATTATGACATTTAGACCCACTGATGTCTTGTTGGAAAAGCACAGAATCAATACCTATTCTACTGTGCTTGTATTTGTGTAATGCAAACAAAGTAAGCAATGTGATGAAGTTTAGAACACATTCATATTAATTTTTAATAGTAGCCACGGGCAGAATGAACAGAAATTACTTTCACAAGAAATAATACTAAACAAAAGGAAAGTACTACTATAAACATAAAACAGCCAGTTTTAATTTTTAGTGTCCTACTCCACAATCATCCTGTTTTCAAAATACTGATGTTGCCTTGAAGACATTACATTCACTCCAAAAATATACACTCAGCAGGGCTGGCAATATCAACCACTATAGGCAGCATTTCTGCTTCAAAAATTAAAAAACTCATTTAAAAAAAACTCTGAACATACTCAAAACCCACTGTGAATGTAAGAAGTGTCCTGCAATTCTTTGCAAGTGTCTAAATCTATCATTTGAACATTCAGCAATACAATTTTACAAAAATAATCCACATTTTTCTAAATGTTATATGTACTTAAAAGTTCCCAACTGAGAATAAAGACTTAATAAAAAAATATACTTTCACTTCCCTCTATTCCCACCATGTCATAGAATTTTTCATCTTTAAAAACTAAAGACAAAAATCACTACTCACAACCAAAATTCACCAGACGGTCATAACAACCTATTTCATAACCATGTATTGCTTATATTTACAAAATATATAAACAGTAAAACAAAAAAGTTGTTACAGTGTATACAGGATTATCTTTGCATTGTACCCCGCTGCAGGAAGAAATACCATAGACTCCTGCTTCCTCTTCAAAAAGTAAAGAGGATAAATGAAATGGTACAAATGGGAGATAAATGCAAAATTCTGAATAATGTGTCTTTTGTCAATCTGAACATTACATCTTCAATCTGCATTCAGGATATTGACTTTCCTAGTAAAGCCAAATACATTATTTTAAAATATTTTTCCCCACAATCCTTTAAGACACCAATAAAAAAAAGTTGGTTAAAGATATAGATGTACAAAACATTAACAAATAGAAAAAGATAGTCAAAAAGGTTTCCAGCTGAAACACATCAACATGGTTCTACCAATAGGACAAATTTTGTCCCGTTGGAAGAGAATGGCACAAGAATCATTTTATCCTCTGAAAGTACTCATAGAGTGCATGGCACTCACAGTTTGTCAAATTTTGAGTTGAAGCCAGCAGAAGGGTGTCTACCTTGCAAGTAACAAAAAAAATTAAGCTACTTGCCTGTGATTTTCTAAGATATGCGGGCACCAAATTAGGTGCTTTGCCACTTATCCAGATACAGAGATATTAGGCACATTAGCACATAAACCCATACGTTACAATTATTTATCCATAGCTGGAGTCATTCCCACCCCATCACTTCCCAAAAAAATCTTAAAACACAGTATGATGCATGTCTATACATTCCATATGGTTATGACCTTTCACCCAGACTAAGCTGTCTGCTACATTTAGCTACTGGATAAGTCAATTGCACTACAGGGTGCAAGCAGTAACAAGGCAATAATTTAACCTTACAATAGAAGATTTAGAGCTAACTGAAGTAGTCAGGTTGTATGTTAAAGATCTCTTCTGTATCAAAACTCACATAGCTTTCTCAGTGTTATTTCCAAAATACCCTCTCCACAATGTTCTAAGTCCAGCATAATTAGTTGTGATGTCAAGACACAGAATCCAAATCTTGTCACCCTCAACACCATGGGACCTAATTATGGAGATAGACAAAAAGGCATTGGATCTTCCAAAATGTTCAAAAGACTTCAAAACAATGTCATTATTGATATGAGTAACAAGTCAAAAACAGTGCAAAAATCCATAGATACAATTTGATGCATCAAATCAAATTCAGAATATTACTCATTTCATAATTTAGCAAGCATGGTACCCCCTTCTAGTCAAATACTGACATCCTAATTTACTGCACTAATTAATGCCAACATTAACTAATGCTACAACCTTTGACAAGGCCACAAACCAATCCTCTATGCCCCTTTCTTTTAAATATGGTCATGGATGTTCATAAAGTGAGAAATTTTAATATAGTAAATGAAATATCTTCCACCAAGCTGCAGCAAACAGTGAGGTCAGGAATAGCAATGGCTTGTCTACCACTGCTAGTCCACACGGCACTTGTCTTTCCAATGTTGCATCTCTTCAATTATTGCCAACCATGCTGAATTGTGGATGATTTACTGCAGGGGAGGGAGAGGAGGCACAAAAACTGGGAAATAGCTTGAGTCTCAAGCTTATTTTAAACAGACACTCATCCCATCAACTTAAGTTAGAACTCAAAACTCCAAGTTACAGGCAACCTATAGCTAATGTTTAAAGAAACAATGATTCAATGCATACACTGGCACAGAATCAGATTCCTAACTTAATTGCATTTCCCAATTGTACCCAATCTTCATATACCTCATGCTTGTTCATTATGGGTCATTGAATAAAGAGCAGAAAGCACAGTCAACAACACTCCCCTTCTAGGACATTAAAAGTCATCTATGCCACAAACCACCTTCCACCCAAGCCAAGATCATAAAATTGAACACAAACCTAGAATTCACCCTGATCTCTAGGCTGGGTATTGTAGGCACTTTTATTTTATACAAAATTAACAACCAAACAGGAATGAATCACAATAAATAAATCCTTGCTGGTTATGGGCTTTGAGTGCACGAGTGACATCAGATGTGCACAAATCAAATAAATTGGTCATTTCTGTACAGTATTATTAAAACAGCCAGAATTATCAAGTGGCCAACAAATACAACCATACAGTGAATTCATTTTTTTAAAGCTACAGAAGATTTTCCTATGGGATAAATATGATAACTGCATGAGAATATCCTTCACTCATCTCAAAGCTCTAAAACTCAGGTTGTAAAAAAATAGCCAGTTTTCTTGCAGAACACAAGTTTCCAAAATTCTACTACCACAAACTAATTTTTGTTCATTTCCATTAACAATGACATTTGTTAAAATGTCAACTGATGACCAACTCACAGCTTGTACAGGGAAGGAGAAATTCACCAAATTAGAGATAACAAAGGTGCCTTCAAACGAATCTTACCACATTTTAACTGCATGTTAATTCACATTCAACCTAAGAATTTTAAGAAAATACAGATCAAAACAAGAGCTATTGATTGTTCACCTGATGGAAATCAAAAGCAGATTTATACAAATCAGAAGGTCAAGCAAGTTCTGAGTTTGAGCATTTCAGTCAGAATGGTACAACTGTCACTTCACTGACAAAAGCTCCTTAGCCAAGATACTTATGGAAGCCTACCAGGTCAACTATTTCCCAAAAGGATTAAAAGCTTTCGGGGGGGAAAGATGTTGATACAAAAGCAAAGAACGCAATTCACACTTTTGTTTTTAAAAAATGGGGTACCAATAGTGTAGCTCTTTTTTTTAAAAGGAGGTGCAAAAGCTATAGGCCCTTTTCATACATCTTGAAAATAATCCTACACCAGACCAGGCAGTAATCAGAAGCATCACTAATTCTATTCAGATGTCACAGTTACAGCTATGCAGTGGCACATGAACATTGTTTGTATAAATGGAATTAAAATGAATTAAATGGTACCAGAAATTATAAAACAAGCTGATAGGTTGGAGTGTAACTTTAACTATTTTTTGTATTCACTCTTAAAAGACAAGTTTTGTACTGCTATTTATGCCTTTTACTTACAGGTAACTGTAATCTCACCTTTTGAACTGAAAAGTGTAATCTTCAGTATATGGCACAATCAGAAACAGGCTATACAAAAACACCTATTCTGAGAAATTTTCACAACAGTGTGATCTTTATCAATAACATGCATACCAATGGATGTTTGTGCTCAAGACGGACATAATTTTCTTGCAATGTTTGGTCATCCAAGGATAACTTTAGTTTATTCGCAGTTTGCCCAACATCAGCCCTCATTTTTTTTAAAGCAACAAGTACTGCATTTTTTCCATCCTGGTAAAGTTTTAAATTAGGAAATGGAAATTATAACAATGGGTTGCTACAAGGTTGAATTTGCCAACAATGACAGGTCCTCATTTCAGTCAGTCCTACAGAGGATGCAAAATTGGCAACAGGTAACTTGAATGGCCTTTAAGGAAAAAGGGAACAAACTAAGCTTTTGAGAGGTCAAATATTTAATAAGTAAAAGAAAAATCATTAGCCAAAATATTCAATTTTGAAAGTGGGCTCAGAATTTTACATAGCAGGATGAGCAGTTACAGACTAAAATAAAAGCCCTTAAGTTATTATTTTTTTTAAAAAGTAACTATACAAATGCTTTGAGGCAAAAACTGCTGACACTGGAAATCTGAAAGAAAAAAAAATGCTGCAAAAACAGCATCGCTGGAGCGAAAAGCAGTTCACTTTTCAAGTCAATGATCTTTCATCATTTCTAATTCGTAGGAAGCCACCAGCAAATGACTGATGAATTAAGTAAATCACTTAAGCAGAACCATTGGCCAACACAAATCAGAATCTCCATCATTCAATACACAGTTAATTTTGAACCTTCTTCAGTGTCATCCAAATTTCCTAGATTTCCACTGAATCAGCAAAAGTCAAACAATGCATTTCAAAAGTACAATTTCACTTTTAAAAAAGTTAACAGCTGATTTCTCTGATGTGAATTGCACAATGCTGAATCTCTGGTGAGACTCCAGTGTTTCCTGTCAAACCTTTAGAATCTCAGGGTCTCAAGCCTGCAGAAAATCAAATAAAAATGCAAACACTTTTGAATATCCCTTACTGAAGCTTGAATGCAGCTTAGAAATGCCCACTAGACAGTTACTTGCCTATCCTTTACAAGAGTTAGGTGTACCTGCTGCTAATCTGCATCATGGGCAACTCTCATCCTTGCTGAATGCCACAGGATCAACTAATCAGAATACGTGTTGATCAAAAGTCCTTCAGCATAGTCATTAAATACAACAATAATATATTTTCATCCTGAATCTCGTACAACCCCAGATCTTTCAGCAAAACAATTTTGCTGAGTTACAGCTGAAACTTTAAAAAAGTCCAAAGAATCTGACTGGAGATCATTAAGTTTCTGCTCTGGTCTATTAATAAATAGAAAATTAATCCATTTAAAATTACACCGTTTTAAATTCCTTAGCTTAGTGACTGAACAACTTGAGGTTCAGAGTTCGGATCCAGCACCCAGTCATCATCGCCTGTTATTCAGGGCAAGAGCTTTCATGACTATAGCGTCTGTTATCGTTTATTCGATATTTACTTTCACTACGAAATTAAAAATATCAGTGCGGTTCATTTCCACTGCACGAAAACCTGGTGCTGTCTCCCTGTGTATAACTGCTGTTGCACATTAAGCCAAATTTATAAACATCTACAGACAAGTTATTTTGCATCAAGAAGTGTCTCGGGCAATCCATCCGCTTTCCGTTAAGAAATTTAATATCCTCTTCTTCAAGACCTTGTCCAAGTAGCTAGGCAGGCGGCTCTTGGAAGGGATGCCCTGCCTCTTCTGCAGGTAGTCCTTGATGATGATGGTCTTGACGGTGAGGTAGCGGCCAGGGCTCAAGTTCAGCGAGCCGCACAGCACCTTCTCCCGCTCAGACAGCAGGTCGAAGCCGGCTAGGTTCTCCATAGCGCTGCTGAACTCGGCGGCCGCCGCCGCCGCCTCCCTCCCCGCTTCGTCCTTGGGACGCTTGG
>JARFYF010000052.1:95930775-95944790 GCA_030265395.1 Rhina ancylostomus
ATGAAGTTCATTGGACAACTTGGTGCAATTTATTTATTCTGACTTTGATTTTACTCCTCTGTGGATCAGGTTATAACTTCTTAGTTTCTTATTGTGGAAAAGATTAAGATAGTTTAATAGTGGGGGAGAAAATCAGGATTTATTACTTGGTCCAAAGCTAAGCCATACAAACAAAGATTCACAGATTGTGCTGAATTAACTTTCCCCAGATGACCTTGGTAAATTGGATTGTTAATGGTAAATTGGTTTATTGTAATGTGTACCGAGGTACAGTGGAAAAACTCGTCTTGCATATACCATTCATACAGATCAATTCATTACAACAGTGCATTGAGGTAGTACAAGGTAAAACAATAAACAGAATGCAGAATAATGTGCAACAGTTACAGAGAAAATGCAGTGCAGGAAGACAATAAGATGCAAGGTCACAACAAGGTAGATTGTGAGGTCAAGAGTCCATCTGATTGTACTAGGGAACCATTCAGTCGTCTTAGAAGAGCAGGATAGAAGCTGGTGGCTCTAGGATAGGAAAGTGGGAAAGAGAAAGTCGATCTGAGTTTCTGCTAACCTTTCAGTGACACCCTCCTAAAAAGGGTAGGAATGTGAACGACCGATAAAGGCAAGATTCAATGCTCTAATACAACTTGCTGATACTGATTTTCTAGAATAGCCGCAAGTTATCTGCCCCAAGAACTGCAAGACGATGTTTGTTAATATCCTTAAAAGATATGAGTGCAGAAGAGTATTTTTTTTTAAAACAGGGGAGGAGTTGAGGCTTAAGTTGAGCATTTGGATAGGAATTGAAATATCACAGTAAAGACCTAGCTTGGGTTTAATGACAGTATGGAAGTTTTCTTCATTTTTGTTCCCCTCCTAATTTTTTAAAAATGGATGATTTATTGAATTCAGTTCCAAAGTTTACAATGCAAGGATTATGAGCTCATAACTTCTAGGTTGCTTGTCCAATACTGTGCCTTCTGGGCTGTCTATTCAGATATAGATTTCTTTTGGCTATGTTAGTTGACATTTTCTGTTAATTATATTAAAAAATTACATTCTGATATTAGTAAGCTGAATGCCTATTTTACAAGCATATAATGTTGCTGTAATTTACAGGTTTATCATCTGTGGAGGTGTACAATGCCAAAGCGAATGAGTGGTTTCATGTAGCTCCAATGAACACCAGAAGAAGCAGTGTTGGTGTAGGTGTTGTAGGAGGTATGCACTGCTGAACCTGTCTTGTGCAATAAATTTAAAAATCCTTCGTACATGTCCTTTAATGTTTTGACATTAATGCATATTATGATGAATAATACAGGACAGTGAATTGATGGAATAAAAAACAGAAAATGCTGGAAACATTCAAGAGGTTAGACAGCATTTTCTGCTTTTATTTCACATTTCCAGCATCTGCATTTTATTTAAATTTTCATTTATAGTGGATTGATGCTTCTCACTTAAGGACCTAATACATTGATTTTTCTTACCGAGATTATGAATTATAGTAATCTGGAGGCCAGTTTCCTTAAAAAGTACTAAAAGCTGGTACCAGCTGAGTATTCTTGTGTTGCTATTCTGCATTTTAATCTTAGTTGTTTTGCTCCGAAGCTAAATTAGAAGTACTTAATAATATCTGTATCACAGGAGTGTTGTTTAATTCACTTACCTGGTTAATGAACTGCATGGCTAGTATTTGTCATGATAATTGAACTATAGCATTGTTTGTTATTCCATACCATAAGCGACTGGCTCTGCTGAGATGAGTGACAAGCTATAAAAACACTTATGATAGAATTGGTTTCAGATGTATCCTGAAAAGAAGGAGAAAGTTTGCAACCTCCTGGTTAATGGTATTTAATAGGTTCTTGAAACATTTGCTCTTTTTTTGGTGTAAGTTTGCGTGCTTTAGAATTTTTCTTTTCCTTTAGGCTATTTGTCTCAGCCCAAAGTCCATGATCAACAAAAGATAATTTAGTTAAATATCAGCTCATAGTTGGATGTAGAGATTTTGTTTTCCTCTCCCTTCCTTCCTTCTTCCTACCTGCCCCCTTCCCCTTCACTCCCTATGAAAACCATTTACTACTTGTTGTACAGTCAGTTTTTGAATACCTTTATCTCTCAATCACTTGACTGTTGTTTATGAGCAAGTTATTGAATGGAGGCATTTCAAGTGACCCTCATCAAGTGATCACGAGATTTCCACATGTGAGGACTTCAGCAACAACAACACTTCAGTTTTTACAATGCCTTTAACACAGTAAAATTTCCCAATGTGCTTCACGAGCTACATTCGACAAAATATGATGCTGATCCATACCCAGAGACATTCGGGAGAAGATAACCTCTCTGTGGCAATGTTTTGGTTTTGATGAGGAACTTGGAGTTGCAGAGACCAAGAGTTTGTGATGGAATTCTAGATTTCAAGACCTCAGTGATGTGCAAGAGAAGATCTGGATGAGTTTAATATCTTTTGAGACTGGGGGAGATTATAAACATGGATAGCAATCCCGTATTGGAGCCCTAAACAATAATTACTACATTAACCAATATCTACTAATTCAACATAAACGCTTCTGGATCTGATGCTCTCTGCATAAACATGCTGTGCATTGGGGAAAATGTCATACCTGTATATAGAATATCAGAGGGTATTTAATCTCTTTCTACAACATGGGTTGAATCATACTCCTCTTATGCTGACCATTATGTAGAAAGTCACCAGCAAGTTCCTCTTTGTGGGTCATTTTATCAATGATTTTTAAGCCTGTGAATTACGAGAAGGCAGAGATGAGTTGGATGTCAGATGCTTGAGCATCTGTCCTCCTGCTGGACTCAGCACAAATTTTCCCAAACTGGGCCTCTGGATTTGCTTTGAATCCAGCCCTGAATAGGAGATGACCTTGATTGAAAAGGTAAGTAGTTTATTTTCCTTTTATTTTGCTGTATTTTTAATTAATTTCCTGTACTTTTAAGGTATTTTCAAGTAAATTGTTTTTGTGTAGTTTTATGTTTTAAATTATTTAAATCTATTGGAACTATTTTTAGCTGACTTTATTAAAACCATATCAAACCATCTAAAAGGCTTTCACATCAGGGACATGTCAAAAAACTATCAGGATCGTCCAGATTTGAGCCCTCAGGATCCACCATCTGATGCTGAGTTGCAGCTCACAGTCTGGCTACAGAACTGAGACCTTGTAGCCAGCTACATAAAATGTGGCAATGGGAGAAGATCGGGGTGGGGAGGGGCAATGCCAGATGCTGCACAATCCAGCCCTATACATGAGCTGTGAGAATTAATATTATACAGCATCCAAGAATATTTAGAATCTTTTAAGATGGTCTTATTTTTCCCAGTAATAGTATTTCATGTATACCTGCTTTGTGGATGTATGTAAAACAAAAAAATTTAAAATGTACTCCTTTAATCAAGTTTTTGAATTTTGTTTTTGTTAGGTGTACTATACGCTGTTGGTGGCTATGATGGAGCATCACGACAATGTCTTAGCTCTGTGGAGGCCTACAACTCCGCCAAAAATGAATGGGCTTATATTGCAGAAATGAGCACGCGGCGCAGTGGAGCAGGTGGGAAACAAGGAAAATGCAAACAATGCTCGGTTTTTGATATTTTAAGGAGAAAGAAATGCAGGACTATGGGCGAAGAGCAGCACTTTGGCGAGCTAGCACAATGGGATGAAAAATTTCTGTTCTCTTTCATTCTGAGCCCATTAAAGGCAGAAACTTGTCCCTTTTATTGATATTTAATTTCTGCAGTCCTACAATGTAGAAATGTCTTCATGGTATCACAGAATAGTTACAGCATGGAAGAAAGCTGTTGAATCTGTACCGTTTTTGTATAAGAGTAGTCTCGCTGATACTAATCCTCTGACCTCTTTCCCCATCCCTGTAAATTCTTTTCAGATACATCTCCATCTCCTTTTTGAACATTACAGTTGAATCTGGTACTATCCCTGGTAGCACATTTCAGACCATAACTACTTGCTGCATATACAAGTTTTCCCTTGTGTCACTCATTATTTTTGCCAATTATTGTCATTATTTGTAACTTGGTTCTTGATTCTTCCGCCAATGGAAAATGTTCTTTTTGCCTACTCTGTCTCTACCCTTCATGATTTTAAATATCTCACTTGGATCCCTTGCAGCCTCCTTCTTCAAGGAGAACAACCCCAGATTCTCTTAATTGGTCCTTCGTCCCTGAAATAATTTGGGGAAAATGATTCTGCACTTCCTCAATAGTCTGTACCTTTCTATAGTTTGGAGTCCAGAACCAGACACAACAACATGGTTATGACCAAACTAGTGTTTCATAAAGGTTTGTTATGACTTGCTGTTGTACTTAAAAAGACTAAAATCTTGTTTATTCTTTCAACCACTTTCTTAAGCTGCCTTGCCACTTCCAATGAACTAAACGCATATATTACCAAGACCTCTCTGTTTTTGTACTCCTTTTAGAAATATGCCTTTTGGTTTATATTGCAACTATCCCTTGTTCTTCCTACAAAAATACAACAATTGGTGTTAAATCTCAGTGTTAAATTTAATCTGTCACCTATTTTCCCATTCCACCAACCTGCCATTGAAGTCTTTTAATCTCTTCCTCCTCAGATCACCAACATTTGGTTTTGTGTTCGCTGCAGATTCAGAAATTACACCCTGTACAGGCAAGCCCATGTCATTAATATACTGTATTAAGAAAAACAATGTTGTCATTTGAAAGTGCAGAACTGCAAAAGGTGCAGAGCAGTGAGAAGTATGGGGGCAGGTGTGGGAAACAGGATGATTCTGCACAGGCTAGCCCAATACATGATTTGTGACAGTTAGTATCAGTTCATTGTGAAGTGTGCTGTTTACTGTTGGTGATTAGGATGGAGCATTACAATGTGTCTTGTTCCATCAGTGTACAGACCCACTGTACACTTCCCTCTAGTCTGAGAAACTTCCTTCTGTTTCTAGTATTTCCTGTTAACCAACTTGATCCAAGCTGCTGCAACCTCTTTTATTCCACGAGCTTCTACCTTGATGATGCCTGTCATGTGGCACTTTATCAATGCCATTTGGAAGTCTATATATATCACATTTGTTGCATTTCCCTCATCGATCCACTTTATTCCTTCATTAAAACTCCAAGTTAGTTCAACACAATATGTCTTTGATAGATCCATGCTGGCTTCCACAAATCAATCCACATTTGTGTAACTGACCGACTAATTATGTCTTTCATTACTGTTTCATGAACTCTCCCCACTCGCAAGTTGGCTTGACAGGTATGTAGTTAGAGGGTTTACACCTGCACCTTTCTTTTTGAACAAAGGTCTAATATTTTTAGTTCTTTAGTCTTCTGATACCACCCCTGAATATATTCATTTTTGGAAGATTATGGCCAGGGACATGACAATTTTGTATTAGAAACCTAGGATTTATTCCAGCTAGATTAGATAATTTATCAAAGTGCCCCTAATCTTCCTATCAATTTTTAGCCCATCCAGTGACCCAACTCCCATTTCCTTTGCTGAGACACTGGTAGCCACCTTCCTTTGTAAAGACTGTTGTCTCCAGCCAATTTTCTGTCTCCTTGAGTAAATTTCATTTTTGATCTTTGAGTGTCCCCTTACAATCTATTTCCTATTTGTTTGTCTATAGATTATTTTGAGATTCTTTTATGTTTGCTGTCAATCATTTTTTCATGCTCTTTCTTCGAGCCTTTTTAGTTGTTTTATTTCTCTGAACTTTCTGTAACTAGTTATTGCATATTAACAACCTGGCAATTGATGTATGCTTTGTTTGGTAAAACAGAGCAGAACTTTTTTTAGGTCGTGCAAGGAGTTGAGGCTTTAATTTCCCTACCCTTCTTCATCATAGATGTACCTACACTGTAGGCACAATGTATCTAATGTCTCCACTTTAAAGGTCACCAATTGTTCAATTACAGTTTTGTCTGATCTGAGTTTGGTTTCTCCAGTGTAGAGGCCACATTTTGTGTGCCACATGCACTTCTTGCAATCACCTGAAAAGATTCTTGTGTCCTGAGATGGTGGGAAAGGAAGAGGTGAAAGGACAAGTGTTGAATCTTTAGTTGTATGGGAAATTATTGTCAGAGGGATGTGATTGATGGAAGTGAGCAAGTCAGGGAGTTACAGAGGGAATAGTGGCTTCAGACTGCTCAAAGAGGAGTGAATGGAAAGGTGTGTCTGGTGGTAGAATCTCACTTGAGGATGGTGGAAATTTACAAAGTATTATCTATTGAATGTGAAGGCTGGTAAGGTGAAAGCAGAGGACAAGGGGAACCATATCCTTGCTGTGGCTGGGAGAAGAGTTGGCAAGAACAGAATTGGAGGAAATAGAGTGGATGTGGCTGAGATACCTGTCAACCATGACGAAGAGCAGCCATGATGAAGGGAAAAGGAAGACATCTCAGAAGTGCTGGTGTGAAACATCTGATAAGAAAACATATAATGGAGCCAGAGAAACTGGACAAAGTGGAGACATCACAGAAAGCAGAGTCAGAGAAGGTGTAGTCAAGGTTGCTGCGGGGGGTTGGAGGTCTTGTAATGGATATTGGTAGTTAAACTTTCCCCTGAGATTGAGATGGAAAAGTCGAGGAAAGGAAGTGTTGGAAATGGAATGTGCAGAAGTGAATTCAGTCCTGAGTAGGACTGAAAGAAGGGCTGTTGCACGTGTTCCCTAAAGAGGCATGTGGAGCTTGGGCCCATGTGAATCTCCCAGTGCTACACCTTTGATTTGGAGAAAATGAATAGAGTGAAAGAGAAATTGTCCTATGTAAGAATAAGTCCAACAAAACCCAGTATAAACTTGAGGGGCAACAACTAATTTTCCTGTAATATTAACTGTGTTCTCTCTCCACAGATGCTATCTGATCTGTAGAATATTTCCAGCATTCTCTTTTATTTCAGATTTTTTGCAATTGTTGTTCTGATTCTCATGGTTCCAGCACTGTTTTGTTTATTAACTTCTCTATTGTGCTCATTCATATCACTTTACATACCTCCAGACCAAGGAGAACTCAATACGCCCTTTTAGGAGGGATTAGGACATTTCTGTCACCTGTTATGGACATGCACTTTGATATCTTGACTCCACCCCTTCTCTGCAACTTCAGACTTGCTTTTTTTTTAGAAGAAAAACTTTCTTCCAGCTTTGAAAGGTCAAATTCTGTTTCTCTCTCCATAAATGCTGCCTGGCCTGCTGAGGTTCTGTAGTATGTTCTACTTTTATTTCAGATTTCCATTATCTGCCAGGTTTTGATTTTGCTTCTCAGGCTGTTTTGATGTTGTTTACTGTAATGTAATAGTCCTGCATATTTGTAATGGTTTTAAAAAAAGGTTATTCAGAAGAAGGATGCCAAATTTATTACTGTGACCAAATACATCTATGTATTTTGTCATTTATGTTTAAAATTAGCTTTAAATGTGGTAGTGGTGGCAGAAGTGTTCTTGCTTCCCATCATTTCCACCCTTCCCTTGTCCTTTAAGTCATCCAAGAAAGCCTAATTTAGGGCTGTTGTGGTTCTACTGGCAAGAGCAGGAACAGGGGAACAATATTGTAAGCAATTCAATGGCATTTGGATCTTGTTTGTTTTTCTGCAGGTGTGGGAGTTTTGAATGGCTTACTCTATGCTGTTGGAGGTCATGATGGCCCACTGGTGAGGAAAAGTGTAGAAATGTATGATGTCTCTTCAAATACCTGGAAGCAGGTTGCCGACATGAATATGTGCAGAAGAAATGCAGGTAGGATGGTTAAGTGAAAGATGAATATTTTTGTGTACCAGGTGCAGGAGTGATCTAAGCTCTTTCTCTCCATTACCTCTAACAGGTGTTTGTGCTGTAAACGGTCTATTGTATGTAGCTGGTGGAGACGATGGTTCGTGTAACCTGGCATCTGTGGAATATTACAACCCAGCATTAGATAAATGGATACTTCTACCACAATGTATGAGCACTGGAAGAAGTTATGCAGGTAAAAATCTTATTTGCTGATTTTTCTTTTCTGAATTTAGATAGCCATATTCTCCACATTTCATCAGTTTTAATTTCATTTGCCAGCTTGATTTGTCCTTTCCATAAATTAATTCACTTGTGCCCAACTGCAGTAAGCTCTTCCTCATAAAGATTCATTGGAACATTTCATCTTTCAAATCTACAATACCAGAATTACTCTTACAAATTAATATTTTTCATTATTCATTAACCAGGAAAAATAAGGAAATAATCTGGAAAATTTCCAGAAAGTCATAAGTAGAAGTTTAGATGCAAATTTACGTCCTTGTTGTTGGACCTCTAACTTTTGGGTGCATAAAAGTGGGCAATATTCACAGATTTCAATAACAGTATTATACATTGTGGATAAATTTAATGAGCTACTACTGTTAATTAAGTGTGACAGAATTGATACAGTCATCATCTACCACCTATTGCAGGAGTCATTTCTGATGAAATACTGCCATGATTATTGCAGCTGGTTATTGGGAAATTCATTGGACAATTTGAGCATGATTTTCCTATTTTTTTTGGAACATGTCCCTCCAACTTAATTTCTTATGTGACTTAAGGCTTATTCAGAAATAAGTGCAACAAGATTGCATCATAATTGTTCCGTGGCCCAAATTAGTAAGACGTGTTTAATTGTGATGGAATAGCAGCTATTTTGTTCAGTCCTGAAGAAGGGTCCTGACCCCAAATGTTGACTGCCTGCTTTTCTCCACAGTTGCTGCCTGGCCTGTTGAGTTCCTCCACCATCGTCATGTTTTTCATCTAGATTCCAGCATCTGCAGTCATTTTTGTTTCTCTAGCTATCTCTTTAACAATAGCATCACAATTTTTCCAGCAAAAAAAGATGAACTTTTTTATTTACTTTTCTCAGTAAAGAACTAGAAAATGCCAATGGATCTGTGATTGATTTTACACTGCAATTGCATACCATGTAAGAAATGCAGGCATTGAATGTCTCACACGTCTCATTTCCTATTGTAAATTTACAAACATCATCTAAGAAATTAATCAAGTTCATGCTTTATTCAAATAACTAGAGTCTGGCTGTTCTTTGAAGCTAGCACATAACCTTCAGGCAATACCTCTGTACTATTTACATACACAGAAACAGAAATTTCAAGCAAACAGGTAGCAGACTTATGTAAAATATGCTGTAAATACATAATTCTATGTGAATTTGTTCACAACAATAATATTCCTGACAACAGCCAACAAAAAGGCTTTACAAATCACCTTCCATGCAGAAAACATACCCAAGTACCTCACAGAAAGCGCATGCAGGTATCAGTGGATTACATGGGGCTGGCAGAACAAGTGGGAGTAGGTCTTAAGGTGCATCCTAAAGAGAAGAGAGGTGAAAATGTTTAGGGGTGGAATTTCCAGAGCAACTGATTTGGCAGTTTGCCTCCAGCTGCCAATAATTGGACTATGGAAAATCAGGAGGTATAAGCCAGAATTGAAGGAGTGCAGACATTGCAATAGATTCTGGGCCAGAGAAGGCATTTAAACGCGGGACAAATGTAATTTAGTAAGCCCAGGGATAACGGCAAATGAGATTTGGTACATATTAGGCTATAGAACAATGTTTTAGATGACATGAAGAATTTGGAAGATGGAAGTGCTGGAAAATCCATGTCTGGATGATATATTGAGTTCAGTTTTACTTGGCTAAATCTTGTATTTAAAGAAATAATGTAAATTTAAGGGGGGGGCGGAATTTGACAAATTCAAGAGAAGTCAACAAAAAGTTTTGCTCCATTATTAACTGGTGCATCTAGAAATCAGTTTAGCTGTAATGTTATTCCAATGGACAAAACAGTCAAACAATATTCACTATATGACTTTCACATAAAGCTATACTGCCGTAAAAACATAACCACCCTATCCTGAGCCATCCTTCACAGGAAAACAAGGGACCATAATCAGAAAAAAATATTACAACTCTCACTCCATGGCTCTGTGCAATAAGAATAGGCTCATAATAGGCAGTCCTTTGGTATTGAGAATGACTTACTTCCACTCCAGTTTTGTCAGTTCTGAGGTGACTGACAAGGCCAATGTGGAAGCTCCAAACTGTCCCACAAATGGGGCAGGAGATGCTTGATGGGGTCTGTGGGTTATAGTTTGCTCCTTCAACCATTTACACAAGGCTTCTCAAATTTCTCAATGCTATCCTGAATGCTCCTTTTCTACTTTGAATGGTCATGGGTCAGAGATTCCCAAGAGTCAGTAGGGATATTGCATTTTATTTTGAAGGAGCACATATTTGAATCTTTTCCTCTATCCATCTGATAATCTCTCCTGTTACAGAACTCCGATGGAGTATCTAATTCAAGACTCTGGTGTTAGGAATGTGAATAGTGTGGCTTGTCAAACTGAGCCTGTTGAGAGTAACTGGGGTCTCAATGCCAGGGATGTAGACTATGGAGAGGACTCTGACGTTTGTTTCTTTATCCTTCCAGTGAATTTGGAGAATGTTACTGAAACACCTTTGGTGGTATTTTTCCATTGTCTTGAGGTGCCTGCTGTAGTTTGGGTCTCAACCACATAAGAGGACAAAGATCATTGCTGCCCAGCAGACTGACTTTTGTGCCGGGTCTGAGGTCTTAATCTTCAAGCACCCTTTTCCTTAATCAACCAAAGTCTGTTCTGGTGCATTGAAGGAAGTGGTCAATTTAATTACTGCTGGCTGCTTTCACTGAGAGTTGGCTCCAGAGATACGGGAAGGAGTCCATGTTTTCCAGGATCTTGGCATGAATCTTTGTTGGAGGGCAGTGTTGTACAGTGGGGAGAATTTGCCAGCAGACCTTTGTCTTGCAAACGTTAAGTGTAAGGTCCATCCTGTTATGTGCTTCAGCAAATGAGTTGTCAAAGGTTTGGAGCTTGGCCATTGAGCAAGCGCAAACTCACGACCTCAAACCTAGCTCATGGACTACCCACAGAAGATGCCTCAAAGCAATGAAGAAGAATGATCCCTACAATCTCCCCAGTTGATTGGTAGACTAGGTGACACCAATGCCTAGCTTTCTCCAGTCTGAGAATCGGGTGTGTGGAAGAGCTGTTAGTTAAGATTGTAGCAGACATGGAATGGTAATGCATTTATAGGGTCAGCAAAATTTGAGAAGGATTTTCCGTATTCCCTCATTGTTGATGGGGTTGAAGACACTTGTGAGGTTAAAGGAAATTACAGTGGGAATTGGTGCTGTTGTCTAAATTATTCTTGATTTTTGCCTTAAAGTAAGGATGAATACATTTAATATCTATTGTGAGGAAAATTTTGAAAGTGTTTTGGAAAGTTTTTAAAATGTTTGAGGAATTTATCCTGAATTTGGGCTGTGTCTAATTCATGCTTCTGCATTGTATAGTGTTCCTCTTAGGTATTGATTCATTCCTACATTTCTGTAGCTCTTGAGTTACTTAACAAAATTGTTGTCATGAAAAGTGGTATTGTAAGAATTTAGGGTACAACACGAAGCCGAAATTACAGAAGGATATAAGCCATGTATTTTACAGCTAGTAGGGCTGGACAATAATTGCTGGCCACACTAGTAATAAAGTGTTAATGCATTTTCCATGCCTGAAGGAATGAATTTTCCAGGTGTTTCCTTACCCTGGTTTAAAGTCTCACTTGTGGTTCATGGTTATGGATGATTTCTGACATGTTTGTAAAATCTTCTGTTTTGCTGCTGCAAATGGCATCACATGTAACTGACTTTTTCTTCTTTTTAGGTGTTACAGTAATTGACAAACCTTTATGACTAAAGTATGCTGGATATGGTGAATTCTGGATTCTTCATTGAAATGGTACTTCATGAAGTAGCTCAATTTTTTAGCACTTCTTTGCTAATGATTACATTAGAAGCAAGCATTTAAAGCAATGTGGAAAAGGACAGACAACCATGTCTTGTCATCAAGAACAGAAGATTATGATGATTGCACTTGATAGAAGCACTACATGGAAAGGGACTACATTACAACTATTAGTAAGTAGTGTTGGAATGGAGCCTTGATGTATAGGATTTGAAATTTTAAAAGCTGCTATAGAAATACTGACTTTTGCCAGGCAAGATGAATTTGAGCATTGTGTCAAAGAAACCAACGTATTGTTATGGATACTACAGGTTGTGTCTTCACAAATTTTGTGAAAAGGAATCGGAGTAATGGTTACAATTGTGTTATGGCAAGTAAGTTGCTTCCATATGCCTGACTATGGAGGCTGATATGTAAGGTGCCAACAGGTACATTTGGGTTCCAGGACTATAATTTTGTCTACGTATGCTGTTGGCATAGCACTTCAAGACTTGATTAAATATTTTAATTTATTTTTGATTTGGTACTGAGAAAATGCCAGTTGAGAGTAGTAGTATTTGTAGGTAATGAGAGTTTAACACCAAGTTATCATGTGGAGAAAAACAAAGACTGTACCAAAACTTTTAAATGCAGTTTGGATTTTAAAATACATCATTCAATTAATGTAAATGCAGGAAAAAATTGAAATGTATAATTTGTTCTTTGTTTTATTAAATCATGTCCACATTTTGATGCATTCCTACATTTCTGTAACTCTTGGTTTACTTAAAGTGGTTCTTGGCATGAAGAGTAGTGTTGCAAGTTTATATTACTAAATTTGTGTGCATTTTTCCTGAATTGCATGTAGTATTGCCAATGTGTAGTATATTTATATACTGGTTACATTTTGCTGCTGTTTATTTTGTGTAACACTTGCCGGTTTTGATTTGTATTCTGCATAAATACTATAAGGAATATGAACACTGAATTTGTTTGGGGAAGAAAACTGTTCCTGCATTACACTAAAACTGTTTAAATAAAACTTTCTATTGTGTTTGATTGTAAATTTCATCTTTTTTTTGTTGAAAGACTGTCAGATACATATCTGGCATTTAAAACGTATTAGGATTAGCACCTGTTTAAATTAGGTGAGATGGATTTGATATAAGCTTGCCAGACATTTAATTGAAGTTTTATTGATGGTATCTAATCTGTTTAGCATATAATGTGATGTTATGACATCTGCTAGAAAACACTTTTTTTTAATCTGCATTGTTTTCATTTTGTCATCCACATCTGGGACTTTTGAGAAATTTTTTTCCAAACAATAGGGAAAATTCATATCGGTAAGGTTTTTGTGTGTCCCTTAGCCACTTTCCAAAGAGACACCTTTCGTTCAAATCTGAAGAACTTTGGCTAATTGCCATTTCTAACTCAATTATTTAAATTTAATGGGCTCTTTTTCACAGAACATGGAACAGTACAGCACAGGAACAAGCCCTTTGGCCCATGATGTCTGTGCCGATCATGATGCCAAATTAAACTAATCCCATCTGCCTGCTATATCCCTCCATTCCCTGCCCGTTCATGTGCATGTTTGAATGCTGTTTAAACATTTGCAATCATATCTGCTTCCACTGTTTCCTCTGGCAGTGTGTTCCAGATACCTACCACAGTCTCTTGGGTGGTGGGGGACTGATTTATCTACCCTATCTATGCCTCTCATAACTTTATATACTTCTATCAGGTCTCCTCTTAGTCTCTGATGCTCCAAAGAAAACAATCCCAGTTTATCAAACCTCTCCTTGTAGTTAATATTCTCTAAGCTAGGCAATAGCCTGGTGAAACTCTTCTGCACCTGCTTCAAAGACTCCACAACCTTCCTGTAATGTGGCAATCAGAACTGCACACGATACTCCAAATGTGATCAAACCAAAGTATTAATCTTTCTACAAATCAAAGGTGTAGCATTGGGCCCTAGCTCTGCCTGTCTATTCCTTGGCTATGTGGAATAGTCCTTGTTCCAAAGCCACTCTGACGCTATTCCAGTCCTGATGTAGGTTCTCTACTGTTATGAACCAGCAACAAAAGAAACACACCAAGATATGTATAAGTGTTAAAAACTTCTTTATTAATAACTACTTATGATAATAAGTAAAATAAAAGTAAAAATGTTACAATGTTAGAAGTAAAAATGTT
>JARFYF010000052.1:96066876-96077399 GCA_030265395.1 Rhina ancylostomus
GTCCACCTATCACTGCTCTGCTTTTCCCTCCTATATATTGGGCTTACCCTTTTCCTATCTTCAGTCCTGAAGAAGGGCCCTGACCCGAAGTGTTGACTGTCTGCTTTTCTCCACAGATGCTGCCTGGCCTGCTGAGTTCCTCCAGCATCATTGTGTTTTTCATCGAGATTCTAGCATCTGCAGTCCTTTGTTTCTCTAGTAGTGGAGAGATGCCAGCAATATCATACTGAGGCACCTACGGATGACCATCGCACCAATTAAATGCTGAAGAAGATACTTCCTTGCTAGTTTGAGCACACTCTGTGGAGTTTGGAAGGCAGTCTGTTGTTGGTCTGAGGATGCCCAATTAGGCCACTTGATCTCAGCAGAGCTTTCTTTTTTAAAATATTGACAAAAGCAATACATCAGCACAATGTTCACCTAATTCTACTGGGAATGTTGCAGGACAGTCACAGGTTGAAACTTTGAGCTGCAATTTATAAAAGTATGGGAATGAATGCATGATTTGTGAATAGTGCTATCATCTGGTGTACAGCTGATGCTGGGAAAAGTTCAGATGAGCTAATGTGGATCACACATGGGTATGCCCCTTCCAGGTTCATGATTGTCTTGATTTCACCCAGAAATGATTACCAGCGCAATCTGGTCTGGGTGAAATCAAATTTTGCATGATTATTGCCTGAGAAGCAGGCATTATCTGATCCAATTTCTCAGCAAAATTAACAATACTGTGAACTGATCTTTGCACATAGTGATATTAATAAATGTCAACTTCTTACTGCATTTCCCACAGAGATAGAAATCTAATCGATAATGGAAAATTTGCACTAATCTTTCACTAATCTAGCATGACATTTCCCTGTCCCCGGCGACTGTGGCTGTTGTGTGTCGTGTGGGAAGAGGAAGATGTGGTTGGGATGGTGGTGGAGTGGGCTCTTTTGGTAGAGCTTTGGCTCAAGTTCAGTGGACTGAATGATGTCATTCCTTCTTTCATTTTCATATGTACTCATGTTCCCTACTAAATAGAGCAGCGATTTCTCAAACACCTTTTTATTTTGATCTGTACTTTTGCAGCTTGACTTTAGCCTTGAGTCATTTTCTGAGCGAAAAGAAGAGGAGAAAGCAGAAATAATGCAATGGTGGAAGATGATGTCTGAAACACTGAATTTTTAAAGAGAAGGATTCTGCTCATGCTTTCATGGGAAGTGTGCAGCAATTTGATCCTTTTTTAAAAATCATTTAATTATTTATGTTTGATGTTTTAGTATTACTTGAGGACATTAATGTAGGAAGTGATGCCTTGAGGTAAGGTGTTCAATCTGATGTCCCTCCTATCGTATTCAACCACTTCAGCTGGAATATATGTTGCTATTTGCCAGTGATTGCATTTGCTCACCTTACTGAAAGATGGTGTCCCTTCCTCCATGGTCTTTTTTAGATATATGTGATCACTGCTACTGTTATGTGTTTGTATCTCCATGTAGTAATCCATTAAAAGGTTCCACATGGTGTGTCATCACCGACAATATCAGGTACTGCTTGGAATTCCCTAACTTGACAAATGAAGTTTGTAAGATCTTGGTGGATTTATCTAACTGTCTGTTGAAGGTATTCATATTGAAATGGAAGTCTGTTTTGGGGTAAAATGAAGGGAAACTGTCACATCAAAACTGATGTTGACTCATGTATAAAATTGTTAATTTTCTGTCATGGTTAGAATATCATCCATACATTGTAAGCTTGTATTTAATCAATCCTACAGTAACTGACGTTTCTGCAAGAGTTCCTAAACTACGAAATTGAGCACTTAACAGAAGCAGTTATTTCTCAAGTTCATAATATAAAACAAGTTGTGCATTACTGTTCTAACTTTAATCATATGTGAAGATCTGAAACCAAGTTATTAAATTAAGGTGGTAAACAATTTAAAGGTTTAATATGTATCTTGAAGGAATGTAAATGCATTAAATGTGTGTGTGTCGACAATATAACTCAACAGCCATGCCTTCCATTTGGTTGTTAGTTAAGCCTAACAAAGTGAACACATGACGGTATGGTTAATCTGATGATCTCTGTCCTCATAAGCATGTGGCATTAGAATATTCATAATGCTAATATCTCGCTTCTTCATAGAAAGATACTGTACACTGAACATTATATTGTTACCTCCAGAAATAGTGGAGAATAGCATCTGTGTATACTCATGACCATATATACTTCAAAACGTACTGAACTGTAATTTGTGGGGTTTTTTTGTTTGTTGTGTTTGAGATAAAAATTAATTGTTGCTCAATAATCATCGAGTTTTGTATTTTGTCCACACATGGTCTGTGTTTAAATTTGGTCGTATCAGTATCAGAGCAGAATTCAGAGCAGTACAAAGTAGTAGCCCTATATCTGAATACCCACAGACAATGCAATTGATTACTCGTGGCTAGTTCACTAAGTTGACCAGGAAAAGGCCTTTTTAAACCAGGAATTTAAACCAGGAATTGGATTGTGCAGTGCCAGTTTTTTTATATATGTTTGAGGTAACTCGGTTTCAGTGAAAAATAAAATGTAGAGAAAAATCAGGGACTTACTGCAAATTGTGCAAATGGAGATTTTCCTCTTGGGTTCTCTGTGCATTTGACTGTAACACAGTGTGGGGCTCAGGTTAACAATCAGAATCACTTCTGAGGTCCACTCATATGAAGCATTTTTTAATTTAATCACATAATTGCATACTGATAATTTTAGTCACATTTTTGAATGTATGGATGCTGGAATTCGTGAAAATCCTAGTTTCAAATTTAAATTGCTACCAAACAAGACCAAGCCAATAATGGCTTCCATATTTAAAGTTTTGACTTATAGCTTATGTGTTTGCCAGCATCATTTGGTTGAAATCGTTTTTAGCTTTTATCAATCCCAGAGGTGCAGCCTGGGTCTACATTCAAATCAAATGCTATCTTTCGTTTTAAAACATTTCCTGCTTTACAATTAAGCTTTGACATTTAGAGCAAATAATTTCCATTTCCAACTGCATATTTGATGTTAATTTGTTTTCTTTTGTTGCTCACTGTCCAAAAATACATTACTTGCTAATTAAGCAAGTGAACAATCTGAGCACCCCACCCCCTGGTGCCAAAGTCCAGGTCTGCCAATTTGCAGATTGTTTTCTGAAAATAGTTTATTGAATTCCCAAATAAATTGATGGAAGAGTTAGGCATTGTTAAATATGCACAGCACTGCTCTTGGTGTTTAATAAACTAAAGATCAAACATTTGACCTAATTAGAACATTTGGAAACTTGTAGGTCCAAAGCCAGGGACATTTACTTGGAATCAGATGAAATGGGTTTTCATAAAAGAACAGACTGGGAATTTCTCCAGGGCTCCTCCTTGGACACAACATGTGTCAAGTAGCTGGACTTTTGCTGATTTGGGGAGTGAGATGGTGTTTGGGGGTTTGGTAAGAGGGATAATATTCCTGATACCGGGCAAACAGAAATTCTGGAAGTTCAGGCATTTCAGTAGTTTGATTTATAAACCATCAAAGACGTTGGCATTTTGTGGACAGTATTGAGTAGCTAACTAAAGAAATGACACTGCAGGGGCAGAATGAAAGAACTTTCTCTGTACCCCATGGAAATTTAGCAGCATCGGCATGTGCCAGAAAACTGCACAATGAACAAAGTCCTCTCAAGGCATCCAAAAACATGATTAATTTTCCAGTTTTGAGATTATGGGAAGAGAGGATAGTTTTTATTTCAATACTCATTTTTCTTTCTTTATCTCTTCCTACACTTGTAAATTACCTAAATCCTTTCCATCCATTGAAACTCCAACCAATAACGCTAATACAAGGACAACAATCATGTATGTTGGCTAATGGACCAGAGATCTTGTCTTGACCTTCACCCATAACTCTGCTAGAATGGTTCTGGCAAAAAGCGTGTTGATGAACCCAACCACATTTCCCTCTATGCTGAGAGAGCATGCTGGATCTCCACTTGGCAGCAAATGGAGTTTATCATTATTGCTGTTGGTTTCAGATAAACATTTGGAAATAAATCTTCATAGACATTGGAGAATTGAAGGTCCTCTAGAATGGTCTGTGGCTGTTGGCAGGTTTAGTTAATTGCTTAAGATGCTGTGCATCTGCAATAAAGAAGATGGTCAAATTTCATAAAATAAATAATACACTTTAGGTAATTGGAATGTTAAATATTTGGTGACCACATGAAAGGAAGCTGAGTCAAGCTGTAGGACCTCCTATTTACCCATTCCACATTACAATGCATGAGGATCTGTGGTTGGAAGGAAGGATTTTGGGGGCCAGATGTGACCACAAACCATATGTTGTGTGGCAATGCTCCTGTGCATGAAGAACCCACATATGTGCAGTGGAGTCCAATGACATGCAATACATGCCTGGATTTTCATCCATACATGCATGGATTGCATTTGGCACAGGCCATTGATACAAAAGCAGGACATCACTTGTGTAGGTTGTTTCAATATTATTTTAAATAGTCTTCCCCCTTTGAGGAATCCAGCACTGGAATCTCCCCTTTAAGTAATGCACCTAGTCATACCTTGGGCAAGGTATGACTAGATGCATACCTAGTCATAGCTTCCCGTACCCACCACTGCCAATGGCAATACCTGAGGCGCCAAATACCCGACTATCGATCTGATCTTTGTTCAATCCTTCTGAATTACTGAAAATAAAGAAAAGCAGATATTGGATACCTGAGGTTAAAGCAGAAAGTGCCAGAATACTCAGCTAGTCAGACAGCATCTTTTGGGGAGAGAACAGAACTGACATTCCAGGTCAATGACCCTTCATCAGAGCTGGAGAAGATAAACAAATGTGGGGGGTGGGTGGAGAGAACAAAAAGAATGTCTGTGATAGGGTGGTGACCAAGTTGTCCTCGTGATACAGGGCTTTTGGAGCTATCTAGTTAAAGGGTAAATGAAGACAGTTAGCAAGAATGGGAAAAAAAGAACATTCTGGAAATGTGAGATGCAATCCCTTGAGATCTGCAACAAAAAAGAATGCAGATCAGGCAGCATCTATGGCAAGAGAAAATTGGGGATTGTCTTTTATCAGAACAAGCCAGTTCTGACGCAGACAGGAAAGGCTAGCTGTCTGATATTGTTGAAATCAATATTGGATCCTGAGAGTTGTGATGTGCCCAGGTAGAATACGAGGTGCTGTGTATTCAGCTTACATTGGCAAGTAACATACATCGAGGAAAAGGACCTTTAATATGTTTACTTAGAACTTAATTGTGAAACCATGGAGCCAGATTATACTTGGCCCTAACCTGCAACTCAAGATTGCCTTCTGCACAGTTCCTATGGCTGTATAATTTTTTTCAGTTGAACGTATCTAAGCAAACTCCAGTCCTTCTGAGGGGGAACAGTTGCAAGCAGTGATTAGACATCAGGTGGAAGATAGCTTCTGGTGTCAAAGGCTGGGTCAAACTAAATTTTTCCCTATGCGTCCGCCATTAAGTCCCAAATGATTTTCCTGGTTTAAGTAAACACATGAGGAAAACTGGGATGGGATTCCTCAATGTACATTATCTCCCAATGTAAACTTGAGATATGGCACCTCATTTGTTTCATTATATTTTTGATGATAAAAGACATTTCAAAACAGATTTGAATATTTATAGTTAAACATACTGTATATAAAATTAACTAAAAATAATAAATGTATTTAAAGGCACATTTATTTGATGAGAATCAGGTTTAGTTGAGGTGCTTAAATTATGACAAGCCTGAACAGAATAAACAGGAAAGATCTTTTCCCCAAAGCAGATACCTCAACAAAGAGGGGGAATAAAAGCTCATTGGGCGATGGAGCGGATGGGATTTAGGGAAAAGCTTTTTTTCACAAAAAGACTGGTGCGTGTGTGGAATTGACAACCTGAGTGGAACTCGCTGCCTACAGTACTCATCAGGTACCTTGAAAGGTGATGAGGGTTCCGTTTCCACCACCTTTTCAGCAGTGAGTTGCAGACCCAACTGCAAACTTAGGTTCCCCAGTTATCAATCTCTCCACCTGGGGAAGTAGATCCTTCCTGTTCCACCCTTTCTAGGCCTCACAAGTTTGTGCACATTGATTAACTCTCTTATTCTACTTTGTTCAGTTGAGGACAACCCCATTTTAGACATTCTCCCCTCATAATTACAAATTCCCTAGCCCCAGCAGTGTCTCATAAATCTACCCCACAGCCCTGCTTATGCTTTCCAAAGATGGGGTGACCAGAGCCCTAGTTGTGACCTTGCTGGTGTTTTATATAATTCTAACATGACACCATTGTTCTTTTATTCTGTGCCACAACTGATAAGGGTATTCCATGTGCCTTCCTGTCCACCTTACCTCCACGTTCTGCTCAAAGAAAGAGCTAATTTTACCTTGTGATGCCAGTTTGTTTTCTGTTAGGGTTGTGGTTGGCAACACATGCTGGCTCAGCAGGCTGCCACACATCATGGATGTGTGGACATGTCCTCCCAGACCCTTCTATTACTCTGCACTTTTTAGTATCTTATTGTGCATTCCTTTGCCTTGTATATCCATCCCAGATGCACTGCCTCACACTTCCCTTATTTGAATTTTATTTGCCATTTTTGTGTCCTCTTATCTAGTTCATTGATGTCTTCCTGCAGCCTAGAACCACCTGCTACACCATCAACCATACCACCAATTTTGATATCATTGTCTAACATGTTAGTCATTTCAGCCTAAGTTATTAATACATATTGTAAAAAGCAATGGAACTAGTCCTGACACCGTGGAACCCTGCTAGGTACGGTTCTGTCACTAAAACTCATTGCCTTTTGCCATTGAACCACTGTAATATCTTAAAGGGAGGAGGCTGAACTTTATCCTTTAACGTGTTGCCAACCACAACCCTTACAGAAGACAAACTGGCATCACAACATAAGATTATCTCTCTCTCTCTCTGAGCAGTGGACAAGCTGACCAGCAGACTGCAGCAATACTTTGGAATGCACAAAGGTCCATCTCCACTTCACGTCCTTGTCAGACAATGTGTAATCTCCACAAATCCTGGTGGATCTATCATGCTTTAACACTGGTACAATGGTTGCTGCCCATTCAGAATGCTTAACAGATTCACTTACTTTCTATCTAAGAAGCCTGTCAATTCTGTCTCCAGTTTTGGTTTCATTACATAAGCATTGACATTGGCTTGAACTATGGTGGGATATTGGGATCAAGAAGAATCTTAGTTTGGATTCCCTTCTATGTGCCCAGTTCTGCTTTGAAAACCTGTTCACATCTCCCTAGCATCTCCTGAAATGTTCCACTCTCACCCAATTTAACATAATCCAAAGGAAATTCTTCCCAACAGGTTTGGTCCGGAGCCTGGTAAGGTTTTAACCTGATTTTCATATTTTGCTGTCACATCAGCAACTCCAACTACTCCAATGTTTTCACCTGTTGAGGTTTCCAGAAATCTGTGTTTGTTTAAGATGAGGTTTTGTATTTTTTTTGGCCACCATGCTGCATTTTCAGTAAGTTTCGTCAGTGTAATTCTGCATCAAGTGTCAAGCTCAGAAGTCACTGTTATTTACCTTCATTACCGTCAGCGATTCAACTTTTGTTGTCAGTCCCCTTTACTTTGAATTCCATGAATACTCCACTCACTTCCTTGATGTGATCTGAATGGTGAAAATTTGGAAAATTGAGTGCCTTACTTTGGGTTCTTGTTATCATTTTGTTTCCTCAATTTTACTTTAGGCTTTTTCTTACTAACTCTGGCAATGTGGCCTTTTAAATCACATATGTGACACATTTCTTGCTTGAACCAATATTCAGATGACATATGCTTCCACTCATAGTGGTAACAACCTTTTGAAAGTGATGTTCGGTTTGCTTTGGAACAGAGTGTGATACAGCTCGCATCCTGTGCGTGCCATTACATTTAACAGCCAGTCTCACTCAAATGTTCTGAATATTTTTACTTGCCAGTTCTGCTGCTTGGGTCATTTTAAATGTGTTTTCAAAGGTCAGATTCACCTCTGATAACAACCATCTCTAAGTTCAGTTATCATTCATTTTACAAGCTAACCTGTTCCTTCACATCTTGTGATAACTTCCTCAGCTTGAATACATTCTCAGCCACTGTTTCATTAGGTTTTCTTAAATGTGAATCAAACTTACACCTTTGCATGATCTTGCATGGCTTTGGGTTAGAGTGATTCTTCAAGACATCCACCAATTCCTGAATTTTTTTATGTGTGGGTGTTGTGTGAAATGGTTCTTTTCAGCCTTAAGGATGAAGGACTCTGGACGTGAGCTTTGGAGATCAAAACTAGTTTAATCACAAAGGCAAACGTGGGGACAGAATGGATGGGAACAGATACACACTCACACACACGCACGAGACCACAAACGTGAGGGGGAATTGCAACTAGGATAAGATACACTCACACACACACTGATACACACAAGCACACAATAACAATGTACAACTTCAGGATCTAATACTTCATTGCTTGACCCACACTAGCATTGGCTCTAACACTGCCTGGAATCTGAGTGAAATGCTCCCAAACCACATGGTGATGCACTCTTACCAGTGATCCCTGCAGTGGTGTCTCACTGTTCCTGGGGTCATCAAAGAGGAAGGGTTAGGGGATTGCAATCCTTTTTATGGTGCTAGGAGGCTAGGTGGAGCCTCACTGAGTGGTCTAAACAGGCCAATGGTTTGCGGGTCAAGGACAAGGTGCCTGCCCCAGCCGATGGTCAGGCGAGTTCAGACACAAAAGGCACTCTCACACCTGAGGGGTGGGTGGAGCTGCACCTTGATTGACAGGAGTATCACTTCCGATCCGAGGAGTAATGCTGTCCTCCGACCAGCAGGGGTCATTTCTCACAATATTGATGCTTCTGCTTCATAATTCTATAGCAATTAGAGTATTAGTATCTTAGTAAATACATCTGTTGGTTTGTTTGTCCACCAAATCAAAGATCAGGTGAACAAATTAAAAAAACAAAGCTAATGCTTTCAGGAACATTGCCAAGGATATTTTAAATTTATGATACAACAAAAATCTTAAACAAGTCTTCTGGAACCATTTACCACAACACCAGACATTCCCGTACTATTCTATTACACTGGAAGTTCAATGGTTTAGCATAAATTAGGTATGCTCCACCAAAAAGGCACAGGTGTCATCCTTTGGACAGTATGGCAGATGTCCAGCCCATCTGCCTTCCAATTTACATTGCAGGTGAACCCCATCACCCAGTCACTCCACTTTGTTAAACTGCATGCTGAATGAATCTGGGCTTCCACTTCCAGTATCCCTACCAATGAGAATAATCCAAATCTTGATCACTCTGTTTAATATTTTGTTTGACATCAGTCCTAAATTGGTTTTTCAACCAAAGTCAGATTTTTTTTAACTGCAGGCATTTCTGCTATAATGCAGTCATCAAGTTCCTAAGAAACTTCACACTATAGCAAGTCGCATTAAAGCAGGACAGGCTCTGGTTGCCTTCAAAGCACAGAGTTAAACAGGTTTTCCTGATCATGATGCAACCAATGTGGCCTGAGTAATGCAAATAGTGATCCCTAATCCAACAATCGTAACCAATTATAACCAATTCTCATGATGGAAACACACATAATAGCAGAACTACTTGTATTGATGAGGCATCTGGTTAAGTCATCCAACTAATCCTTTCCTAAATTCCTAAACTTCATCCACTGCAGTCTCCAAAATGCTTTTTCTGCATTCCCCTTGCCAGAAGTCTTGATTACTGCTCTTCCAGGTACTGGTCACTCTTTATATTGCCCCCGCAGCCATTGTTTAACTTACAAGTTACCTTGCAGAGGTCAGATGCCAACTCTCGGACACTTCCTCCTACCTACCCCGAACCATGACCCCAACAAGGACCACCAGGGCATTATCTCCTGCACCATCACTGACCTCATCACCTTGGGAGATCCCCCCCAAAGCTACCAACATGATAGCCCCACATCCAAGGACTGCCCGCTTCTATCTTCTCCCCAAAATCCATAAGATGGACTGTCCCAGCGGACCTATTGTCTCCGCATGCTCTTACCCCATGATGCTCATATCCTCATACTTGCACACCATCCTGTTCCCCCCCACCTTCTAATCCCTTCCCACCTATGTCCGTGACACCCACTCTCCAACTCTTCCATAGCTTTAAGTTCTCTGGCACACACAACCTCATCTTCACCATGAACGTCCAGTCCCTATATACCTCCATTCCCCATCATGACGGCCTTACCACCCTCCACTTCTTTCTTGACCCGAGATAGAACCAGTCCCCTTCCACTAACACTCTCCTCCGCCTGGCTGAACTTATCCTCACCCTAAACAACTTCACTTTCGATTCCTCTCACTTTCTACAGACCAAGGGTGTTGCCATGGGCACTCGCATGGGCCCCAGCTATGCTTGCCTCTTCGTTGGCTACTTTGAACAGTCTCTGTTCCAAGCCTACTCCAGCCCCATTCCTCAACTCT
>JARFYF010000052.1:96391037-96407518 GCA_030265395.1 Rhina ancylostomus
GTTGCACCGAATGGGTGCCAAAGGTCTGGATGGCGCTGCTGTTGGTGGCTCTGAGGGTGGGTCCTGGTGTGCAGTTGTGAGTCTCTTGGCTGTTGGGAGGCATGACGCTGACCTCTGCCCTGGTATCTACCAGGAACTGATGGCTGGTATGCCTGTCCCACACATGCAAGAGGTTATCTGGGTGGCCATCCGCGGCGGCTGGCCCTGGCATTTCCCAGAAACTTGCATGGTGGCTGGCACCTGCGGGCGTCTGCACCCCACCACTGCTGATAGAAATACCACTGGTCGGTTGGCGTCTCTGACCTGGCGGCGAGTGGGGTGTGGTTGATTGCTGGGTCTGGGCTGCTGGGTATGTGGTGTGGCAATGTGCTGGACAGACGCCCCGCTCTCCTCCTCTGCCCACCAAAGGACATCAGCACGGGTGGCCACCTTCTGGGGGTCACTGAAGTCGGCATCTGCCAGGAGCAGGTGGGTGTCGTCGGGTAATTGCTCCAGAAAGGCCTGCTTGAACATCAGGCAGGGTTTGTGGCCGCCTGCCAGGGCCAACATCTTATTCATGAGTGTGGAGGGGGCTCTGTCACCCACCCCATCGAGGTGGAGGAGGCGGGAGGCCCGTTCATGTTGGGAAAGGCCGAAAGTCTCAAGAAGGAGGTTCTTGAACTTATCATACTTCTCCTCCTCCGGGGGTGCCTGGATGAAGTCCTTGATCTGGGCTGCGGTGTTTTGGTTGAGGGCACTCACCACATGGTAGTACTTGGTGTCATCCCTGGTGATCTGGCGAATCTGGAACTGGGCCTTGGCCTGGTTGAACCAGACACGAGGCCCGAGGGTCCAAAAGGTGGGCAGTTTAAGGGCTACTGCCTGTACCTCTTGTTGTGCAGACATCATGGGTCCAAAAACATTTGGGCCCGTTGGGGTCACCAATGTAGTGGCTAGCTACACTACTACAGGATAAAGACATGGAGTCTGTTGTTTGGAGTCAGAAGTCAAATGATTGACAGGGGCGCAGTGCGCCTTTAATACCGAAACTCTTCCCGCGCTTCAGTTCCTGCGCTGGTGTCATGCATGGGTCACCTGACCTTCCCGCGCATGGGCTTTTCCTAGCCCAACAATGAAGGAAGGAAGGAAGGGTGCCCTGCGCCATCTTGGGTCGGGGCCTCCGACAACGCTCACGATCTCGGGAGCCGGTTCAATACCGGTAAGGTGAGTCGTCACAATGTATAATTTATGCTTTGTGTGTTGTCTGAACCTACGTGGCTGTGATGCTGCTGCAGGCAGTTTTTTCATTGTACCTGTACGTCACTGTACATGCGCACGTGACAATAAACTTGACTTATCTGTCCATTCCTAGCCAGATAACTGCGTGTAATATCTTCTCCTTCCATGTTTGCATCATTTATTCTGCTTTACACCAATGATCTATCCTTGGTCTGCTGATTTTTCTCATCCAATTTGATTCTTTGGAGTCATTAACCATAAATCCATTGTCACGTTCTAATTATAAACTAATGATATTCAGTGCAACCTCTCCATTATCATCTCTCTACCCTCCTATTGCAATTGGACTGTCATACTGCATACTCTGCAGTAGCATTCAACTAAATGTGGTTTGATAGGCGGCACAACGTGGTGGGCCAAAGGGCCTGTATTGTGCTGTATTGTCCTATGGTTCTAAATGTTTGGAAGACCAAAGTAATTGTTCTTGTTTGCAAAACAAGTTTCTAGTCACCAACTCCAACCTCCTGGTTAATACTTGAGCAAGTCTGTTAGCTACTATTATTCCAGTATTATCTGTTTTTATTTCAGCTTTCCACCATTTGCAGTCTTTTTTGGTCTTTGTGAGATTCCAGTTACACATGCATGCCATCACAAAGGCTGCCTAACTTCACCCATGAACATTGGCTGACTCCACTCCTGGCTCAGCTCATTTGATGTTAAAACACTCCTCCATGCCGCTGTTATCTCTAGGTTTGAATATTCCAGCACTCTATTGACTGACTCCCATCTTCCACACTCCATAATCTTAAAGTTATTTGAACATCTGTTGCCAAAATCAGAGTCCAAATTCCTATTCAATCATCAGTCCTATGCTCACTAATCTTTGTTGCCTCCTGGTTGTATAATGCCTTGACTTTTAACATTCTTGTTTATTTTTTTCAAATTTCTCCTTAACCTCCATTAGTTCTTTGAGATATCTGTGTGGCCCCAAATTTAATTAATCCACCGTTGGGAGCTGTGCCTTATCCTCATAGGTCTTGAGCTTGGGTATTCTCTTTCTCAGTCTTTCATCTTTTTTATCCCCCTTTACACCTTTAAGAAATACCTTTAAATTCTGCTCTTGACTAAGCTTGCATGTCCTTTTATCAGTTAGGTAACTCAGTATCAGATTTTGATTGATAATGCAGATGTGAAACACTTGGGGCTGTTTCACCACTGTATAAGGTGCTATATAAATTCAAGTCTTGTTGTTTCAAAATGTGCATTCCAAAACTAGCCGAATTGGTGAAATCCCTCAATTTCAATCTGGGGCTGTGTCTGTTTCTGTGCGTGGGGCCTAGTCTGGGTATATTGAGTAATGAACCTGTATAAAAAATCATGGAAAATGCAAATGTAACACATTTAAGTTTGAAATTCAGTTTTGTTTGCAATGGTTATCAGTGTTTAGCAAAATCATGAAGTCAGACTCTTCCATTTTATTTGCTTGTCTCTTCCACACTGGAGAGTAAATGCTTCGATACCCAATTCTGTCCAATACTTGGCATAACTAACCTTTAATTCTTGCTGCAGTAGCAGTGGAGAGATGAGGGTATGGCCTGCCTTTGTTCTCATCTTATCAGCACATGGGCTCACTTGGTTGAATAATGATAAGGAGTTGGGATCCTGCTTGGAATTCCTCCTTATTTTTGGGATGCTGAGACCATCATAAATAATTCCACACAGACTGGCAATCAGATCTGGACCATTACCAGCCTGCAAGGCACAGTTTAAGTTTATTCCTTATTACAAAGCAAGCATCACTCTCAAGACCAAAAATAAGCAAAATGGGGGAAAAAAAGGGTAGCCCTGATAATAAAGGAAGGGATAAAGCCAATAATTAGAAAGGAATTCAGCTTATAAACTAAAGGAATCAAAGCCAGTTTGGGGCTAAGCAACAGCAAAGGGCAGAAAATATAATTGTGAATTGTCTACAAATCCTGAACAACCATGATCAAATAGGTCAGCGCAAAAATCATGAAATTAGAGGCACATGTAACAAAGGTAATGCTGTAATCATGTGGAATTTTAATCTATATATTAACTGGACAAACCAAATTAATAGTAATAGTGTGGAGAACAAATTCGTGGAGTGCATAAGACATGTTAAGGAATTACGAAGGAAACTGGCTATTTTATATCCAGTATTGTGCAAAGAGAATTAATAATCTGGTGATTAAGGGGCCTTTGTGAAGAGTGATCATAATATGATTAAAAGTGAAGTAGTTTGATCTGCAATTAATGCCTTAAATCTGAATAAGGCAAACTTCAAAGGCATAACCAATGAGTTGTCCGTGGTGGATTGGGAAATGACATTTAATATAACAGTAATCAAGCAAGGGCAAATACTTCAACGATTGATAAATAATTTACAAGTAATGTATATCTCTTTAAACTTAAAATACCATAAAGCTGGAGCTAACAAGTTAAAGCCCAGAAATTAAAGATAGTATTAGGTCAAAGGAAACACTTATTATGTTGGCAAAACGAACAATAAACCTATGGAATGGAAACATTTCAGAATTTAGTATAGGCAGACAAAAAAAGAGATAGGAAGAGCAAATAGAATAGAAGAGTAGAAATGGCAGAGAAATTAAACAATTGTAAGAAGAAGCAGAAAACTTCTGGAGAACCACATATCTAGAGTGAATTAAAGCATTATAACAGGAAATAAATTATTACTGGAGAAAATAATGGGACTGAAAAGTGATAAAACCCCCGAGCAAGATTTAAAAGTTTCTGAAGGAGGTGGTTAGGAAGATAGTGGATGCACTGTCATTCCCATCCAAGATTCAAGAATGATTCCCACAGAATGAAAGTCAGCAAATGTAACCCCACGTTTAAGAAAGGAGGAGAAGAGAAACTAGGGAACTAGATATCAGTTAACCTGATATCTTCCTTCCTATTACTTCAATAGGGCTCTTAGAAAATAATCATAAGATCAGGCAGAGAAAGCATAGATTTTCGAAAGAAAAATAACGTCTGAGAAATCTGTTGCAAGTACTTGTGATTGTAACGAGCAAAATAGGTAAGGGGGAACCAATTGACATGGTGTATTTGAACTTTAAGAATTCCTTCAATAAGTTGCCGCACAAAAGGATATTAAACAAAATTAGAGTGCAAGACATTGTCAGTGATGTACCTGTGTCAATTGAGGATTATTTAAGGGATAGAAAACAGAGTGAGAAAAGCAGGTCATTATCATGCTGGGAGATCGTGACTAGTGGGATGCTGCAGGGATCAGTGCTGGAGCTCATACCAATGATTCGGATGAAGAGGTCAAATGTAATACTTATCCAAGTTTAGTTTGCAGAGGAGATTGTGAAGAGGATGCAGAATTAGATTAGGGCATGAGGGAGGATATCGCAGATGAAATATAATGTGGGGAAAAAAAAGGGATCAAATACTTTGGTGGAAAAAATAGGAAAGAAAAATATTTCTTTTAATGGTGTGGGGTTGAGAGACGTTAGTATTGAAAGGTGGCATGGTGGTGCAGCAGTCTGCTGCTTGCTGCACAGCTCTGGGAACTCAGATTCATTCCTGACCTTGGCTGCATTGTGTCTGGAGTTTCTATATCCTCCCTGTGACTGGTGGCTTCTTACCAAAACAGTGAATATAGTTTTTCTCAGGCTTCTGCCTCAATTCTCCTTACCTCTTGAAGCCAGTCTGAATTCCAGGAAATACTAGCTTAGTTTATATTGAAGAATACTAACTTCTCCAATATAATGTTGCTCATGGATTTCAAATTATCATTCTGCTAAATTCATGCAGTCTGCTGAGGTCAGAATATTTTCTCAAGATCTGGCATACAGAGTTGAACATGCATGTGCAGTGGATTCACAATGAAGATCAGGGTAGGAATATGAGCAGCTCTTCTTTGTCGATTGTGAATGGAAAAACAGGTTAATGAATTCCTTTCTCAAATATTCTGAAAACTGCACAATAGTGCTGCATGTTCTTTTGACATCATGTCAAAACTTAATGAGCACTTTCACACTATTATTTTAAATGTAGTCATTATAGGGCTGTGAAGTAAGTATATACTGTTAAGCGTGCACTTTATTTTAAGGCAGATGTTCTTTTCAGTTATGGATAACCTGTTCCACCTACATATTAAAGGACCTTTCTTTTGAATTCACTTTTTTTAATCTATAGGCCATCTTCTTTGTGTTTGATTTCCCATTATTACAAATAATAATCTTTATGCACCACATTAAAAAAAAACACTGCAATCATTATGAAGATCACACAGTTTGCTGGATGCAAAGGAGCAGTGAATTTTGGCTGTTGTATGCCTGCATTAAAGGCTTCATTTTACTTTGCAAAAAACAACTTTGCTCTTCATAGATCAGGGGTATTTGATATTTTATATCTCCCTGACAAAACAGATGGAGTATTGGTTTAACGCTCATTCAAAAGTTAACATCTCTGCCGGTTCAGCACCAAAGTGCAGCAGTTTAGTTTGTATTCAAGTATCTGAAATGAAGTCATGGGTTTAAAATGTGCTTTCCTACTTTTTACTGATATGTAAATAGTCTTTAGTGTCAGCCAGCACTATGTGATATAGTCATGATTGTCAATAGGGTGGTTCCCAAGACGACTTTCCCTGTGCCGGTATCAGTGCATGCTGCTATTGCGAGATTTCACAGCTGTTGGCACTTAACTGCACAGCTGTGACTTTAGCAGCTATCCCTTAATGGATCACACTATGATAGAAGTAGCATTCTTCCATTTACTGTAGAGTGGAGAATGCCTGAGGAAAAAATGTTGCAAAGACTGGAGAATACTCAAGGGCTAAGATGGATACGTCTGGCGGTGAGCACTATCCGCAGATTCACTCTGCCTCAAAATTCTGGCTGCCTGTGAGTCTCTGGAAGGAGAGACGTTACGTGAGTCCATATGAGACAAATCTCTATGCTGATCCTGTGAACATTTCGCCCCTTGTGATCTGTCTAATGCCAAGTAAGCAGCAGTCTGTCAGATGTGTCTGAGATCATCCATGGCACTATGTAATGAGCTTGAGGCCAGGAAGCTGAAAGTGACAGTGGCCTCCATGGCCAAAGCTGTCCATGCATTCCATTAAGGCTCTGTTTGAGGTCAATGATCTCAATGTGGACAAAGTTAGATTTTTGATACTGTAAATTACACCATTTGAGTGGAAACAGGGTTAATAAAAGCTGGTTATTCTGTTAATGAATAAGAACTGTTGGTTTTCAGACCAGTGACAATTCTGTAACAACTAGTTTGTTGATTACAGTAGAAAGTGTGTAAAGTAGATGAATTTCTAGCACTTATAGATTTTAATAGAATTATTTCCATGAAATCCTGTTAATGCTAAGGGTACTTTCAATGATCCTTGAGAGGTTTTGCTAGTGTTCACCATGACTGGAAATGTGATGAGTGGGATATTGACAGGTTTGTTACCAGAGTGAAGGTTAGTGTCCATACAGATTTCAGAACAGGCTGTTTTACAGTCAATAAATTCCTTCCTTTATTATATAAAGATATCAAAATATATAATTGTTTATTACTGCATTATTCTGAAAACCAACTTTGTTCTCAAATTTTAATGAAGTTATGTGGCACAGTGGTGCATCTAGTAGGGTCACGGTCTCACAGCACCAGAGACCAAAGTTCAGTCCTGACCTCGGGTACTGTCTGTGTGGAGTTTGCACATTCTCCCTGTGACTGCCTGGGTTTCCTCCAGGTTCCACAGTTTTCTTCCACATCCCAAAGACACGTGGATTGCTGGGTACCTCTGTAAATTACTCTTAGTGTAGAGATGAGTGAGAGAATCTGGAGGGAGTTGATGAGGATGTGGGGAGAATAAAAATGGAATCAATGTACAGTTAGTGTAAATGGGTCAGCACAGATCTGTTGGGGCAAAGGGTCTGTTTCTGTGCTGTATCTCTCCTTGCCTCTATGAGAAATCATCCTTTTATATAAACCATGGTTCCACGTACAGTGAAAGTAAATCAATTAGATTGTGATACATTTTAAAAAATATGAAATACTGGTTCAGCTGGGAACTTCCAAACATGATGATATGTTAGCATTTTCAGTCAGGTTGGGAACATCTTAAAAATACATAATTTGCTTAAGAATGCCAAATCTCCAATCCATTAAATGGCAATGTGAACCAAATTTATCTTCTGACTGCTGGTTGACCTGCTATGCATTTCTTGCAAAACATTTGAATTAGAGATTTCCAGCACTTGTTTCAGTTTTAACTTCTGCTACTGAAGGTACAAAAAGTAATGTACCTGGATCAATCCAAGATATAGCTGACAGGATATTTCCAGAAAGTTATGAAGTGAAGCCATGGTTTGAAAATATTGTGTTGATTAGGTGGGGTGGTGGAAATGTTGTTTTGCCTTTTGAGATGAATTGTGATGGGTGACAACAGCTCATCTACCTATAAGAAGATATGTACATTGAAACACACAGTGAAATGCATCTTTTGCGTAGAGTGTTCTGGGGGCAGCCCGCAGGTGTCACCACACTTCCGGCACCAACATAGCATGCCCACATCTTCCTAACTCATATGTCTTTGGAATGTGGGAGGAAACCAGAGCACCCGGAGGAAACCCATGCAGACACGGGGAGAACTGTACAAACTCCTTACAGACAGTGGCCAGAATTGAACCGGGGTCGCTGGCTCTGTAAAGTGTTACCCTAACTGCTACACTACCATGCCTGCCTCCATCTCACAACCTATGCATGCCTAGTAGGGCAGCTAGTATGGTATGGATGATGCCATACTAGCTGCAGTTCCTCCCTTTCAAATAACAGAATAGATATTGAATAGCTGATTTGGTGTTCCTCATTTTGCACCCAAATTATTCCCCCATTGCTTTGTTTTGCCCATGGTGCAAGATTGCTCTTTAAATTTTTTTGTGTCACTAGCAATGTGAGCTACCTACCCAGAAGCATTGCTGTAATACTCCACAGATGCTGCTTGCTCCAGATTCCAGTATCTGCAGTCTCCTTGTTTTAACTTTGTTATTTCCGGTGGTGACCTGCTTGACTCTTGCCTAAGTATTCCTTAAAACATCGTGACCAGGATCAGTAGCCAGGCAATCTTGTGGGAGGGAGAGGTGGAGAAGTGTGGGGGGTAGGTGTAAAGAAAACCACTCATATTCAGATTACTGAATATCATTTATTGTTGCTACAATGTAATGAATCCAAGACTCCCAAGTTACACCCTCTGGGTGAAGGTGAATGAGATAACAGAATATTAACTGAGCATAATTGGGATAATTCACAGTTGAGCAATGCAGGAAGAATGAAAGACTTTAAAGTTGTGCCAAACTAGTATTTGAGATAATCTCAAACATCTGCAGAAGTGTGACAGACACCACCAGTTCAGCAACTTTATACTGTAACAGAATGAGGGAGATAATGGTCCTATCCTTAAGTTAATTGGCTGCATCACGCTGGATGCTATCTTGCAGTTCTAAAGTGAACTGCTGACTACCAGGTGATCGCTCCACTCGATGTTTCAGGCAGTACAATCAAGTTCTGAAGATCAGTGCTGGCACAAGTCACTGTCCACGACATTGCCGAACTAGCCAATGAGGCCGGCTGTGGAGCATTGATTTGTTGAAGAAAGGTTCTTGATTCACTTCTCCTGCTACGAGCCAGCCAGTGGGTAGAAATGACAAGTGAATGGCAACCTCATTTGTTTGAATGGGGTTGACAACCCTGTGAAGCAAGGCAAGTTTATTTAAATGCTTTATGTATTTTACTTTAATGTTTTAAATTATTGTTATATTAAAACACAAATAATTATTTTTAAATTTTTGGTTAAATAGCTTTTAAATATCTCTCATTAAGAACAGTCAAAACAATCTTTTGATTGTGGCAATGTATGAAAGGCTTTTTGGGGTGGGGTGTTATTACTTATAGACTTACACTTAGTTGCTGTTCAGAATCTGCTCCACTTCAGAGGAGTTGGGGCACTGGAGGCGGGGGAGGTGGGAGGGGGATGGTTGTTGGGGTCAGCTCGCCTGGCCCTCTGCACTTGACCAAAAATGAAGGTTGATGGGGGCAGTGGGCATGGCCCAGTGTAATCTGACCATGTTATAAGCTTCTTTTGCATAGCTGTACAACATCAGAGTTATAGATGGATTATATGGATCTGAACATGACCAGCTTAACGCTGAAAATGCTCTAGGTATTACAGTGCAGGGCAGGACAGCAGCACAATTCAAAGGCAAAATACTATAGATGCTGAAAATCTGAAATAAAACAGAAGAATGCTGGTAATGTTCATCAGGTCTGGCAACAGCTATGGAGAGAGAAACTTAAATGTTTCAGCTCAGGTTCTTGATATTAGAGTGAAGAACACTAAGATCGTTATGGTAGCTGAAAGTACAATCACAGTGGAACATCAGCACACATTGGAGTGAAATAAAATTGTAATTCTGACAATATTCAGAGATACACCTGAAGCTGGAAACAATTCCAGATGTGTGTGGATTATATTTGGAGTGAAGGTTGAACATCAATAGCTAAAGGATACCAGGAGCTCAGAACAAGGATGTGTATTGATGTTGCATTAGGAGCAGTGCTCCTATTTATTGCCTTGTGCTTAGATTTGCAGGCTGCTGTTATGTGCCCTTTCTTGTGGCATGAGTAGCACAGGCACTGTGGTGTAGCGATTAGCATAGAGCTATTACTGCGCCAATTTCAGCCGCTGTCTGTAAGGAGCCTGTACATTCTCCCCGTGTCTACGTGGGTTTCCTCTGGGTGGTCCAGTTTCCTCCCACATTTCAAAGATGTATGGGTTAGGAAGCTGTGGGCATGCAATGTTGTCCCCAGAACACTCTATGCAAAAGATGCATTTCACTGTGTGTTTCAATGTACATGTGACTAGTAAAGGTATCTTAAAAGAATTATACAGGGAATGACCGCCATTACGACACCATCACAAGTTTATCTTAACAGGAATTACATAGTATTTTCACTATTTTTGGACCAAAGCCTTGGGGGTTGCCTTTTGATGGTGCCAACTTGTTACATTTGTGACTGGCAAAGAACAGAATTCTTTGAGTGCCATTTCCATTGGAGTCACAGTCCTCTAGTACAATTGTGCTAATTGGGAGAGATACAGGAAACCAATAGCAGTATAAAACTGCACATTCACGATGCCCTGTGGATCATTATCAGCAGCAGTAATGGACACCACAATTTGTAATCACTGTACCATTATAATCAAAGCAGGGGATCAAATCTGGTTTGATGGGAATGCAGAAAGGCATGCATCAGGTGTACTTAGAAATTAGGTGGTTTTTTGGTAGTTCCTGGGGATCAAGCATGATTTGCTTCTACTCTGGTTTTCTTGGTTCTCAGATGAGGCCAATATGGAACTGCAGCCTCTTCCACAGATGGTGGGTGATAGCTTGTGAGATGGTATACTCCTTCACTGCACATGCTGGGCATCTGTGTGCTCCCAATGGATGGACTTGAGTTTCTCAATATCACCCTGAGTGATTCTTCTCCACTTGGCACAATTGTAGGTCAGAGGATCTCCAGGAATCATTGATCTTGTATTTCTTCAAAAAAACTTTGAACACATCCTTAAATCTTTTCCTCTGTTTGCTTGGTAACCTCCTCCCATGACAGAGTGCCAAGGATCTAGGTTCAGGCAGGCAAGTTACATGGCCTATCCAGCATTGCCAGTTGAGTGCAACTGGACCCTCAATACCAGGGATGATAACCTGGGAAATGACAGTGACAATGGTTTGCATATCCTTCCAATGCGTAAACATTATAGCTGCAAGGGCAGGTTGGAGGCTTAGTATTCTACCATGAGTGACTTGATCTTGACACTCCAAAGTCTTTCCATAATCAACAGGACACAAGTCAGGAGCATGATGGAATATTTCCCACTTGCTCAAATGAGTGCAGCTCCAACCTCTCTCAAGAAACTCAAACCATCTAGTACAGAAGCGCCCCATCCACCACCCTAAACATTATTCCCTCCACTACCAACGCATAGTGAATGCAGTGTGTAACATCTACAAAATGCAATGCAGCTACTTGCTGAAGCTATTCAAACATTACCTTTTTATTTGATATATTTTGCTTTATTTGAGCAGTTTTGCAGTCTTGATCACTGGACCAATAAATGCGTAATTATAAACTAAAATCCCATGATGTGTTGTGAATTTTATATATTTGTTCATTTGTAGACTCTCACTAAGAATTTGAAATATTTTGTTGAACAGAATGGTCATTGTGTTAAAACTTTTGCTGTGTGCAACGGCATGTTTGATATATACATGAGGAAGAACAGAATATAATAGGGTTATCAAATTTAAAGCAGTAGGACTGTTTCACTGAGGCCTTTTAGAAAGTTTCAAGGCTTCCTTTTGATTGAGGTTGGGGAGCTGACTCCTGAACATAATACTAGTTTTGATGTAAGGTCACACACCAAAATGAACTCTCCACAGATGCTGCCTCATTGGCTTCTAGCAATTTTTTTTGTTCTAATTTCAAATTTATGGAATCTGCAGCAGTTCGCTTTTCTTCCCAGAACAGAACATGGTGGTCAAAGCTTTGTGATTGCTGATGACCTTAATGGATTGCGAAGCAGTAAGTAGTAGCAGACAAGCTGAGATTCAGAGCTACACAATATGTAGATCAACATCACGAACAATTTACACTTGTATCAAATACTAAGTGTAAAATGAAAGTTTTAAAGTGCTTCACAGGAACATTATCAAACAAAAACATGAATCAGTTAAACCTTAGCTCTTGGCAGGGGTATGGGGCAGAGGGGTGGGGGAAGGTGTTAGTTTTGGACTCCATACTTTAGGATAGATGAAAAGTCCTTGGGAGGATGCAAAAGAGTTAGAACAAGGAGACAGAAGTTTGTTGATGATACTAAACTAGGCAGAATATGGAAGAACAGAATTGAGTGGGCAGATTGAAAATAGTATGTAAAATTGTTAGGTTATCCACTTTGGTAAACATAACAGAAAAGCAGGGTATTTGTTAAATGGTGTGAGATGGGGTGGTGTCGGTGTACAATGGGAACTGGATGTGCCTAAAGGTCAACATGCAGATGCAGCAGGCAACCAGGAGGGCAAACGGCACGTTAGTATTTATAGCAAGAGGATTTGATTGCAGGGGTGAGGACATTTTATTGCAAGTGCATAGGCCCTTGGTGAGACTGCACCTGGAGTATTGTGTATAGTTTTGATCTCCCTAAGAAAGGATGTACTTGCCATAGAGTTTGTGCAGCAAAGATTACCAGACTGATTCCTGGGATGGCAGATTTGCTGCATGAGGAGAGAGTGAGTGGGGCTGTATTCTTTAGATTTTAAAAGAATGCGGGGAAATCTCACTGAAACTTATAAAGTTCTTAAAAGGCTTGACAGGGAGGGTTTACCCCACTATTTCAGAATAAGGGGTAGGTCATTTAAGAGGGAGATGAGGAAATATTTCGTCACTTAGAGAGTTGTGAACCTTTTGGAATCCTCCAGTCCAGAGGGCTGTGGAGACTCAGCCATTTAGTTTTATTGAAACAGTGAATTCCAGATTTCTGCGTTTTAAGGGAATGGAGGGATATTGTGACAGTGCTGAAATATGATGCTGAGGTACAAGATCAGCTAAGATCTTGATGAGTGGCAGAGTAGGCTTGAAGGGCCAAGTGGTCTACTCCTGCTCTGATTTCTTACGTTCTTGTACTTTTATATGAATGAGTAAGGAAATATTGTTTTCGTTGGCGGGAGGGCCAATAAACAGAGGAAACAGATTTAAGTCAATTGGTAAAAGAATCAGAGTGGAGATATGGTACATCTTTTTAGTGCATTGCATTGTTCTGGAGTGGAAAGCATTGCATGAAAGAATGGTGGAAGCAGGTTCAATAATCATGTTCAAAAGGAAGTTTGATGAAAACATTAAAAGGGGAAATTTTGTATTGCTATGGAGAAAGAGAAATGAGCGAGGCCATTTAGAGAGCTTTCAAAGACCTCACATGTGCATAATGGGATAAATTACTTCCTTCCTTGCTGATATCATTCTAACATCAGCCTCTCTGAGCAAAATCCAAGGCCCAGCATCTGTAAGTGGGGAAAAGTAGTATTATTTTCCACAATTTAGAATTTGCGGCCATGAGTTACCAGTCAACAGGGATTTCAGCAGCCAGCCAACGATTTGTCACTGCATGATAGACCAATGTTTCCATTCTGGTCTGTTTAAAAATCAGGCTTTCCAAGTGGACTCCCCACATTGCAAATGATGCTATACAAACAGCATGTTTCAGTGTAGTTAGGTGTGGGGATTTTTCAAATTTGAATAAAAATTTGGTGTTTTTTTTCTAAATTTTAATGCAATGATTTTTCTGGCAGCAGATCAACCTGAAGGTTGCATACCAATACCTGTAGATGCATGAATAAAACTCAGGAACTAAGTACCTGTCAAAGAAGTGGCAAAACAGTAAGCATTATTATTCTTTTGCAAGTATCCCATTGTCAGCAATTGAGGCTGTTTCAGACATGATGAATTATGTTGGCATCAATTGGAATATTCATTGGAATGGAACAGAAAAGCTGCAAGAAGTCATTTGAAAACATGCAATCTTTATCAAAATCTTTTAATACACACAGACACAGAAATATATCATTCTGGTTTAACCTTATTTAGTTCTGTGATGTTAACTTTTGTAGAATGTTGCCCAGATCAAGTGCTGAATATCTGATCTGAACCATCATGTAAGACTAACTAGACATCTTCTCCTACCCAGTGAAATGGGCAAGTTAAAGGGGTTGAACTTTGTGTAGAGCTGGAAGGCTAGTCCCTACAAGTTGCTTGTGGAAAATATATCTTTTTCTCAGTTGCTTCCAATACAGAAATGCTTAACTCTTGATATGCTCTTGAAGTTGTTATGTAGCCACTTAGTTTAGGAAACTATGGTGATGTGTTCCTAGAGAGATTTCCACTGTTGATCACTGGGGGGAAAAAATTGCTTACTTTCCATGGAAGGAACAATGAAACCTAGAGAGAACTCATCAGAAGAAGTTTTTTGGCCTTGGCATAGTTATTGACAAACCCTTGTATCAAAAATAGTTTCAGATGTTACTGAAATGAAGATGGAGATAATGATAGATTATATGACGGATTTCCAAGATTTATTCAAGTTGGCATTGCTAAAATGAGAGTGTAATTATAACTTTGTTCTCCAGGGTGGTTTTGTGCCATTGAATAATATGTTTTATATTTGTATCGGAATGACAGATAACCACATTTTTCTCAGGACACCTCTTAAAATCCAACACAAATAGATACTTCAAAAAAGGTCTTGTTCATATATACTGTTTAGGCATTGGCTGTGGCTCATTTGGTATGGCATATGCCAAAGAATGCTCTGGTTTCAAAATCCACTCCACAGTCTTGAACACTAAAATCTTGAGTTAGACCATGTGCAGGATGGAAGGTGTGCTGCATTCTTAGAAGTGCCAATCTTAAAATGAGATATTCAACCAAGTGCTCACCTGATATAGTAAAAATAGAAAATGCTCAAAACATTCAGCAAGTCAGGGAACATCTGTGAAGATAGAAAAAAAGTTAATGTTTCAGGATAAAGACCCTTCATCACAATCTCTACTGTTTATTCAACTGGACATAAAAGGAGTTTGAATCTTCTTGGCCAATAATCTCTCAATCAATACCACAAAAGCAAATCATCTGATTATTATCACAGTGCTGTTTTGTGGGAATTTTCTGTGTGCAAATTGACTTTCCTATTTTCTACATTGCAACAGTAATTAAAAATAGTTAATTGGCTGCAAATTTCTTTTAAACATTTTGAAAGGGATGTGAAATATGTTACAGTTCATCCCTGAGATATGAACGCCTGACTTATGGACCCCCCCTGCATATGAACAAGCTCCCATAATGTTAGTGAATTCAAACGTCTGACATATGTATAAACGGCAGAACTAGTTTCCCCTCTCTCTCTCCCCATTTTTGGTAATATTTAGTCTTGTGTGCTTTTGATGTCACTTGTTAAAATATTGTGGAGGTACAGTTACTGTAATGAGTGTTTTTGTGTAATTTCTGACTTAAGGACAAAATCAACTTATGACATCTGTAAAAACGAAAACTGTTTGTTACCCAGGGATGGCCTGTATTTTGTTTTACTGTGATTACTTGCTACTTGGTAGGTTGTGATAAGTTTAGATTGAGAACTTGTCTGGCAGTGAAGATGAAAACTTTGTTGTTGTAGATCAGTAAGGATAAGAGAATATGTATGTATTATCATCAATCTTTACATTGTTGATCTACCTTTCTTCTAGCTGCTGTACACAGGTCCAGTGGAGCAAAACCAGAACCAGTATGGATACTATTTTGACTGGACTGCCTTGGGGAGTAGTCTGACAGATCTGATACACTGCCTATTATGAAACCTGCCCAGTTCTAATTCCATTGTGATTGAAATCATGTTTTTTTAATTCATTCTTAGTTTTTCTTCCTTGTAATGTAACGATGCAAGGCAACAGGCACAGGCCCTATTTGTTCAAATTAAATCAATAATGGAAAAACAATTATTTGTCATTTTTAATATATTTTCTTATCAGTGGTGTGCTATGCCAAAGACAGCAATTATGCATACTCAAGATTTATGTGTATTTTCTTAATGGTATATTTACCTCCCAGGAGGGGTTTTCTGCCAGTTAGAGGAGGGGATTTGTATGAAACATCTGTTTTTTTAATTCATTTATTGGGATATATGCATCACTGACCAGAGCAGCAATAATCATCCATCCCTGATTGCCCCTAAAAAGGTCATGGTGAGCCACCTTTTTGAACTGCTGCAGCCCTTGCGGTGAAGGTGCTGATGAGCATGACATCTCAGCTATGTCATAGGAATGGTAATATATTTCCAAGTCAGGATGGTGTATGGCTTGGTGAATGGCTGCATGTGATCAAAGCAATTATTATACTCAAGATAAATGTTTAAAATTTACATCAAACTCACATGGTTTTAATTATGCTGGTGAGATAGGTCCATATAAAGGGGTAAATTATTAGTCTCAGAACATTCAGTTCAGCAAACTTTGCCAAAAGGAATATTATTGCCAATTTCAGGCTCCCCAAATGAGAAGAATTTTAAGACTGATTTGCAGCCATCGCTATATGTTAAATTCATGGCAGTGATGTATTATTTTGAATAATTATTCTTCAGATATTGTTTTTTAAAATATTTTTGAAACTAT
>JARFYF010000052.1:96530913-96543243 GCA_030265395.1 Rhina ancylostomus
CAAAGAGTAAAGCCCTAGCTCCCTTAGTCTCTCCTCATAATGCATACTCTCTAAACCAGGCAGCATCCTGGTAAATCCCCTCTGCACCCTTTCCAATGCTTCCACATCCTTCCCATAATGAGGTGACCAGAACTGGACACAGTACTCAAGTGTGGTCTAACCAGAGGTTTGTAGAGCTGCATCATTACCTCACGGCTCCTAAACAGATCCCACGACTTATGAATGCTAACGTCCCATATGCTTCCTTAACTACCTGATCCACCTGTGAGCCAACTTTCAGGGATCTGTGGATATGAACCCTCAGATCCCTCTGATCCTCCACACTACCCAGAATCCTGCCATTAACTTTGTACTCTGCCTTGGAGTTTCTCCTCCCAAAGTGTACCACCTCACACTTCTCCAGATTGAACGCCATCTGCCACCTCTCAGCCCAGCTCTGCATCCTATCAATGTCACTCTGCAATCTTCGACAATCCTCCACACTATCCACAACACCACCAACCTTTGTGTTGTCTGCAAACTTGCCAACCCACCCTTCTACCTCCTCATCCAAGTCATTAACAAAAATCACGAAAAGCAGAGGTCCCAGAACCGATCCTGTGGGACACCACTAGTCACAGCCCTCCAATCTGAATGCACTCCCTCCACCACAACCCTCTGCTTTCTACCGGCAAGCTAATTCTGAATCCACACGGCCAAGCCTCCCTGGATCCCATGCCCTCTGACCTTCTGAAGAAGCCACCATGTGGAACCTTGTCAAACGCCTTACTAAAATCCACGTAGACCACATCTACTGCACTACCCTCATCAATCTTCCTGGTCACCTCCTCAAGGAACCCAATCAGACTTTTGAGGCAAGATCTTCCCTTCACAAAGCCATGCTAGCTGTCACTAATCAGTCCATGATTCTCTAAATGCTCATAGATCCTATCTCTTAGAATTCTTTCTAACAGATACACAACACACCTAGATAAGTGCAGTTGAAGTAACCCTCAAGAAACTTGATAATATCCAACAAAATCCAGTTTAGTTGAAGAATGCCTTACCAATAGATTCTATCACCCGCTCTCTGCAGATTATGGCTACCTTTTGAATGGACTACAAGAAACACTTCAAATTCATAGTAATGTTATCTCCATTTCCAGTGAGTAATCCCATAACAGAAAAACAGGTACAACAAAATAGTGAAGACATTGTTACCTCCAAATTTATGTCTAGGTATAAGTCCTGAAATTTTCTCCCATTTGCCTTGCAAGAGTACAATTCCCACAAGGACTGCAGCAGTTCAAGAGAAAAATTGAATATTTTTTTAAATGCAGTGAGTTGAAAGCTGTCGCTATTCAGAAGGGCCAAGATGTCCTTACACATGAATTACTGAAAAGTACCATGCAGGTACAACAGGCATTAAGAAAGACAAATGGTCTTTATTGCAAGGAAACTTAAAAAAAGTAATGACATCTTACAGCAATTATATTGAAATCTGGTGAGATCACATCTGGAATTTCTAAGGACAGAAGGAGTACAACAAAGATTCACCAGATTGATTCTTGGGTTGGGGCTTTTGTCCCATGAGGAGGGTTTTTGTAGACTGGGTCCATATTCCCTTGAATTTCAAAGAACATAAGCTGATCTCTTTAAAATAGCTCCGGAACTTGACAGGGTAGATACAGTAATGATATTTCCCCTGGCTGGGTGTCTTGAACCAAATATTACTGTCACATAATAAAGTCTGGTCACTGAGCATTGAAAATGAGAAGAAATTTCTTCAACCCTGAGTCATTGGAATTCATTACTCAACAGATCTATGGAGGATCAGTCACCAAGTATATTCAAGATATATTGAAAGAATCAAGGGAAATTAGGTGAGTTGAGAAAAATTGTGATGAAGTAAAAAAAAATCAGTCATGGTTTTATTGAATGGTGGAGCCTGTATTTGATGGGTCAAGTGATTTCCTCTTCCTTACGATCTTACGAGGGGCTCACCAGTAGCTAGGGAGGCTGCCATGTTAGCCATCCCAAACTCTGAAAATGAAATTGAAAAGACTCTCCACTCACCTGTGGAGATATCTTTCAGTGTAGAGTAATTAACATCCATAACTATGTACAATGATTTAAAACTTGTGAAATTGATCAGAACTTGCTATGTTTTAACTCGATTTCCTTGGTATTTGAATGTTTAATTGCGATCAGTTTGTTTATTCAGTTTGTATGGGTCCTAAATCTGCTATCAGAAGAGTGCAAGGTCAATTAATAGTTGTTGGTGCATCGAGTAGCAAATTCGGGCAAGGAGGAGACACATAGCTATAAGTGATAATTCAAAAGTTGCTGTCCTAGTTGTGTCAACCTGCTATTAGCTTTGCAAAAATAGTATCTCGGCCTTATCCTTTTTTAAGAACCGGCTGGCCTAGAAATCGAATGGGTCAGTGAAGGTGTTACTATGCTGTTGCACAATAAGCCAATAAACATTCTGATCACTTGCCCATCACTGCGAAATTCAATTACGTGAGCCAAGGTGTGTGCTACTGAACAGAGGTACAGTATCTTCACAGGCTTTGCCTTTGCATAGTGCAGAAGCCAATCAGTTAGGCCTGGTTTGTGTGGTGGGAGAGGGGAGTGGGACTGTTGGCCCAGCATTAGGGGAAAGAGAAGGAATTGAGAGGGGGCCAAGTCAGGAAAGCCCAAAGTTGCGTTTTGCCTATTTTTAGTGTACAGGAACATTGTCATCAGATCAGATCCCCTTCAAAACATCATAATGTTATCTAAAAACAAATTTGAAATGATATTAGGATGGTTTATACCCAGCATGAAACATTAAGACAGGACTTGCAATGTTCCCAACAGGACTCCACATCTGCTGACAATTTGCTGTGCAGCAGTCACAGAGAGACATCGTTCTGTAAAGGCACTCACCTCACCCAATAAGCAACAACATGTGTTGTGGCTGATATGGTGGAGAGGGAGGCTGAAAGAGCAAATCCATCCCAGACTGCCCCTTAAGTGGAGATGAGCAGTTGTCTGAAGTTGGTCCATCGAGGGCAACAGCTTCTAATGGGTCATCAAGGACCTTTAAGCAGCTTGAAGGGAAAGTGAGCCAGACTGCAACCAGACAGGCAGCAGTGCAAGGTGGTACAGGATATCAAAATCCACCCATAAGGTCATCAAACAAGAATTGCACTGGAGTGGGTAACTTCAAAGACAAATGTAATGAATTTCTATTTATGAATTACTTCATCATAGATATTTTCTGGACACTAGCAATATTTAAATGCATTCTCATGAAGGGTGAAAACATCCTTCACGAGAATGCATTTGATGTCACCCTGGTGTGGCATTCTCATATTGCTCATTATTCCTAACAAGACAAGCAGCCATTCAGCCCATCGAACTTTGTCACCTCTTAGAAAATCCCCTCCATCCCGTTCCCCCACTTATTTCCCTGTAACTCATTCTTTCTCATAGACCCACTAACTGCCCTCTGATTCTCATACCACCCATCTGCTCTGGGGGGGTGGGGGGGGTTTAATATACAGTCACCAATTAGCCTACCAATCATCACACCTTTGAGTTATGGGAGGAAACTGGATCACTCAGGAGAAAGCCCACAAAGTCACAAGAAGAATGTGGAAACCATACAAAAAGCAAGGGATGTCAGGATCAAACCCAGGTCATTGGATCTGTGAGGCTGCAGCACGACCTGCAGCAGCTCTGTGCCCGTTGGCATTGCTGCATACTCTGCTATTTCTCACCTAGAAGGGTTGGTAATGTCATGCATGCCAGATGAAGTGCCTTGATTGCCATGAGACAGTCAGTGATACTTCAATAAAATCGGTTGCCTTACTATAACAGAGCAGATGTTTCTGAGTTAATTTGATTGATGCCATAGCTTCACCATTGTTCTGACAATAATTGTATGATCAAATGCAGTGCATTTGATTACTGCTTGTTGATTCTTCTCCTCTGCTTAGTCTGCTTGTACAACACTTTTCATGGCCACCTCTGAAGGGAGGGTTCCTCAGAGAGGCTGTGAAAGTGACTACAAGTTGTATGATGAAATGAAATATGTTTTCTCAATTGTCTTTTCAGTCAGATCCCCTTTTTGCAGGGGACTGAAAGGAACAGGAATGAGAAAACAATTTTCAAAAGTGCTTGCTTGTGCAGAATTGATACTTCATTGATCACAGCCACTTGTTACCAATAGAAAAAAATGTTTTTTCTGTTGCTGACTCTTCATCATTTCTGCACCATTGTGTATCTTCATTTAGTCAATAGTTGCAACAGCATAAACTGAAACTCATTTGTTGTTCGTTGAAGGATTTTTCATTACTGAATAAGTGTAGACTTCATTGGCTTTAAACATTAGCCCATCAATGCATCACTCCACCTACTGCATAGGAATCCGATCAATATATTGTGTTCCACGTTACTCTCAGCTGCATTGTCTCCAACGCTGACCACTGATGTTGAACGTCAGTCCAAATCGTTAGGATTTCAACCAATATTCAAACTTGTAGAGTGGATCTGCCCCCAGAAATGTGTATTTCATGCAGAGGTCACAGCTGTTTTAAGCAATGTGATAGTCATCAGGAAAAACAATGATGCTGTTGTAAGATAATTAAGTAATTGAATCAGAGATTAATTCATTGACGTGTTATAATCAGTGAAGATGGGATCTGCACAGCAGCATGTGAGCAAATTTTATGCTTCATCTAGGATCCACCTCATCCTATGTGTACTACATTTGTGTTTAGGATTGGAGTGTGTAGAGGGGCACTATAATTTAGCAGGCACTTTATGTAAACAATCTTTCTATGAAGGAATTCCTGCATAGGGGGACCAGTGGCATTTTCCACCATGATTCTGGTGGCTTTTATTGAATTGCGCTGAGCTGCTGTGGATAGACACTGCTCTGGTCTGAAATTGTCTGGATTATTAAAGGAAACACTTCAGGGCACGAGTGCAGTGAGTGGCTGCCCACACTTCTGGGAAGCCAGCAAATCCCAGTGCCCAGAATGCCACTTTTCCCTGATTGCCTTCTGCTTTGCATTTTCGTGCAGATTTGAAGATTTTATTTGCAAAGGTCAAATTCCAATTTTAAAGTATTTGAATTATCTCCTGCAGCGTTGCATACAAAGATTATAGTTTTCACATGAAACAAGGATAAAAGGTGCTTGAAAAGGGAGAGATAACTCCACTGTATTGCAGCACCTACTGTAAAGTTAAGCATTCTGGTCTTATTTCCACATCATTTGATATGAACATGTAGAGTCAAATACAAAGACATGGGGCAACTTGGCAAATAGCAAAGTCAGGGGAATTTTAATCCCTCCAACTATTGAAAATCATTGGATGCTAGTTGTTCAGCAGCATTTTTTTTACATAATTGGATTAGTAATGAAGTCAATAGGCTTGGATTGATGATCCAAAAATACAAACTCAAATTCCAACATGGCAGATGAAACTTTAAAGTCTTTATTTTAAAAAGTTATAATTGGTGAAACTAAACTGGAAATAAGAAGGCATTGTCAGCAATAGTGAGCATGAAATTGCTGGAATGTAGAAAAGAATCTATCTAATCAGCATCTCTTTTAAAGAAAGATCTAATATCCTTCACTGGTGAAGCAGGAGGGCTCCTTCTTCATTTTGACCCAGAGAATACAACAAGTTACAGAGAATGCTGCATTTTTTTCAGTGAGATTTTCAGAACATTTTCAAAGCATTTCCTATGTCCTTCTGGTATGTCTTGCTGTGACAAAGCTCAGAGTAGAGTATGTGACTTCTAATGTAGGAAGGCTCTTTGCTTAAAAAGTACAGGTAGTTCTGCTAATAATGTAGTTGTTGTATTCCTAAGAAACCTTGCTTTACAGAAAATTGAGTTATAAAAACAATTGTTCCAGATTGAAATCATTTTGCAACCAATTCAGTCTGTGTAATACAGGTAGTGTTCCCCAATTTACCAATTGTGTGATATCCAATTTGTGTTATGGAAACACATGTTATAGCAGAACCACCTGTACTTAATTGACTGTGAAATATTTTGGAACACTCAAGGCTGTGAAAAATTTTAAGCGAATCTTCCTCTCTTAACCTGACTATTAATTACAGAACCTTTACAAAGCTTTCTGAAAATCCATGACTGTGACATGAACTGAGCCTCCATGGTTCAGTGAGTCACTACTGCCTTTGGAAATAACCTGTGGTTATTAAATAGAGTGTCCCTTTTCCTGAATCGATGTTATCTATATTTCAACAAATCACCTTCAAATGCTTATTCAAGATTATGCAAAAATCTTCTTCATAAAATATGTTAAGTTTATTGATACTTAACTTTCAGGCCCATCTCATGACTTTTTAAGTAATGAAGATAATTGCATTATGTCACTTATCGGGACTCTTTGGACTTTCCATTGCCATAAACCTGAGCCTTATGTTGAGATAATTACTTGTCATTCCTCAATGGATAAATTTTCATCTGATGGAGGAAATGTGTTTTCCTGTTGGAAATTGCTTATTGAGGATTCTACCATCCTGGACATCCACCAGTTATCTTTGGTGTTGTGTTCATTATAATGCTTAAAAGTTTATTGGATGAACACATTATACAGCATGCTGAGAAACTGCTTGGGAGTTTAGAGGGCTGGAGTCAGTGACCTTTTTGGTAACATCAGTTGTCTATTATTAAGCTACAATACTTCCAGTTTTCGTCAAGTTCCATCCATCCCTTCCAATGTAGCAACTCACCTAATAGTCTTTCCCCATGGTCCATGAGCAATCAGTGTCAGTGGGTTTAATAAACATGTGCGAATCACTACAAATCACCATTTAATCCTCCATTAATGCCCATATATGCACACTTGCTAATTGGGGATGGTCACTGCATCAGGATCTCGACTGTGAATCTTATCTTTGCATATTTTCCCCCTTATGGACAGATGTTTTACCTATTATTGTGTGGATCCCTTAATTTTTAAAGAGTAATTAACTTTGCCATTTTGTAATCATTAATGATTCACTAAGGTAATCCCTGAGGCTGGGCAACAGTCCAAGAATATCAAATTGCATTTTGAAAAGCACATTTTGATTTCACTGTAGCACAACCACCCTTGACTTTCTTAATTATACGGGAGCTTAGTTGATGGGGGAGTCAGAATCTATTTAAGAAGGAGGCTAAATATTTGACTAAATTTAGAACAACATTTTTTAAATTTGAAAATCCATGAACATCTCTAGAACTAGTATAGTGGCATGGTGAAGCACTCTTTCATTCTTCACACTCTCTTTATGATAGCTTACTCAGTAATATTATTATAATTATAATAGCTTGATTCTACAAAGCCAGCACATTTCCAATAATGAAGGCGTGAAGTAAATCCCAAGCCTTTTTACAAGTATTTTCTTGGATATGTCCTACCCTTCAGAATATTATGAAACTGTAGCTCAGCTGGCTGGAACTAACACCACCATGAAATAAAAGAAGTTGTCTATGTCTTTTGTCCTCTTCTTATTTTACTAAATTCACATGAACTTCTGTTTATTTTTCACTTGTAGGGTGAAATTCTTTCAATTGCCGGGGTAATTGTTACCTTTATTAACTGGCTACTCTTTGTATGAAGCAGTTGAGTTAATGAGGATTAAAGCAAGTTTCTCAAAATCTAACTTTTCGTCATCAAATACATCATCTGCCAGAAAGGACATCGTTAATGCAATAGTTTGCTAGTCTGTTAACACAAGTTATTTATGGCATCATGTGTTAGCCTGGAATTTCCATTAAGGTGCTCACAGTCATTGTTCACTGACCTTTTTAACCCTCTTTTGCCTGATGTGGGACCCATAGCAATGAGCTGATTGGCAAGGCCCAGTGCAATGCAAGCCCTGTCTTCAGAATTGACGTTACATGCAAAGAAGCCACTTACCCAGACTTATGGCTTGTCAAAGTTGTTGAAGAGATTGACATCTCTGACATTCACATTCAAAATGATTGAAAATTAAATGTACAATCAATATGTTTTTTAAATTCTTAAATATGTTACAAATAAAGGACACTTTAAACCATTTAACACTCAAAATCAGTTTTGTTTTATTAAATGCAGTTAAATGTTAAATTATCTTGTATTTACCCTGCTCCCACAGAGTTCTCCATTTAATCCTAATTGGCCAAATCTGGCACAAGAACAGCAGTCAGATTTTCCAATGTAATGCTGCCGACTCTGAGGACGTTTGGGCTTTATTGTTGGACTCTAGGAGGAGTCTAATGTAGGAGCACAGTCGTGGAATTGCTAGCAATAAGCAGCATAGAAGTACAGAACTGCCGGCATTTCTGTGGGAGATTTGGAACATCACATTCAGATTATGGTGAGCTAGTTATAAAGTGAAATTAAAGATTTTCAATGATGAGAACTGGAAGAGTTTTGCATCACTGCAGTTAGAGTGGTAGGTATTTCACAATACATTTAGCTGATTTTGGCTGGCCTATTTCACTAAGGCCTGTTCTCATTCAGTAGGCAATGATTACAAACGTATATGCAGTTCACCTCCAAGTTTCCACTCCCCACTAGTTATGAGTCAACATATCCCCCTGCCCACGAATGCAACTCATATAAAATCACTAATTATTTACACCACAATTTATATGTATATTGGATGTCTAAAACTAAAACATTCTTTGGCATAACAAGAGTATTGCCAAGCAACATTTGACCAAACATACCACTGACCCACAGAATAAAACTTGACAGATGACCAAAGGCTAGGTCATAGAGGTAGATTAAGAAAATATCTTTAAGAAGTTGTGAGAGGTAGACTGACAGTGAATTTTAGAGAATGGATTCTAGACCCTAGGTCTGGTCCCAAGCCTTTGCACATTATTCATTCTTGATCAGTTAATGAATTGCATTCTGTAAAAGGGTTTCATAGTTAATTTTAAAATAGCTAAAATTTGATTATTAAATTATCTTGAGCAGTATTTTCTCAAAGTCTGCAGATCATTATTTACAGTCCATTGGATGTTACATTGAGTGTAAAATCCAATACAATTTCAGCATCATTGTCAGTGAAATCAAGGATCTCCAATTTAATGTACTGATATTCGTCATTTGTGTATTGATTTTTAAAAGCATTAAGCAGAAGTGCTGAGGCATCATTTAAACAACTTAAAAGAAATATAATTATGCTTCAATATACCAAATCATCCATGGATTCAGCAGTTTCACTGGCTAATAGGAAGGCCCCAGATTAGTTCCTGGTTTAGCTGATCTTAGCTGGGGTTGTCACAGAGGTGCTAAATTTGGCCTGAGCAGCTTTGACTTAAAGGAGAAAAGCAAAGATCAGTTAGGGCTTCTGCTCCTGACCCACAGAGTAAGGGCTGACAGATGACCAAAGGCAACGTCAAAGAGGTAGATTAAAAGAGTATCTTTAAGAAGTTGTGAGAGGTAGACTGGCAGTGAGTTTTAGGGAGCAAATTCCAGAGACTAGGTCTGGGCCCAAGCCTTGGCACATTATTCATTCTTGATCGGTTAATGAATTTTATTCTCTGAGGACTCTGAGGACGTTTGGGCTTTATTGTTGGACTCTAGGAGGAGTCTAATGTAGGAGCACAGTCGTGGAATTGCTAGCAATAAGCAGCATAGAAGTACAGAACTGCCGGCATTTCTGTGGGAGATTTGGAACATCACATTCAGATTATGGTGAGCTAGTTATAAAGTGAAATTAAAGATTTTCAATGATGAGAACTGGAAGAGTTTTGCATCACTGCAGTTAGAGTGGTAGGTATTTCACAATACATTTAGCTGATTTTGGCTGGCCTATTTCACTAAGGCCTGTTCTCATTCAGTAGGCAATGATTACAAACGTATATGCAGTTCACCTCCAAGTTTCCACTCCCCACTAGTTATGAGTCAACATATCCCCCTGCCCACGAATTTATATTTAATTTTATAATAGCTAAAAATTGATTTATTAAGTTATTTTGAGTAGTATTTTCTTGAATTTTCTTGAATTTCCATAATTTTTTATTGGCAAGAGTATCCTAAAAGAAGATAATTAGGTTTGCATGTCACATCTTAACACTTTTCATGTCAAGAATATCCACAGAGGTAAGAACTGTGAATGCCCCACATTAAATGAGAAGAAGGTGTAAGGTATCATTGTAAGAATTGGTTATATAACATAAATTCTATTTTGACACATTCATAGGCTATGGGCAATACTGGCAAGGGCAACATTTATTCCCCATTCCTAATTACCCTTGGGCAGCTTGTTAGGTCATCTCAAAGGCAGAAGAGTCAACCAACATACTTTGGGTCTGGGGTCACATGCAGGCTCGACTGATTTCCTTCTTTAAAGAAAATCACTGAATCAAATGAGATTTTATGATTCCAGTAGATCCATGGTCAACGTTACCAGTATCAGCTTTTTAATTCTATGCATTTAGTTAACTGCTTTTAAATCCTCCAGCTGCTATGGTGGGAGTTACAATGTCTGTGGATCATTAATCCAAGATTGCAAATTAGTAGCACAGAATCATAACTACTGTGCGCTCCCTCGCTTTAAACACTTAGCTAATAAGTATTATATTAGATGTATTTTATTGAAGTTGGTAAGAGATAGAGAATTGAGCAATTTCCTAACTTCTTTCACTTACCTGGGTGGTGATACAGGAGTTCGCTGGACATCAGTCGTTCTCTTGGCATCTCATCCCATTCCCCCAGATAATAAGCTGTTACTCATGACATCTTCTTGAAAAGTTACCAACCTTACCTCATGTTTACAGACATCGCTCTGTCTTACTCAGTGTCAATGGGTACACATGTCAGGACTGAGAATGCTGACTGATTTTGTCTTTCATTGTTCATTTATATTGACTGCAGTAGGTTGTTTTCCAACTGGCATCTCAATTAGGTAAGGTTGAATTTGGGACCTTCCTGAATCTTCAGAATCACAACACAATGCACCTCCTGAAGAAGTAACAGGGCAGCCCCGAGGTTAGAATTCAGTAAGATAGTATGATGCACAACACATAAAGAGGGTACATGTTCAGTGTGCCTGAACCACAATTTTAAATTTTCTTAAGTAAATGAAAATCAAAACAAAACTGCAGATGCTGGAAATTCTCCGATATATTGTAAAGTATCTTTCAAGCTGTAATAATAATAATAATAAAAATGCTTCACCATATACATTAATGAGTGGATAGAGTATGTATTCCATTAGTTTAATGGTGAGAAGTGCTAGGGTGATTATTCAATGAATGAAAGAATTATAGCACTTGTACCTGGAGCGAAGGATATGGGTTACTATAGAAAACAAATGTTTCTGACACAAGAAATCAGTTTACAGACAGTTCTCAGGAACAAAATCCTTACATAACCTGAGGACTGCCTGTAGTTCATGGAGACTGGTTCTTGTTTGTATTAATAGCCATTGCATTTAAATTTTATACTTTGACATTGCTTTAGAAGAAACAAATACTTAAAAAATAACAATGAAAATAACAAACATCTTCGTTGAATATTTCTGTGTTGGGAATGCTAAAATGCTATTTGCTCTAATAACTCTCATACCTATCATTGGTTGGGAATGATACTGTAATAATCAGAACAAATATAACTGTCTTCAGGGGAGCAGTTTGTATTTCAGGATAACATGGACTTAATTTTTTTAATGTGTAATTTTCTCTTGAGGGATGGATTGACAATGATATTATTTCAAGGTGGATGTTATCAGTAAGAGTATACTTTTATTCCCGAACAATTTTGAGTTCTGGGACTATTAAACACTGTGGCACTTGAGAGTGCTGAAACAGTGGGAAGGTTATGTATGATATACCTGTACATTTTGAGCACGACTGGTGCTGTCAGTCATATTTGGAAGGGTAGAAATGAGTGAAACATTTGGGTATGTGCAAAGAATGGTGATGAGGTCAATTTTGACAAGATCCTTGTGTAATGCTTTGGAACCTTAAAATGGCCAATGCAAGCTGCTGAGCTGACATAGAAAACCCAATGCTTGGCAGAAACCCTTTCACCTGTGCTTTGAAAGGCAGCATCAATAACTGGCAGGTTTACTGGAGATTGGTCAGAGGCAGAGTTGGTAGCGGGGAAGTCTGGTTTATCATCTGAAAAAACATCCCTGTGCTCCACGACCTGCCCTTCATAGAAAGGTTTCTGCAGGCCTTTGGCACAAATAATCTGGCAGTAATCTGAAGTCAAGGCCCTGTGGGAAAAGGAAATGGTAAATCCTGTTGGAAGGCTCCTTGAGAAGAACTTCCAAACAAGCACCAAGACATCGCTTGGCAGAAGGGCTGTCCCTGTCACACTGCCCTCAAGATGACACAAT
>JARFYF010000052.1:96830360-96842090 GCA_030265395.1 Rhina ancylostomus
TATTGGTCTACCTTTGGGTATACTTTGGTTCTAGTTGCTTAGAGTAGATTTACTCTAGAGCAGTCCTGTGTTCTCTAATCCTTTGCGAAGATCCAGTTTGTGTTGGGATTCCTCTTCTGATCTCCAAGGCAAGATTCCTTCCAGCTATTGCCTGTGTTTGTCCTGAGGAAGTATCCTGACTCCAGTCTTGTATTGGTGTGCCGCATTTAGGTTCTCTGTGCCTTTGATCTGGATCAACATTGTGACACCTACAATTCCTCTATGCAGTACTAGACTGATTCAAAACAGCACTATCCTTTTTTTTCCAGAGTTATGTGAATAAAATTCTAGCCCCTGATGCTTTAATTTTAGGATCTTGACAATAATGGTTAGAGTACTTTCATTAATCTATGCAACACTTTGATTATTTCGCATTTGTGTCTGGTTTTCAGTCCCAAACAAGGTGACAGATACTTGGTGCTATAAAGAAAGGAGATGATGATTTTAGAATGATACTTCACCCAAGGGGTCTTAGCTATAAAGATATACAGAAACCTAGTAAAATGGAATCCTGTAATGCCTGGTTTTTTTACACTGCATGCTTCAATTTTGGTGATAAATTGTGAACTGAGGACCTACAACTTCCTTTCCATATCCACTCTACATGCAGAGGAGCCTGGACATGCACAGTGATATCCATCAATATGCATTGCCTGTCTGGATGCTAATTCTAGGATTTTCAATCAAATGTACATTATCTGTGACACAAGAAATTCTGCAGATGCTGGAATCTGGAGCAATACACAAAAAGTGCTGGAGACCCAACAGTTGATGTTGGGTCTCGGCTAGAAACATTGACTGTTTATTTCCCTCCATGGATGCTGCCTGACCTGCTGAGTTCTTCCAGCACTTTTTATGTATTGTACATGGGCCGTGATTGGCACTGGAAGCTCATGCAGAAGCATGATGCTTGAGGCTTGTAATGATTTTTTTCAACGTTATTTGAAGGGTGTCTGCCTGATCAGATTCAGGTTTGTGGAGTCCAAGGTTTGATAGGAACCTGCTTCAAGTAGGTTCTCCTTAAATAGTTCAGCTTCTACTCTAATTCTGTGTGCATTTTCCAATCTTTATTGCAGCTTGGTAAAATGTTTGAAGAATAGCTAAAATTTTGCACTTTTTACTTCCTGGTTGGCTGACTGAGAATTCCTCAGTGCCTCTTCAACCAGTGTGAAGACGTTCCATCTTGCCATCACCCTAACCTGCAAGCTCTGTCAAAGTCCATCAGCCCCAACAGCTTTTCTGCCACTTGATCACATTTGATCACCACCCAAACTCACCGAGTAACTCTTCATACCAATACTCACCCTAAACTTCCACTACAGATTTCCTAGCCCAAACCCCCACCACCAATCATAATTGGTCTGATTCCCAATCACATCCACCACCCTTTCCCCGGCCTTCCTACTAACCTCTCAGTCTGTCCATCCTCCACACCTGAACCCTACCAACTCTCACCCTTATATTCCTCACTGTAGCAGCTAGCCCACGCCACAATTCACTCTATCAACTATTTGGGCAAACCTTTTGATGAATCTTCTTACTGGCCTCTTGGTCTGACCTTTGCTCCTCGACCCCATTGATCCCAGCAGCTGGTTATGATCACCCCTCTCAGTGATGTAAAGATGTGCTTAACCACTCTTTGGGTCCTGATAGTTCACTAACCACTGTCCCCCATTTCCCCCCACCCCTACCTATTGATTCTTTTCAATCGCAGTGTGCAGAAAGGAGAGGTCTTCCCATGTATGAAACCTGTTCAGTTGTGTACAATACCTCAAGCATTGCATATTTTTGAAATTTTCAATTGCATGCCTTCAAACAACATCTTTGTTGCCTGCTGTGGACCATCCTATTAGGGCTCTTCTACATGCTCTTCAGTTTCTAGATCAGAGTATCTATTGATTTTAATGACTCTTCAAGGTAAGGTGGGATTTCTGGTAGGATTTGCAGTGGAGTCAATTTAATCAGCGAACAGGGTCTATTAAATCAAACAAGAAGTCTACAGAGTCTGTTAAAAAAGAATCTCTCTAAATTACTTCAAATAACAATATTAACCAAATCTGCAGCCATTTCTCCTCATAACTGCAAGGTGATTTTTCTGACCAAGTTCTGTGATTCACAAAAGTGAATGAATCTCAGTTACAGTAAGTGATTAATGGGAAATTACTCAGTATCTCCATTCTGTCTGGAATAGCGGTCTTACCAAATGAAGGTAAGCCTCAAACTTTAAACTACTGACTTTAGAGAAATAGTGATTTAGCAATAATATATCAGGTTTGAAACAAAACAAATGGTTTGGACTTAGAGAGCTTAGACCAGAAAGTTGAGAAGAAAAGAACTAAAATTCACATACAGTGATTGACACTTATTTCCAAATGACACTGCAAGCCAAAACCACTCGATAAACTGGACAAACTTGCCATATTTTGGAGAGACACAGTGAAGCTTTAGCTAATTAAATCGCAGCTAAACCTTCATGAGCACTTGGGCTTTCTTTAAGTTGTCACTTCACCAAACTATGTCTGAGTTCACTGAATTGAATTAAAAGGGATATATCCTATGAGAAATATATTTTTCCCAATAGCCAGGCAGAAAACTATTGGCAGTTAGCTGATGGCTGCAATAAAGTTGACGACCTATATTAAATTGAGTTATCATAATCCAGTCTATTTTCTCCAGAAATGAGATAGGTGAAGTGGAGGTGGGAGAAGAATTCTCCTGAAAGTTAGGTCTTGGTGATTTTATTTATGCATTTTCAAAATGTTTTCAGTTCTTTCATTTCTAATGCATAAAGTACATGGTGCTTTATAATGTGATGAGCTACTAAATAAGTTGGACTTTGGGCAATAAAATTTTGAGTAGTGGAGCTCAACAAAAGAGATATTGTTCATTTTAAAGAGCTGTTAAAAATCAGCTCTCATCTGATTCTGACAGTTTCTTTTTAAATACCAGGACTCTGACATACAGAAGATAGGTCTTATCCCATGAATATTTCATTAAAATCTTGTCACTGCTGAATTACTGGCAGTGGTAATAATAAACATTCATCGTGTAGGTCAACAAATGTGTCATCTGGGTTTTAAATCATTCAGTTGTTATACTTCTGCGGGATTCCCAGCCAACTCCCTTTCATTTTAAATTAATATGGATTAGCTGCTTTAGGACAACATTGTCATATATAAAATAATCACTGAAATCAGGGGAAAGAGTTTTCTTTGTGTGTAATTGAACTTGAAAAAACTTGATAGCAATACATAATAGCTATTATTCTTTCTTTTAGTTTGCTATTTCCTGAAGACAGAGGAGCTAATTTTGGAAACTTTACAATACAGGGCTTCTTTGGCTGTGAATAACCATGGGAACATCCTGCCCTTGATTTACTGCTCATTCAGTGATTAGCCACCTATTTCCAAAATATTTGTTTGGAAATTAATTACTTAATATAAACTTGCTGGTCCTATTTAACATATAGATTAAACCAAGGAACATTCTTTAATTAAATACAGTTGTTGAGCAGCAAATGTGAAGTGGTCTGAATCATACATTACTGATGCCACTGAGGGAGACCCACCAGAGGTCGATTTAAAAATTATGCTTTGGAATTATGGAAAGGAGGTCAGGTTATTGATGCACAAACTTCAGCTTGACTGGTAGGTTTCCCGTTCATGCAAATTTCATCAGTGTTCCTGAGGCCTATCTAAAGCAGAAATGCCTTCTGAGATAAAGGTTGCATTTACATTAAGTACATTGTGTCCCCTTTGCTACCTATTGCAAGATGTCTTGGACACAATATTCCCAGCCTTTCACAGATGCCAGACTAAAGAGTGGTGGGTAGAGGTTCAATCATTTCCACCCCTATCCCCACCCTCACCACTGGGACAATTAAATCCAAAATAGATTTTTACAAGGCCTGAAAATGCATGGCTGAGATTGTCAGCTCTAGGAGTTTTGATCTGGGGCCTCGATCTTGATCTAATCATGAAGAAGATGACATAGTTACAAGCCAGGATTGTGCTTGTCTTGTGGAAGAGAGAAGGAATGTGCAGATGGAGGTGAGGGAAGTTCCCATGCATCTGCTGCCTTAGTCCTAGGTAATGGAGGTCACAAGTTTCAGAGGTGTTGTCAAAGAAGCCTTGATGAATTTTAGATACTCGACTTGAATATGGCACACACTGCAACCATGTTGTTCCAGTGGTGGAGGAAATGAATATAAGATGGTGTATATGGTATCAATCAAGCAACATATGAGTTGAGTCTCATTTATGTTGTTGGAGCTCTACTGATATAGGAAAATGAAGAGTATTTCAATCTATTCCTGAGTATGGGGACTCAAAAAGTGCAGAATATTTAGTTTCAAACCTATTTTTGCAGCCTTTGTATTTAGGTAGCTGGCCTGTTAAGCTTGTGGTCAAGGAAGGTGGGAGTTTTGTTAATAGTAATGCCACTGAAGATCATGGAGGGATGATTAAACTCTTGTTGGAGATTGTTGTTTCATGGAGCACTAACAACCCATGGCTGGATATTTTCTAGATTTGGCTGTGTGTTAGAGTGGACTCTTCATTATTTAAGAAATAGAACTGAACATGCAGAGAGCCATTGCTTTCTGACCTCATGATCAGGATGAAGCTGCTGAAGATGGTTGGATAGAACACTACCTATAGGGACTGCAACAGTAATATCCTTGGACTGGGACTGGATAATTGACCGCTACTATCAATTTCCTTTAGAGTAAGTATAAATTCATAAAATAGAGAAATTTCCCTTGATTCCCCTTTCTTTCAATTTTTGTGGGGCTTTTTGAGGCCACACTCAATACTGTATTGATGGCAAGGATAGTCGTGGTCAACCCACCTACAAACTCATTTTCCTTTCCACATTTAGGCAAAGGCTGTGATGAGATCTGCAGTCTTCTGGTCCTGTTGGAATGTAAACTAAGCATCGGTGAGTAAGTGCTATTTTATAGTACTGTCGAACATACCTTCTATCAATTGTTGGAGCCCAAGGTTAAGGCTGAACATTATGCTGACAAAGACCTTAGAAATGTGCTGAAATGAACTATTTCCATGTCTCTTCTGAATGAAGGTGGTTGCAGATTCTTCATCCTTCTCTTTTACACTTGCATCAAGGATGGAGATATTCATGGAGCTGCCTCCTTCAGTTACGCCATGGAAAAACTGCAAATGCAGGAAATCTGAAACAAAAAAGAGGAAGTGCCATAAATACTCAAGAGAGCCGGTGGCATCTGTGAAAGAAATAGTTTCAAGTCAATAACCCTTCATCAGAACCCCTCTGTTAATTACTAAATTGTCCACCACCATCCACAACCGGAACTGGCAAGGCTCATTTGATCTGTTGATTAAGTGATCTGTTTCTCAAAATGCTGTTTCTGTTGTTTAACATGCATATAGTCCTTTTGTTACAGAATTTCTGCAACCGAGACACTCTTGATGATAGAAGTGGAAGTCTCCATTTTGTTACAGAATTTCTGCAACCGAGACACTCTTGATGATAGAAGTGGAAGTCTCCAAAGTACAAAGTTCTTTTACTATTCTCAGTGCTTCTTCCAAGAATTTCTCAGCACAGGGAAATACTGATTCATTAACCAAGAGAACAATGTAATCCAGCAAGAAGTCTCCTAACCCAGGTTGACATAGCACATTAGACTTCATGGATTCTAACCATTTTTGAGAATTCCATGATCACATTTTCAAGATAGTATAATATTGTGTCTCCATTTCTTGTGGATCTCTTATGTTGAAACAATATGGGACAAAAGAGGCTCAGGTTCCACTCCTTCCACATATGACTACAAGTGCCATTTTGCCCGCACATCTGTGGGAGGAAAGTAAGGCTTCATCTGGAAGTCTAGATTTTGCCCCTGCACTATAAGGCATGAAAAACAATGAAGCAAGAAACGTAGCTTCTCCTCATGAGTTGCTGTAATACACATTGCTGACATGTTTTATCCCAGCACCTCAGAGGCAGTGATGCAGATGGAACCCTTGCTGAAAAATCAAAAAAGTTAAAAAGGACATTTTCAAAATGAATTCTTCTCTGATAAGGAAACCATGGACTAAAACAAAAGGGTTAAAACCAGCCATACTGAACTACCTGAGAAAGTAAAGAGAGAGAGAGAGAAATGTCACAAGCATCCTAGAGAACTGTTTGAATTTGCAAGTTTTTCACAAGCATTTTATAGCAACCTTCCTGAGATGCAGGATTGTGTGTAGCAGAAAAAGTAGAAAGGCAGCATTTTTTTAATAGTTCAGGATGAAAAGGTTTTGGTCTTCAGAGGGTCTTGGATCTCCTTGTCATAAATCACTTACAGGCTTAGCAAGCAATTAGGAAGGTGAATGCCATGTTTATTGAGGATCTGAGGATAAGAGTAGAGATATCTTACTTTAATTATATGGGACCCTGGTGAGATCACATCTAGAATACTATGTGCAGTTCTGACATCCCTACCTCAAGAAGAATATATTGCAAATGAGGGAATGTCACAGTGATTCATCGGACTGATTCCTCAAATGATAGGTCTATCATATGAGGAAAGGTTAAGCAGACTTGGTCTATATTTCCTTGAAGTTAAAAGAATGAGAGGCAATCTCATTGGAACAACCAAGTGCTTACTTGACTTGATAAGATAAATTCAGGGATGATGTTTCCCGTGGTGTCTAGCATCATAATTTCAGAGTAAGGTGTTGTCCATTCAGGACAGAGATGAGAAAAAAAATCATCACCAAGAAGTCTTTGGAATTCTCTACCTGAGAAGGCAATGAAGGCACAGTCGCAGAGTACATTCAAGAATGAGATTGATAGATTTTTTTAGATATTAAAGGCTGAATTCAGGAAAGTGCTACTGAGGTGAAAGATCAGCTTTGTTCTTACTGAATGGTATAAGAGCCTGACTGGCTTAAACATGCCTCTTTGTCTTACCTTCTTCTGTTCTTTTCTACTGAGGCACATTGCCCCAGCTGTGCAACCAGAGGCAAAATCCATAATTGCTGATCAGCAGGCAATATCCAGAGAGATTTTTGAAAGCAGGAAAGAAAACTTCCTCTTCTGATCTACTTAATTATGCACAGCTAACCAAATAGAGCTGAAAATATTTCCAGCTACACAGACACTGTTTCCCTCGCTACATACTTCCAGAACTTCATATCCTTGTTTGAAATTTCTGGGCCATGTGAGATGACTTGAGCAGGCTAAAGTGTGCAATCATTACTTTATTGGCTCAATGAGTATGTTGTATGACTACAAAAACAACTGCGTTGGATGTAATGCATTATACTTTTCTCCAGTATAATTTGATCATCAGTTGTAATGTTATTCTAAGTCTGTTCATTCTGTCAAATAATGCAAAGTACTAAATTACATTGTCGTAGTTTGAAAGCACCTTCATCTTTACTTGGGATGGTACTTTTTCCTACTGATAGATCATTGGGGTGAAAATATGGACTTCAATTGACTACAGCATTCAGACTTGGTTCGCTAAAATCGTCTGTTGTGGCCTAAAGGAATACGGTTAGGCTTTAAGATTAATTTAAGGCAGTAAATCCTGCTTTAAGTGCTTTCAGAGACACTCTAAAGCAGTTTGAATGCCATTTTACATTAGGCTTGAAATTTAATAGGCAAGTGAGATTTGGCTCTCGCTTTTCCAATGATCAGTGCATTCCTCTTGAGGAACAAATTAAGACGCTGATTACTTTTTCTTAAAAGTCCATTTAAAGGATTGATTTTTTATCTCCTTTCTTTTCTGCTCCTGTAGTATGTTGGTTGCAGAATTCAATGTATGGTATGATCCAATTATCTTAAGAAGAATTCTGGGGGAAAGAAATGGTTTTCTGACGGGATCTGAAGTTTAGTAAATGTAAGGTTCAATACCAAGCATTCATTCTTAATCATGCTATCTAAATAAAACATGACAATTTTTTTGGAGTTAGAGTCAGAGATGGACCATGTGAAAGTGAGAACTCAATGAAAATTGGCAGCAAAGGTAATGAAATTTTTGAATTCTGTACGAGTGCAGGAAGCAGTGGCAAGACGATCATCAATGTACCAGAAAAAAAGTTGAAGTGGACCTGAATATGATTAAAATTGACCATTCCATAACCTCAGAAAGAGACGGGTATAGCTTGGACCCATGTGATTTAGAGAAAGTGAATGAAGTTGAAGCTGCTCAATGTGAGAATGCATTCAGCCAGGCTTCGAGCCTGATGGTGGATAGGGACTGTTAGGGTCTCTGCTCATGGAAGAAATGAAGGACCCTCAGACCATCCTGGTGTGAGAAGGTGATGAAGGCGGATAGGATGTCATGGTGAAGCTGAGTTATTGGAACTGAAAAGCTGGAAACTATTAAACTAGCAGAGGGCATCACAGGTGCCTTGGAGACAAGTGAGAAGTGACAGGACAAGGACAGGGAGAATAGAATCAAGGTAGGAAGAAATAAATTGTGTGTGACAAGAGCAGGTCAGAGCAATACATCAACCTGGACAGTCCTGCCTGTAAAACTTGGGGAGTAAGAGGAAGTGAACTGATCTCTACCTCACACACACCTCCTTCTGGATCACAATTCCACCATGAACATCAGGCCATTATCTCATAGACAGCCATTGACCTCATTCCCTCAGAAGACTTACCCTCCACAGCCTTACACTCCCTGATAACATGCAGGCCACTTCTCTCCCTATCTGCCTCACTGATCTATTAACTGGAGAGCATCAAGACCATTGTGTCACCCAGAGAACCGACAGGGCTCTGTTCCCTCGACCACAGTCCCTCTCTGCAACTGATAAAACACTCAATTTCCCACTTTTGCAGTGCTAGAGAAGAGTCATTGTTCTGAAACTCTGTTTCTTTCTATTCTGGTGCTACTCAACTTGCTGCGTATTTCCAGCATAAGCTGATCCAGAAGTTAGCAGGCATGGTTGAACAACATCTGTATTGTGCTGCAGACATCAGTGAAGGCCATTGCATGCTGAATAGCCAAGTACTGTACACCCATTAGTGCAGGCACAGACACCTTGCTGATGCACATTTTAATGTGGTGCATTGCTCGAACAGTTAGGTCCACTCCAATACCCTTGCAAACGTCAGACCTTCATCCATATGTTATGTTGCCTCAATATTCCCCAATGTCAAGGGACTTGAGGAAAATGAGCACTTTTGTATTTCCCAAATCGTCACCGAAACACCACCCCTCCCCTCCCCCACCAGCACGCAAAGCCACACATGCCCTCTGGGATACACTTGGGATCTCCAGCAAGGCGATTTTAACCCTGATAAAAGTCTGAAATTCCCAATAAATAATCACCCTTGTATTGTGAAGTCATGAGCTTCTGTATTCTGCCATACTGGAGGGTCTGCTATCTGGTTCTTGAACTGGTAACTGCTATATGTGCTATTGATGCAACTATCTTCCAACTTCTTTGTCTTCATCTTCCTCTGGTTCATACTACAATTCACCCCTTGCCTGCTGGTAGTCCTCAGACAAGGACTCTGCTCACCTCCCTTCTAGGTCGTGCAGTAAATAGCAGTTGACATTCAGGTAGGAGATGCTCTATGAGTACTGGAAGGTACTGGAGAGACGTAGACAACAAATTCTCATACTGAAGAGGTTAGGGTGGTCACAATTTAGCTCCTTGTGTCATCATGGTGTTTAGAGTGCGAGTACAATGGCTGGGGAATGAGCATAGCGGGAGGCCAGTTGTGCAAGGGATAGCTCTTATCCCCATTGGGCATTCTTGTCCCTGATACAAGTGGACAACTGTGACAGCCTTAAAATGGTGTCAAATGGAAACACAGTTTCCCAAATATCTCTTTAGAGAGTGGAAGCCATTTAAGAACTCCAGGTCCTGAGGGGAGTCCAAAACCTTACATGAGAGTATTGTACAATGGATTATAAAGCATGGAGATGCTGGCAAGGATGGCGAATCCACACAGCTGCTCTGTCATTTTCTATGCCAAAGGAAAGTGGAGGAAGTCACCTCTCCTTAAGTATCACAGACCAGTGATATTGGTGATGCCATGGTGATCGACAAACTATGAATCTGGAAGATGAGACAGGTATGTAGGTCTTTATGGACCCTGGGAGGGATTCTTTGACAGTGAACCCTTTTCATGAACTTCCTCAGGGTACTCATCCATGCCTGAGGCCTCTCAGTACCTGTGCCACACAGCTAAGTTTATACAGGCAAAACCGATGTGAACACCAGTTCTGATAGAGGTTCACTGACTGAAATATGGAGTCTGTTTCTCTCTCCACTGATGCTGCTTAATGTGCTGAGTGTTTTGAGTATTTTCTGTTTTTGCTTCTGATTTCCTGTATCTGCAGTATTTTGCTTCAACTACTATGAAAGGAGTTTTCTGCTATTGCATTTCCCAGCCAATAGATGTGAACCTTTTGGTCATGCTGTTTATCCTGAGCTAAAATGGAGGAAATGCAAGATTTTAGATATCTTTATTAGTCACACGGACACTTAAATGCACATCTTTTGCGTAGAGTGTTCTGGGGGCAGCACACAACCCTCAACATGTCTTTATAAGTCTAAGTTTGACTGGCCAAAACTCTCCTGACTGCCTTCCCCTTCCACCTTCCATAAACTTGAACTTCCAAGACTCTGCTGTTAATATTCAAATTCACATCATCCTATTGCCAGACATCCCTATGCTCAATGAATTGCATTGACCTCAGATGTGGCAATGCATTTATTTTCACAATTCCTATTCTAACTTTTAAACTCCTCCATGGCCTTGCCCACCATCACAACACTGTCTTTGTAACTTCCTCCAGACCTACAACCTTCTGAAATCTATACATCTTCGAGTCTCTGCATCACCTATTTTATTCATTAGTGGCTGTACTTGGGGCTACCAAAGCCCTGAGCTCTGGAATTCCTTTTACTAGCCTCTCTCTAATTGCCACTCTTCTTTTCTTTTGCCCCTTAACTTTGACAAAGAATTTTAGTTGAAAATAAAAGAAGTGCAAATACAGGTCTCTGAAATAAAAGCTGAAAAAGTTGGAAATACTTGTCAGGTCGGGCAAAATCTGTGGAAAGATCTGTCGGTTGGTCCTCAAACTGAAATGTTAAGTCTGTTTCATTTTCCACAAAAGAACCATAGAAACATAGAACACTACAGCACAAAAAAAATGGGCCATTCAGCCCTTCTAGTCTGTGCTGAAATGTTATTCTGCTAGTCCCATTTACCTGCTCCCAGTCCATAACCCTCCAGACCTCTCCCGTCCATGTATCTATCCAATTTATTCCTAAAACTTGAGAGTGAGCCCACATTTACTACATCAGATGACAGCCCATTCCACACTCCCACCATTCTCTGAGTGAACAAGTTCCCCCTCATGTTCCCCTTAAACCTTTCCCCTTTCACCCTAAAGCCATGTCCTCTTGCACTTATCTCTCTTAATCTGGGTGGAAAGAGCCTACTCACATTAACTCTGTCTATATCCCTCATAATTTTGTAAACCTCTATCAAATCTCCCCTCATTCTTCTGCATCCCAAGGGTTAAAGTTCTACCCTGTTCAATCTTTCCCTGTAACTCAACTCCTGAAGACCCGGCAACGTTCTAGTCAATCTCCTCTGCACTCTTTCAATCTTACTGATATCCTTCCTATAGTTACGTGACCAGAACTGCACACAATACTCCAAATTTGGCCTCACCAATGTCTTATACAACCT
>JARFYF010000052.1:97118032-97136222 GCA_030265395.1 Rhina ancylostomus
ATTGGGATATCTCTGGGCAGTACCTTACTCGTTGGCATGGATATAGTGAGCCAAGTGGCTTCATTCATGCTGTAAATTTCTGACCTGCTGAGTCATTTTCATGTTTGTAGAAAATTGATCAAGCTTCCAAAATCAAAGGTGACCTGGAGGAAGATGGTCAAAGAAATCCTCACACTCGTCAGGATACCAAACGTTTGAATTAAGAGCAGATGTAGGTCTCTCTGCCTCTTGAGTCTGCTCAACCATTCAATAAAATTATGGCCAATCTGGTTGCAACCTCATTTCAGCATTCCCATCCCGCCACAGTAACCTTTCATCTTTTTGCTTATCTAAAGTCTATCTAACTCTATCTTTAAAATATTCAAAGACTCTGCTTCCACTGTCCTTTGAGGAAGAGATTTCCAAAGCCTCATGATCCTTTGAGAGAGAAAAGAAAATCACCTCATTTCTGTCTTATATGGGTGACTCCTTATTTTTAGCATGTTTTCCACAGTTCTGGACTCCCCTACAGGAGGAAACATTCTCTCTACATCTCCCATAATCTGTTTCAATCCAGTCACCTCTTGCTTTTCTAAACTCTGGCAGATACAGTCCAAGCCTGTCCAACCTTTTCTATCTCATTTCATCAGTTCAAGTGCTAATCAAAGCAAATCAACACAGGGGAAGGTAACAAATGAGTTAGAATGGTTGTCATTCGTTGAGGCACCAAGCATGAGAAAATGGGAATGGAACCTGAATATGGAAGAGGAGAACATCATTCCACAAAAGCCATATCAGGCTGAGAAGCCTGTGGCCATGCAAACAATGAGACAGGGAGGCAGGGGAGGTGGGTCATATCTCAGGGGTGCAGTCTTCAGAACAAAAATGACTCTAGAGTCCCCACATGCATCCAATGGGGACCCTTTCTATGTACATGGTCAAGATGAGGGAAAGTAGAATGGTTCTACTGCACACACTTTCAGGATAGGATGTTAGTTGCAAAATACAAATCAGCTGAAAGGCGTGACAGTCTGTAAGAAACCAGGAGCTTTCTGTGGCAACAAGACACAGGAGAAGGATCGAGGAGACCAATGGTTTTCACCATGGCAACAAGCACAAGTGCACTGAGATTCAACCTGAATGCACTGGGATTTCAACCTGTCCCATCTGTGATGATATCACCACTCATGCACTTTCATTATAGTTGTGCACTGGTGGGTTATGTGGAATGTGGGTGCTATCTCTCCTATGAGTGAATCCGTGCCTACCATTTTAAAAGCCCACGTTGTCACTGGTTGAGAGAATTTTAAATATGGGTTCTGCTCCCATTGACAATGACATGAATGGGTATCAAGGACAACAGCCTAAGCCTCAGCCCTCAGGAGCCACTGCTTTACATTGTCCTATAGCCTGGCAGCAGCTTGTGGTAGGTAGTCAACTGGGACACAGAGAGAGAAAGTCAATTGGCATAAAGGGAAGGATGCACAGGATAAAATAGTTGTAGTCAGAAGATGTGAAAATATTTAAAGCTTTTAATAGTTGGGGAACCGTTTGGCCAATAGATAACAGAATGAAGTGATGTGGATGGTTACAGCTTGGTGCACTTGGCAAAGATATATGAGATCTTGACCCTTCTGTCATGGAGGCAAAGTACAGAAGCCTTTGGGAAAACTGATCTTTTTGAGGCAGTTGGGTTAGTACAACATTCAAGCAAAGGAGAATTTTTATTTAGTTTCCCAGCCTTTATTTTCAGGAAATGCTGGGCTCCAACTTCCAAGCAAGCTGATGGCTCTATACACCTATCTACTCTTGACAGATCCTCATTATTGTTGCAATCCATTTAACTCTAGCAAGTGTTAACTCATTCTGCATTGCGATACTGTGCAAGATACAGCAAGCAACAATGATTCCTGGGCTGGGCGGCAAGATTTATCTCGGCACCTTAAGCGAGACTTCAATATGCATTTGGTCTGCTTTATTAAAATTCTTGTCGTCCCATGGGCCTCATTATATTTGTTCTCCTCCTGATGACTTGAAACAGAAGTTATGACTGCAGGGGATATCTCTGATCATTAATCACCCATCTTGGAACATGATTCTGAGTCACCATGGCTAGTATGGTGAATTGTAGCAATAAATAGGGTCAAGACAGCTTCCTGGGTAGGAAGCATTAACATGTATGTCAAGTTGATTGACGTTGCACACCAGGTGGACATTTGTTCAATGAAAGCCTCTCTTATTAATGGATTGAGGCATATGCAGCGTTCAAAGTCACACCTATTTTGTCAAGTGCTCTTTACACTTGTTCAAACTTTAGAATGCCACTGCGTTCAGTCTTTGTTTCATGGATAATCAGCTACAAGGGCTGTCTGGACAGTTCATTAATGTCCTTCTTCAAACAATGGTTGACTGCTGTCTGATGAACAAAGCAAAAATCAGCTGAGATTGCCTGGAAGAATCTGGTGTCAAAAATACAGTTGTGCTGCTGGACACTCAAGGAGAATGAAAACTGTTAGTTCTCCCTAGAAAGACTTAATTTAGTGCAGACAAACAGAATAACTATCTTTTAACAAGATCAAATTAACTTCTTTGAACATATGCTGAGTGTTCAGGAAATCATATTAAATATAAATGTCCCATCCTGATTTGGAAAATGTATGTGTGGATAATAATGCAGCAGCAAGCAAATTAAAACCTCCAGTACATGAAAGAGGATAGATTATAGGGCTGAGATGTGTTTCAAAGCAAAGAAGCTAACCAAAGCATTTATGAAAGATGCAAGGCAAAAGAATAAAGTTGAGATGGAGGATTGCTGCAGGTCAAGCTTTCCCTCTTAACTCCAGTTCTCAATTCTGATTAAAAAAAATCTGGGTCTTGAACTTCTATATGGCTTTCATATCAAGCCAAGGAGAGAGTCATTGAAAAAGTACACTTGTTAGCAGGTCTTGGATCTGGCATACAATATGAATAAATAGTCAATGCTTCATTCAAGAAGATCAACCAGTGTTTCAATGTTTCTTTTCAGTTAGTCAAGTAAAAATAATCTATAATGGTGGCTTTACCTTAAATCACTGTACATGTAATACATGCATCTATGGTAACTTCAGATAAAAAGCCACTATTACTAAATTAACTGAAAATTGAAACACTAGATAGGGATTATTATTAACTGGCTTCACTTTATCAATAAAGCACTGGAGTTTCATCACAGATTGAAGTGTCTGTGGAAATTTGAAATAGGACAAACAACTGTGATTCCTGCCAAGCAGGGCGATCAGTAAATGAGTGCCCTGGAAAAATCATATGTATTTTGTTAAAAGTTCAGTTGACACCAAGCTGAAGGATTCAGAGAAGGCTAACAAAATCCTGTGTGGAATTTACACCTGGGCTGACAAATGGTAAACACAATTCAAAACAGACAAATATTAAGTGGAACTTGTTCCTAGGACAAGACAACTGCAGAACGGTATTTAAGGGGAATCTAGGGAAAGAATGTAAGCGTATATTAATCAAATGGGATGATGCAGAATGGGGGAAGAGGGTCAAATGGACCATAAATACCGCATTATAACATTTGGACAATGATTTGTTCCTATGCTTTTTTAAAGTCATCTTTGCAAAAATGCAAAATCCTGCACAATAAATGTAAAAACGGAATGGCACAGTCAGGACCAAGCAGTGGCCATTTGATAATTCTCCTATCCTGGAAGATGCAAGGAACCTCCAAATCAGTCCTTCAGCTCAGTCTTCTCCCCAAAACTTGTGTAAATGAGTCATTTTTAAAGTACATGCCACATGGTCTTTCCACCACAGAAACTGCTTCCTCAATAGTACATGGAACAGTACAGCACAGGAACAAGCCCTTCAGCCCATGATGTCTGTGCTGACCATGACACCAATCCAAACTAATACCATCTGCCTGCACATGGTCCATATCCCTCCATTCCCTGTCTGTTCATGTGCCTGTTTAAATGCCTCTTATACATTGTTATCACATCTGCTTCCACCACTTCCCCTGGCAACATGTTCCAGGCACCTACGACTCTCTGTCTCATAAATCTCCTTTAAACTTTCTCCCTCTTCTTACAGCTATGCCTTCTAGTATTTAACATTTCCACCCTGGGAAAAAGACTATCTGTCCTGTCTATGCCTTTCATAATCTTATCTACTTTAATCAGGTTGCCCCTCTGATGCTCCAGTGAAGACAATCCAAGTTTTCCAACCTCTCCTTAGAGCTAATACTCTCTAATGCAGGCAACATCCTGGTGAAGCTCTTCTTCATCCCCTCCAAAGCCTCCACATCATTCCTGTAATGTGGTGACCAGAACAGCACACAATATCCCAAATATGGCCTAATCAAAGTTTTATTCAGCTGCAACGTGACTTGCTACTTTTATACTCAAAATCCTGACCAGTGAAGGCAAGTATGCTAGATGTCTTCTTTACCATCACTTTGTTGCAACTTTCAGGGAGCTATGGACTTGCACCCCAAGATCTCACTGTACATCAATGCTTCTGAGGGTTCTGCATTTATTGTATACTTTCCTCTTAAATTTAAACTCCCAAAATGAACCACCTCAACTTGTCTGGATTAATCTCCATCTGCCATTTCTCTGCTCACATGGCACACTGGTCTATATCCTGCTGAATCTTTGCCTACCTTCCTCACTAATCCACACCTCCACTAATTTTTGTGTTGCCTGCAAACTTACTAATCAACCCATCCACATTTTCATCCAAATCATTTATATGTAACACAAATAACAGAGGTCCCAGCATTGATCCTTGCAGAACATCACTGGTCATAGGCATCCAGTCAGAATAACACCCCTCCAACACCACCCTCCAGCCAAGCCATTTTTGAATCCAATCTACCAAGTCTCCATGGATCCCATGAGCCTTAATCTTACAGATCAGCCTTTCCTCATCAATCATTTCTTCACCACCTCAAAAAACTCAATCAAATTTTCAAGACATGACGCCTCCCTCACTAAGCCATGTGAGTAGATCCTATCCCTAAGAATCTTCTCCAATAATTTCCCTACCGCTAATGTAATTTCCTGGTTTGTCTCTATTGCCCTTCTTAATATAAGGAGCAGCATCAGCTATTCTCCAATTCTCTTGGATTTTGCCTGTGGCTAGCGAGGATATATAGGTCTCTGTCAAAGCCCTAGCAAATTCCTCTCTTGCCTCTCCCAATAACCTGGGATAGATCCCATCAGGCTCTGGGGAACGTACAGTATCCACCTTAATGTTCTTCAAGAGCTCCAACACTCCTTCTTAACATCGACATGCCGTAGAATATCATCAGCTTATTCCTTCCTAATCTTGCTATCCTCCATGCCCTTCTCCTTGATGAATATCGATGAAAAGTACTCATTTAGTGCCTTCCTCACTTCCTCTAGCTCCAGGCATAAGTTCCCTCCTTTGTCCTGGAGCAGTCCTAACCTCTCCCAAGTTACATAGTTTGTGTTCAACAATTCAATATCCAAATATGAAAAAAACCTCTTCATTTCTTTTTAAAAAATTTTTGCTAATTATTTTAAATCTATAATCTCTGAAAGCTAAGTCACTTGTCTGAGAAAACAATTTCTTTTTCCTTGCTTTATCAAAATCCACCATTTCTTTATTGATAATAATTATAATTTAAATATTAACAAGTGTTGGGTGGCAATAAATGAAGGAAATGCTCAGTACCATTCAGAAAATAATTGAGATAAAATCTTAGGGTCAGACAGAACATAGAGCACATTCATAAAGCTACACCAGGCGTACTTTATTTTGTCACAGACAAAAAGCAAAGCAATAGGATAGATCCTTCTTAAAGAAAAAGATAAGATAGGACTCTTGACCTTCTTGGAAAACCAAGCTTCATAAAATAAACTGGTGGCAATGGAAGTCAAGCTCACCATGCTGACTCAACATTATATTGCACTTCCTGCTTCTGACCAGGAAAGAAGTTCCTGGCCAGAGTAAATAATTCCCAAATGGTACATTCAGATTCTGGAAAGCAAGATATAGATTTAGACCTATATTTACTGATACAAAATGATCAAAGTCTGGAGGAGGTTGATAATAAGGATAGTTGAAGCCAGGGCCCATTTAAGAAAGTAATTGTAATCTGGAATGGAGGAATTATGTGGGCTGTCAGGCCTTATAAAGCTAAATTTATCTTGTGATCCTGGGTAACTGGAAAAATAATAATTTCCATTGATTGGTATTTCAGGAACAATAAACTTAAAACAGTTGAAGAGAATATGACATTTGTATGAATGATTTGATTTCAAGGATTGCTTGTTCTAATAATTCTACCATTAGAAACATAACTGTGTGAGGTATGAAATATTCCCATTTTTAAATTACTACTCTAATTATTTCATTTTCCAAAACATTACCAGAGAAAATAAGTGAAGCAAAACAATAATCATCTCCCCCATTTAAAATAAAATACACTCAAATGGAAATTAGGCGACAGATACTTCTTCTCAATACAGTACAAACAAGAACTTTGGGTGGAGATAACATAAAATTTAACTAAAAAAGATCTGATAATACAGAAACCGAATATTATCTTGATTACATGTATTAAAATTTGATTACTTGCAGACTATTTTTATTCTTGATTTAGCACTCATATATTGCTACTGGATCAAACTGTGGAGTAAGTATTGCCTGTAATTGCTGTGTTTATTCTATGTGGTTTTAAAAATTCACGAAAGAACAAAGACAGATTTAGCCTTTATTGATGGAATCAGCACTTTGCCTGTGTGGTGATGGTTTTGCTGGAAGCTGTGGCTACAGTAAGACAATAACAAATGTGTCACCTTTTATATTTTATTTCTTAGCTCTTTTTCTGAAAGCAAGTCTAAAAAGACTCTGAGTATTTCCCTGATACATACTGGTCTTACCAATATACAGAACAGTGTGGGTTTCCAACACTCTATTTTAAGATTAAGGGGCACGTTATTAGCAGGATTTGTATTGCCTTGTGGGAAAGGACTCTGGCAGTTCCCGGAGGTTACTGATGTGGGGGAATCACTCCAAGTTAAGTTTTGATTTATTTCAAGAATCAGCAACAAATCAGCTGTGTTGGCTGCAAAACCCTGGGTCTTTTGGAAGTCTCTAGGACAAACACTGTCACAGAGACATTCCGTTTAGACCCAGGCAGGAAATCCATCTTTGTAGATCTTGTACGAGGTACTTGTACTAAAATCATACAGAACAACCAGATTCTGATATAAATACAGAAAGAGCCCATCCAGAACAGGAGAACTGGCAACTCTACCTCCTACTCTCATTCCCTTCTACCTGCTCCTTCTCCCTTTATGTCATCCGCACTTGTTCCCTTCCTCCACCTCTCTTCTTTTATCTCCTCTCCTTTGCATTCCACCATCCTTTCACCCTCTTCTTTCTTTCTCCTGCCACAACCCTTCCTCTCCCTCTCTCTTTTCCTCCCATCTCCCTCCATCTCACTCCTTGTCTCTTCCTTCCCTCAAATCTTTCCGGTTGTCCTTCACCTCCTTTCACACCGTTCCCTCTCTTCTTCCTCCCCACTCTCCTTCCCTGCTCTTCCCTTTCTCTAACAGTCCCTCCCACATCTCTTCTTTCCGATCTCTGCTGCTGAGAAGTTACTGGTGGCTGGGGCTTATTCTACTTGCCTGGAAGGAAGCCCCTTGGCAATTTCAGGAACACTGCCCACTTCCCCATGCCCCCCCACCCCCCTTGGAGTATCATTGCAAGAAAGAAATTTACATTTCTTTCTGTGATAAGCCGATACTGCACACCACTGAAGTAAAAAATCCTGGTTAATTGTGTCTTTCCCAGCCTTTTGCAGGTTGCGGGCTTGGTTTGAAAAAATCATAAGGGAAGCAGGGCACCTTATACTGATCTCATAATTTGTCTTTTAAAATGGGGCATTTAAGGGCCTGTTTGCCCTTTCTCTTCTGCCTCCATTACTCTTTTCCTTGTGACCTTTCTCTTACTCACATCTCCCTCCCCTTTAAAAATGGGGGGGGGCCCATTCAATATGGGACAGTTAGCACCCCTACAAAAGGACTGAAGGTTACACCAACAAACATGCATATGCAGTTAAAATAAGCCACATATACCGTAAATATTCAGCAGCAGGGAATAATGTGGGCAGATTCATAAGGGTTTATGTAATGAGTCTGTAATTCTGATTAAACAACATATAATAGTGATTAGTAGCCAGCACAAAGGAGGCTAACTGTACAATGAACTTACCGCCTGTATTTTTCCAAATCAGCTTATTTACATAATAAATAATGATCTCATATGTAGTTTTGGTTATGCATGGAAAGCTTGCCTAATGAGAGCACACTGATTATGTATTTATCTGTGACTGTGCATGTATTCATTTAGCTTACAAGATTATAAGAATTCCTGTTGTGACACAGGAGGGCATATATTGAATCTTAACTTGGATAAAACCTCAAGTCAAAGATTGTCAACCTATTCGACAAAACAGGTGCAGATATCTGTGTAAGAGCCTGAATGGAATAGAAAAATGTGAAACTCAGTCACAGCACCAGTCTCTACGTAAATCTTCCACCCCTTTTTCATTTGTTCACATAATTTCATAGACCTCCCATTTAGTAACCCCAGATTTCAACAGGACTGTTGTTATGATGAGTGGGATATTCAATTGCAAGAGGCTTGGGCAAGCAGAAATCATCATTCAATGAGTATGTGTGTTAAATAATTAGTGTGGAAAGAAGGGACCAAAGGAGAGATTTTCTATTCCAACACTCCTTGAACATGCTGAGAGTGCACTATAGGAAAATCTCTTGCCACAGTCTATCATTTTCAGTTCATTAATGTTAATGAGTGGAAAATCATGGACTAGGAGTGTGCTACTTTGCGTTATGTGTTCCAACATATTTTGTTTTGCAATTACCAAAGTTGAAAAGCTGGCCTGAAAAAAAGGGGTCATGGAGTAAATCTGTCTTTGCCAGAACATGTAATAGGGTCATGGTGAATTAGCTGTATTTCAATGGAAAATTGAATGTGGTATAAAATTGTTTGTCAAATGATGATGATCCTTGCCCATTTTAACGGCAAAGATGATTTTTACCCGTTTGAGATAAATGAAATAATGGAACAATTGGATAATCAGAAAAGTGGTAAGAGTGTTGTGAATAAATAAGTGCTCAGTTGTAACAAGATGGGAATGGAGTATGGGATTACGGTAACAAAAGATTTAAGTGCAAATCAAAACTAACGCTGTGGCTGGAGAGAGTTTTGTTCAGGCACCTGGCAATGAAAATTTTCTCCAGTTCCAATCATTTAATAATAGTCAGGATGATGAGACAGAAACTGTAAAGTGCGGGGTGCTAAAATAGTCCAATTTTGATTTAACCCAGAGAACATCAGGCTGTAGATTATTTCTGGGTGTTATAGTTTGCAGAAGTAGATCATGCAGTTCTATTTACCCCAGCATGACTGACATTTTTCTGGCACCAAATGTATGCTTAATGACAGCATTAGTCCCTCACTGCACATTTCTATCTATTTGGATATAAACTGCAGCAGGAAGCTCTATAACTGTTGTTGCTCAGTCTTAAAAGAACGAAGAGCACATTGTACTGGTTTGTTGCTTTTCCAGTTATTGAAAGGGATATTAATTTCCTCCATTACCAATGCACAAGCTACAGCATGTGACATGTACAAGATGCACTGTATTTCTTCACCCAGGTTACTCTGACAGCAACAATCTACTGGAGGAACTCAATGTGTCGAACAAATTCTGCGGGAGGAAAGGACCTCTGACAGCATTGCTCACATCCATAATTTCTATCAATGAGGAGGACAAGGTTATAAAGCACATGTAAAACACCACCAACTGCAAGTTTCCCTCTAAGTCACACACTATCTTGATCTGGAAATATGTCACTGGTTCTATACACCATCATTGCTGGTTCTATACATTGGAACTGTCCCTCCAACATCTGTGCAGAAGGACCTCAGTGGCTCACCACCACCTTCTCAAGGATAATTAGGGATGGGCAATAAATGTTGGCCTAGCCAGTGACGTACACATTCTAAAACATGAATGAAAAAATATGTAAAAAATACTGCTGTCATCAGGAAACCTGACTGGGCACCTTCAGTATTGACTGAAGGTTGCTCGAACATATTCCAAAGTCCACAGTGTGCTACATCTAATAGGGAGTGTTCTTTTTCCAGTGTTTAACCATTGTTATACTCATTAAATGGATGCCTCAATAATTATACCACTATCAGCATTACTTGAGGCATTATTATTCCCATGGCCAACCATTCAGGGTGGGTTGAGGGCATGCCCATCTGTGAGAGGCTATTCCCTGAGGGTCCAAAGACAACACATTCAACCTAAACCCCACTGATGAACAATGTATTCCCAGGTTCAGGTTTTACAAGTCTGTTAGCATTGAGGAGGTATGTTCTGTTAGACAACCTTCAGCCATAGTCTCATGTTCAGACTACTCTCAATAAGGAAGACAAGGTCACATTGACTCACTATTTTCTTATCATGGGATATTTCCAAGCAGGTGAAGTCAAGTCTCCAAATCTGCTGCTCATTGCTGTATGACAAAGAAACAATTTCATCCGCTTTTCATCATGAGAAACAGGTGACATCTTGGGCACTGGGATTTGCTACATTGCTGGCTTTCCATAAGTGCAGGTCATCACATACTGCAGTTATAAGGGGTTCCCTTAAGAATCTGCACTACTGTACAAATAGGAAATGTTTCCACTTCTTCATTGTGCAGGCTGAAGTGGATCACAATGAGAATTTCTTCATGGTTAATGAAATGATTCCAGGAACAATATATGACTCTCTCATCTTGAGGGAGTCTATGCTGCCAAATATTTTCAGTGTCCAGATGAATGTATCCTGAGAATAAGACGTCTCATTTATTTCTTTAGTGCATATACCAGTGTATTCTCCAAGCAAAGCAGCTGAGTGCAGATGCTATGACAGCCATGTAAATACCAGACTACAATAGAAAGTACCATAGGCTTTATGAAAACAAGACTATGCTGCCTGGATTAGTCTGAAGCACCTTGCAGTACACTCCAATATGGAGACTTCACTGTTCCTTGCTGAATACTGTACAATATTTGCCAACCAAAGTCAGCAGCTGATGATGGATGAGGAAAAGTCAGGAGACCCACAGGCTGAGGGCAATGAGCTGAGTCTGAAGAGCAGGAGGAGGAAGGTGGTGGTTGTTGGGGTGATTTCCAGGCTCAGCATCCACAACCTCATTTGCTTTCTTCATGGAGCAAACAGGCACTGGCCACAAACGATGCAAAAAACTCCCTCAAATGAAGATTCTCAAATGCAAATCAAGTGACTTTCTACACATTACAATCCCTAACACCAAAATAGTACAGCAGTAATTGAGTAAGAGAATCTAGATAATGCATGACATCCTTTCTCATCATGATTTTCAGGCTCATCTCTGCTGAATGTTACAAATAAATGAATAAATACCTGCTCCAATTACTTCAATGTTTCACTTCAAAATTTCTTAACTTATGGTAATTTGGTTGAAGAACTCAGACTGCATCAATTACATTTTTTTCTCAGGATCTCTACTTTGCAGGTATAAGCAGTGGTGTAACAGATCACCATAACAAACTTGTAAGGACAATAAATTTCTTTCATCTTTGCTCCACTGTGCAGGAATTTTCAATCCCGTGGAGACTGTTGGGGCCATCCCTTCCCAAGTTCTTTTAAAGATGATTCTGACAAGCCTCTTGGCACTTCGAGCTCACTTGACCTTCCTCTTGACATGTATCTCGTTGACCACGACCTACAAGTTTCTCACTCTTTCCTTTGCACCTCCTGTGTGCTCCAGGGCTGAGCAACAGTGTGTGCGGCAGTTGCACGGCTACCATGAGGAGTATGCCTTTACGAGCTGACAGCCTTTCTTGAAAGCTGTGCTGCAAACTGTTGAAAGAAGTGTGGAGGTGAAGGAGGTGCTACTGGTCATTGCACAGAGGCTGTTATAGCACTTCTGGGTGCAAATCACTCAAATGATGTTTCAAACTGGATTTCTGGCCCCCTCTACTTTTATTTGCAGGAGGTGCAAGTTCATTTTAGCGCTTAACTTCTGCATATCAAAAATAGATGAGATCCATTTTCAGGACAAACATTTCCTTTAGGAAAATCAAAAGTAAGCAAATAAATTGATTTCAGGCATTCAAATGTTGTGGCAAGGATAGGTGAAGAAAATCAATTTGGTTATTTTTACTTTCAAAGTATGTAAGTTATTTAAATTGAACACCATCAGAAGTGCTGAAATTACAAAATCATAACAAAATTAAGCAATTAGGAATAAGCAGAAAAGTCATATGCAATCTCCTTCATTACAGGAATTACAGCAATGGAATATGTCACAAGAAAGGAAGACAGTTTCAAAAGATGACAGACAATCAAAAGTCTTTCCGGAGGGAGAACAAACATGTCTCACAGAATAGCACCATGGGAGAATAATCAGGAATGATGAGGCAATAATCCATAGATCTTCAGCACGATCTTATCTCAATCAGAAAATATACAAGAACAGTGTGAGAATCACATTAACAGAAGAGGCTCATTGAGAAAGATGAAAGGTTAGTCAATGAAACTAAGGTGATTTGGACAAAGTGGTCGTTTATATTCCCAGAAAATAAACTTGGATTAAGTGGAACTTGAACTAATAAATTACTAAGAATCCATACACACACATTTTTATATGTGGTTATAATTTTAATTTTTAAATCTAATAAACTAACATATTGGTAAACTGGGACCATGATCAAGATGGATAACAAATATATATCTGAATTTAAAAGATATTTAATTAGGTCTGTTTCTCATTTTTTTCCCCTTCCTATCCATCCTTGCAATCTAGTTCACATAATTAATTGTTTTCTGAAAATTTATTTGAAAACCCTTGGATGACAGAACCTGATCTCAATTTCCTGATATATCTCACCTTTTATTTTTTGCATCCTTGTGAATATTCTTTTCAATGAACCATAGCACTTCAACCAGACTTCTAAACAAAATATTAAGTAATCATATTTACATGGAACTAAGTCCCCTTAAATATCAGGATATGAAGTTTTAATTACATACCTGTCATATCAAATATTGTTTAGCTGTATTAAAATTCTCCATATTTATGACATTTTCTTGATTTCATTTATTTAGGAACATCATTCCTAGACTTGTGTACTGTAATATTTTGTATTTAGTTAATAGTGCAATGCATGTTTTTTATTTTTTTGTTGGATTTGTTGCTGAAAAACCTGCATTTATTACCCAATCCTAATTACTTTCAGTAGTAATCTTAGAGCTTCTTGTATCACTGAAATTGAAGTAATGATGAAGCCCTCACATCTGTTTGCCTGATAGCTTTGGAAATAGTTTACTAAACATCTTTATCTCAGTCACCGCAGAACATTACAAGTGCTCTGCTTGGCTGAATACAATAAGCTCAGAACATTAGACTTTATGTAGTTTACTGCAGGAAATTGCCAGGAAATTGCAGGAAATTGTGATTATATCATCACAATTACAATTACATGCTTTCCCTGAACAATTACAATAACACCAGTTCACTTGTCACCAGAGGGAATCCTCTGTGCACAAAAAATTCATTATAAGTTCCTTAATTCAATAAAGGAACAGTACTGAAAAAAAAATTAGGGCATTCTAGTGTAAACAACAAATCAAATAATCAGTTTTTCTTAGCTCAATAATCTGTATGTTCTATAACAACTTACACATCCTACAATTACTTCCAGAAATACCTTCTTTGTTCAGTAAACTGTTCCCTCATAAGTAAGTGATGAATTAAATGTTATGAAAAGTGAAATATATCATCTATATCTATCTATAATTTGAATTTTATGCTGAGAAAAAGTGACTGGATAACTTGAATTCATAATTTTAAGAGGAGCATACATTAGAATACTTGTACCTGTGAGTCCATCGGTCATATTACTGACCTGCGTTACAGAGGTCTGGACTAATAATCTAGAAGATGTGAGTTCAAATTCCAGTGTACCCACTTGAGAATGTGAATTGAATTATTAAAAATCTTTATGTCCATATCAATAACCAGAGAAATTGCTTAAAAGAATTCAGTTGTCATTGTCAGTCATTGAAAAAAAATTGTTTTTACATGTCATTTAGTAAAGGAAACATTTTAAATGGGATGTAGAAACAAAGAGACTGAAGGTACACATCCACAAATCTCTGAGGCTGACAGAATAAGTTAAGAAAACCATACAAAAGAGACATAAAGGATACATGACTATAATAATAGGCATGGATTACAAAAGTAAGGAGGTTATATTAAGACTTTGTTCAATGAGGTATAAACTTGGTTGCAACTGTGGTTGTAGTACTGTAATCAATTCTATCCACCACACTTTAAGAAGGATGTGACAGTTTTTGAAAGAAGCTGAAACTGTAAGAAGGACAGAAGATCAGTTATGTGGAGAGTCCAGTGAAACTAAGATTGTTAGCATTGTAAATAAACCATGGCCTAGAAATGTTTTGGGGTCACACTAACACATCACAAAGTACAAACACTTCAATTGGAAGGTGCACAGAAATTAGTTGCGGGGTTTTCTTGTGTAGTTCTATGATGAAATTGACACTGTGAGGCATCATAGGTTCTCACAGTTGTCAACAAGTGGTACAATGGGTGTGATCTTTGCTTCAGCTGCAGGGGAGTGTTGCTTCTTAATGAATGGATGTGACAATGATGTGAAAGGGACAAAATGCTCTCAGGAGATCGGGAGATATGCTGGTGAAGTACAATGCCCACAGACGGCATTTCTTTTGTGCCAGTGGGCCACAGTGACCCTCAAGGGCTACAGCCAGATGCTCCTGTACTTCAGAGTCAGAATCAGAATTATTATCACTGATTTATATGAGTTAAAATTGTTGTTTTGTGGCAGTAGTACAGTACAAAGACATAAAAATTATTATAAATAACAAAAATGGTGGGAAAAAAAGGAATAATGAGGTAGTGTTCATATGTTCATGGACCGTTCAGAATTCTGATGGCAGAGGGGAAGAAGTTGTTTCTGAATCATTGAGTGTGGCTCTTCAGGCTCCTGTACCTCCTCCCTGATGGTAGTAATGAGAAGAGAGCATGTCATGGATGGTGAGGGTCTTTAGTGATGCATGCCGCCTTCTTGAGGCAATGCCTCTTGAAGATGTCCTTAATGGTGGGGAGAGTTGTACCCATGATGGAGCTGGCTGAGTCTACAGTTGTCTGCAGCCTCTTGTGATCCTGTGCGTTGCAGCCTCCATATCAGGCTGTGCTGCAACCTATCTATGAATGCCTGCATTGTGGGGAAGCTTGCAATACAGACAAAGGTCTATAACTGCTCTACCTGCTCCTGTTGACTTAAGGATAAAAAGTATAAATAAATGACCTAATATAGTAGTGAGCAGTAAATTGAAAGATGCAACAGAGATCTGTGGCAGTATTCTGGAATGATCATGGTAACTCTACAGAAACAGTTACCATAAAACTGATCTCCATGGTCAAAACATTCACGCACTACTGAGGTTGTTGAAGGTCACATAGCTTAGTGAGACCAAAGAATGCTGTTTGATTGTTGGCCCAATCCAACCAGATTTTTAGGGAAAATGGGGTTAGTAAAACCTGATTGTTCTGTGAATAAATCACAATTGCCTTTTTTGCTGCAAAAAGAGATGAGTTTCCTGACAGGTGCTAATATACCTAGAATATGCAAAATTGGTCTACTCTGCATTGATAATTACAGCACAACTCTGTTTTATCAAAGTTACTTGAACAAATTTATAACCCCATGTGCTCTGTAAGCAAAAATGTTGCCTTACAAGAATGTGGCAATGGAAAGTGGCATGCATAAGATCCCAGTACTGGAGGAAGGCAATGTAATAGAGCTGGGGATGCAAACAAAATATTTACAAGTGATGATGAATGAGTCAGCAAGCACAGGGACGAAGAATGAACATGAGATCCTCTCAGCTCGCTTTTGGTTGGCCTCAAGTTTACGAAAAATGAAGGAATACCAGCTAGGAGAGTTTTGGCATAGTTGGGGTTCACAGTTGACTGAGAAACAGAAAGTCCAAGGGCTAAAGTCACAGAAGCAGAAGAGGGTGTTTTTAGCACTGGAACAATTATGGGATCAGAAGATCGGTTCGGGTCAAATGGGTTGTAAGCATACTGCTTCTGCTTGAGATAATGGCCATGGAATGAAATGGAGTATTTGCTGAAGATGCAGAATTTGTGGAGGAGCTGTGAGTCAATGGCGACAGTCTTCCAAAGTTTAATTGGATTAAATTGTGGGTCATTCAGGCCTGAATGTCAGACAAAAAAAGCTTTACTGTTTAGCTCCTCATGTAAAACTCATAGAAAGCATGGTGAGCTGATTACCTAAAATTCTCCATAGTCAGCTCATTTGAATAATTATTCACAGTTGCCTACGCAGCTTTATTTTGTGAAGGGAGCTGCACTAATGATGAATGCATTAAAACTTAACTGGATGTTTAAAGATAAATTGGAGTATGTGGAAACAAACATTTCAAACTTTATGATGTTTAAAACCCTCTTAAAACACTTGTCAAATTTTTACAAGGGCAGACAATGTTGATTGAGAGCAAACTCACAGAGAACCCCAATGCGGCACACTGATACAAGACTGGAGTCAGGAGAAACGCAGGCAGTAACTGGAAGGAATCTTGCCTCAGAGATCAGAAGAGGAATCCCAACATGAACTGGATCTTCACAAAGGAATAGAGAACATAGGACTGCTCTAGAGTAAACCACTCTAAGCAACTAGGAGCCAAATTATACCCAAAGGTAGACCAATACTCTGGCAACTAGTGCTAGAGAAACCCAGCTACTTATGCTGGGCCCCTAATGAGTGTCATTATACAATCAGTCCAGCATGGAATCCATGTGCTGTACAACAAGGCATCTAAGGGGCCAAATGAAGGGCCAGTACTCAGAACCATGACACTAAACTGGAGGTCTTAAAGGCCTCCTATTACTTCCTACTTGTGAACCACCTCTTGGGCCTCAGTATGATGTTGTAAGTGTTTGGCAGAGTTACCAATCATCTGGAATTAGCCAGGAGTCTCCACTGAACTCAACTGAAGACTAATCTCCAAGCCTATCAGCAGCCAGGGTGAAAAATCGTAGAGGCATTGACAAAACAAGTGCATCTTCAAACAAAAAAAACATAAATACTTCCTGTTTCTGTCACAAAAATGATGGCGATGAGAAGTAATTTTTGACTGCCAAAAATCCTTGAGTGATGAGAAGTCATTTTGCTTTTTAAATGGATGGGAGGGAGGGAATTGCAAGGAAAGGTGTATGAGCTAACAAATCAAAGGATGATGTTGGGGGGGGGGGACTCATCTATGGAGACAGTCAGTCAGAGTTGGAAATACCTGGGGTGCATAAATATCAGCAATTGACTTTGAGAATGAAGCAGTTTTGATCTACAGGTAGGTGAGACTGGTACCTGTTTTCATCCTGGTATTAGCAGGAGGCCCCTCTGTTCTTCCATACAATGCCGTTAAAGTTACTGTGTAGTCAGTGTTTGGCAGAAGACCTTGAATTTGGTAAAATTCAGTGGATGGATTGAGTGCGACTATCAGAACATCTCTTCCTAAAGAGAGACAGAAAGGAACATCAGGCAGTGTGGCACAGAACTTCATCCACTGCTATATGCCATGCAATAAAATTTCAACAAAGGGAATTTCAAAACCAGAGCTAATCGTATATACGTTATGAACTCATGCATTCAATGCTTGCAACAAAAGAGGCTCATCTCACATATGCTACCAAATTGCCTCATTAGTTTGTGCAATAAAGGGCAAATCTCTGCCCCAATCTATCAACATTCCCAGAGTTGCACAGAGGAAGTCAGAAAAAATAATACAAAAAACAAGTTTAAACAAAACTACTACTGCTAGCCCCGTTAGAATACCCCCTGATTTACCCAGGGATAGTGCACAGGCTTCAGCAGTTGCTACTGGCAACCCTTCTCTCCAAACAGAAGTTTGGGAAAAGAACTAACTTGTTTCCTATTTTCTGAGTGTCATCCAGTGATGGACAGTGAAGCAATGCACTGTGATAGGGACGTGATCACATGCCTTACTATCAAGTGACAACAACTTGCATTAAAAGCCGTGATGTCAATA
>JARFYF010000052.1:97142215-97155394 GCA_030265395.1 Rhina ancylostomus
GATGCTGGAATCTGAAACAAAAACAGAAATGCTGGAAGAACTCAGCCAGTCAAGCAGCATCTGTGGAATGAGAAATCCAGTTAATGTTTTGGGTCAGAGATCCTTCAGAAGATCAAAGTTGTTTATTTCTGACTAATTCATTAATTATCAGTTCTTATGTTATTTAGATTAAAATGGATGTTTGTTTAGCTCTGTTTTCACTCAAAAATGCATTATTTAGATTGCCCAATGTCAACTGGTGCATCTAATAGTTATAAGAACAGAGACGTGAAAATCTGGAATTGCTGTGGCAATACACTGGTGAGAGATCAGTTGAATTCCCAAACAGCGTTTTGGCCAAAATCTTCCTCGTCTCTTTTCTGTAGCTGTCAACAATAAAATTACAACATACTTCTGTAAATTCAGAGCTGATTTCTGTAAAGACCTTGCTCCTGTGACAAATGTGTTTTTTCCTTTTTGGGGCTACTGATTCTTTTTGCTGAGGATATGACAACCCTCTTCAGTCTAGCATTCCAGTTTTGGCAAATTCAATATTACTTCTAGAATTTATTGATATTTACTTAAACAATAGCTTAAAACATTGTTAGTCTTCTCTTAGCAAAGTCTTAAAGTCTTATGAATCACATGGAATGGATTTTGCAATGGTAATGATAAAAAAATTTACCAGTGTTCTTTACTTCATGAAACCAGCAACAACGTCTGGATTTTGCATATTATTAGTTCAGAAATCCTGGTTGCTGTTACAGAATTGGACCTGCTTTGCAGTCTTTTCCACTCCCATCAAGGAAATTCATTTGAACTGCTGAAACTTTCAGATATTTGCAAACTCAACAAATGCTCTGCAAACAGTGCAAAATAGGACAACTTACCTAATCATGGATTAATTGGCATAATTATTGGTGAGTAAACTATTAGGCATTAACAATTTTATTTGCAGTTCTTGCAGTATGATTTCCTCACATGAATATTCAAAAAATTGGATTTTGAAATAATGCTTCTATCAATTTTTTTAAAGAAAAATCTATGGTATTTCAGGTATTAGAACATAATAATATATAAAAATAAAGTACCTTCTTTATTTGGAACTTCAAATAATATCTTAAACAATAAAAATTGTACTTTTTTTGTGATTTGCTGTCTGCGAGAATTCTTTAATGCAACTGATTTGTTAACCAATGTAATGACAGCTCAGGTGCAGGGCACCAGGCATCACTAAAACGATGCTTGACGTCAATGGGGAAGGAGGTATTCACACCAGAGATCTTTGAGGAGAACTTTCTTAGGTCACCTATTTGAAAGCAGGTCACACAGCCGCCAATAGTGAGGCAAAGGAGTCCAAGAGTATAGAACTGGATAAATATAAATATATGAGCAGGTTAACAGAGATAGAGCCACAGAAGAAATTTGAACACAATGGACATTAAAGTCATATTATTTGTTGTTACTAAGGCACACAATTTACCTTTGGATCAATCAAAAGTTTTGATATATTATTCATTAATTGCTTGACAAACCCATGTTAAGTTCCTTCCATCACTGGTTCCCCTTCCTGTTATTGCATCTTCTGTATTGGAGACAGTTCCAAAATATTTCTTTAGTACCTCAGCCATTCCTTCATTCCCAATAGCAATTTCTCCAACTATTGCTTTCATGGGACCCACATTTATTTCTGAGTTCATTTTCATATTTGTTAGACCTCTCTTAATCTTATTTTAATGTATTTTTTGCTAATTTACTTTCAAATTCTCTTCCCATTTTATCATATTTTTGATAATTCATTGCGAGTTCCTGAAACATTCTCAATCCTTAGGTCAACTATTTGCTGCTGGTATCATATAAGCTTCACCTGAATTCCATTTCTCTCTCCATAGATGCAGCCCAAATTGTTGTGTATTTCTGATATTTTCTGTTTTTCTTAATGATGCAAGCTTCTTCTTTTACTATAACACAATCCTTATCCTCTTAGCAATGTAAGGATTGTTTTTCCCATGGATTTCTTAATTTTTCAACATAAATTCTGAGCAAACCTTTTTCAATTTGATGCAAGATCATCAGAATGAAGCATTGATTCCCTTTCCATTGATCCTGGCTGACATGCTGATAATTTGCATCATTTTCAGTTTTTATTTCAGACTTTTGCTATTGGCAGAATTTGCCTTTGTATTAACAATACTGCATATCTTGAGGAAGTGACAGGGTGTTCTATAAATGTAAATGTTTTGAAATAATTTGCCTTCCAAGGTAAAAATAAATTCTCTTGGAAAATAATGTAGAATGTGAAGGAAAAATCACCATAGGGACTTCAAAGAAAGTTCCTATTGTTGGCCCATGGTCCTCAGATGCATTGAGTCAGGTCTGTGAATTGAAACACTTTGAAATACAAACTGACGAAAACCCCAGCAGGCACTGTCTTCTATATTCGCAAGGCAAAACCTATTGTTGAAAATCTGTCCCAGCTGGCAAGATTTTTAAAAGGAATGTGGGAAGAATATCTGGATTCAGATATGCTGAGCCAATTTTTGTTAATTTTATTCCTTGTGAATCTTGGCACTCCTCCAAGTTAGACCCATTGAGCACCCCTGAAGATAAAAGTTACATTGAGAACTAGAAGCCATACATTCAACTGCCAAGTACTCAAATTCTGCAATTTTCTCCCTAAATCCTCCTGACCCTCTATTTTTCTATTCTAAAGAGACAATCTTTCAAACCTATTTTGTTATCTGCCTAATGCATTTGCCAATGTATTTTGATAACATGATGAAAAACAATGGGAATTTTTATATGAAAAATACAAAAAGATGAAAGTTATTATTTTAACTAAGATACTACATAAATGTTGATAGCATGTATATAGAAAGATAAGAAGGGAGCCTGCATTTATATAATCTCTTTCAAGCCTAAGGACATTGCAAAGAGCATCACAGCCAATGAGTCATACAATTAACAATCATTTCAGTCAATTTGCATACAACAAGGCCCAATAACAGAGATGACCTTGTCAAAATGGTTGATTTTTGTTTGAATGGAAATAAAAATATTGCTGCAATCATTAACAGAAGTACACAACAACATGGCTTGCAGAAACAGGGCAGGAAATTGATTTTTTGTACTCTCAGGTGAATCTGAGTTCCTAACTTGAGATTGGAGTTTACAATTGACTTTACTGTTATTGATCATTAATGTCACTCTTCATGCTTGCCTTTGGTGTTGATCAAGCAAACACAGACAATACTTGCTCTCCTGGTGTCACTGGATAGTAACAAAAGCATTTCCTCAATCAAACAAAAAACATCAAGGTCATTGCATATAACCAAACATTGCAATCACACAGAAACAGTGAAGCATTCTGCAGCACACATCACAGCTGTGCACTGCAGTAAAATTCTAAATATTGCAATCTCAATGTAATTATGCAAACTTCAATGTTACCTCAATCATTTTATTATCAAACTCTGACAATTATAAAGTGTACTGCTAGATATAAATAATACCAGTTACTGTATTCATATCATGAAAGTTTAGCATCTTACTACAATGCTCCAACTATTCTTGAGAAAAATAAATGATTAATTGGGGTAGGAGTTGGGCAGAGACAAGAATATTTCTACAAAATGTGTCCCAGAAAACAACACTCTAAAAAATGCATGTTAAAGTGGCTTCTGTCAGCTTTTTACAAGACCTCCGGGCTCAATCTTTTTATTACATGAGATCCTAGGTGTCATCTGCCTTGCAAGACTAAACTAATACAAAGGTCCTGTCATTGTGAATGCTGCAGAGCAGGAAGAAACTGATTTGGGGAATATATTGGGGTCTGGGATGAAGAAAAGATAACCGTGGGTGAAATGCCAGGAAAGGGGATAGGTGAAAGGGAGAAAGAACTGATGCTGAGATTATTGGTGGGAGTAAGGGTGGGTAGGCACACTGTCAGGGTTGAGTGATTAAGATGATTAGTAAAAAGGGGTATTTGTTTGCATAGACAATGGGAGTAGTTGTAATGGTCATACATGGAAAACGGGTGGGGGCAATCAGCAATTATTAAACATAAACAGATAGAAACTACAGACTGTCTGCCAACGGCCCCACTTGGGGTGAGCCAATTAACCAGTGCCCTCTGGCAAAGACCTGTCTCAGCGCTTGACGACTGCAGCATTTATGAGCCTCATAAGCACAGAAGGATTTTATATAAGTGATGTCAAAAGGGGTGCTGCATACCATTTGACATCCCTGCACATGCCCAGTATGCTCTGTGTACTTGGCACATGTAAGCTTGGAACAATTAGCTCTAATTTCGTTAACAGCTGGACATAAATTCTGAGTGAGTGGATTTAAAAAAGATCACATAGAGCACAAAACCATTCTGCTATCTGGTAGAATTTCTAGGCTTGTGAAATTGTTAAATGTATTATTTTAACAGCTTTTTTGTTTTATATATAAATTATTTGAGGATAAATACAATTAGTTACCGCATGATTCTTTAACCTTGACTCACAAAGCTAATCATCTGGTATTATGCCTTCACAAGCAGAACACTAATGCTATTTCACTCCTCACAAGTATCTTAAAACCTTTCGAGTTTATATGTAGCTAATTTCTGGAAAAACTATAATTGGAGTGGTTCTGGCAGCTTCAAGGCCCACTCTTCAAATGAATGAGTATTTAACACTGACTTTATTTTGAAACATCAAAAAAACAAACATCATCCTAAGCTGTTGACAGCAGCCAGAAGGAAAAAACAGCAGAAGGTGGCTGTTGCTGGAGACCTTTGGCACAATCTCTGGCAAACAGTGGATGTTTGGCTATTGGACCTGGTGTAGATAAGACAGATTGGAGATAGGATGCCGTGACGGTTCTGGGAAAATTGGCCATCAGAACAGGGTGAACAATTGGCAGAAGGTTGGCCATCACAACACTGTGGAGGACTGGTGCTAGTGTGCAAGACTATGGCACAGGGACATTGTGGTAATCAGGATAGACTGGTAGATTTCCTTTTACAGTTAATGTCTCTCCATAGTTAAAAAATAATCCAGCAAGGGACAGAGAAAACCATGTTTACTGAAGTTGGAGATGCCTGTTGACTGTAATAAACTCCATTGCTTAATTGCTGGGAACATGAACATCAAAAATAAATAGTTGTGTTAAACAGAATATGAGCAGTTAAAGAATTATAGCTTGCAAGGTTCTTTTTCATGCTCCTCTTAATAACAAAACCCAGTATTTTATTGGGTTGTCCAAATGAATACATAGTGAAAGGGAAGGAAATGCAAAATCAGAAAAGAATTTCATTATTGGTGTACTTAAAGATCCAACCAAAGGTCTCAGAGTAGCTTGATCTTCTCTATCAGTGAATTATGAACATTCAGCCTGATAGGGGTAAAAATATGAGTTAATGTTTTAGGTTGATGTTCCTTCATCTGATTTGTTAATTCTGTTTTCTCCCCCTCTCTCTTCTTTCTGAGCTGTCTGATTAGCTCAGCATTTTCTGTTTTATTTTTCATTTTCCTGGGATGGATTAAACAGCTAGCTAGCTAATCACTGAAGATCAGTTAAGATCAAGTGAGGAAGCAAGAGCGGCAGAATTTTAACAACCTTTTGGTCATTTATAACAGTTACCTAGGGTACAGCACTTTGGGATAAACTGTACTTCACAGCAGATGGAAAGATCTTGTACCTTAGCATGACCAAATATCCCTGCTTTTTCTGGGATTGTCCTTGAAGGAGGTACAATGTTCCTGAGCAAACTCTGTACTCAGCCCACAAGTAAACTTCCTGAGCAAACTATGTTCCCAGACTACAATATTTATCCCCAAGTTACAGAAAATGAACTGTCAACATTGAGATTGATTGCTGCCACAGAACCCTTGAGTTTGATGTTGCACCTACGCAAGCTGTGGAAACATCCATCTGCAAACTGTGATCTGAAAGGTTGCAGGGTTAGCTAAATGCTTAAGTTTCACTGCTAGCAACAGGAGTATGTGCTAGTAGCATTAGGACACACCAAACTTGCAATTAGGGTTTCAAGTATGCATTTGGCTCCTTACTACATGCCTGCTTTGGGACACAAAATGCAAAACCAGAAAGATGCACACGCTTCTTCGGCACCAGTTCAGGGGTTCTAATTAGTTTGCCTTGTGAAAAGCAGGAGCTACGTGGATGAGGTTTTTTGACAACAATGTAAATTTAAACTCTGGGGTCCACTCTTCATGTAGTCCTGTAAAATAAATGGCATTTGCTAAGTCTAGCAGTGATGCTAAGATTATTTCTATGGTTCCCTTGACTCATGACTTTTGGTCTCTGAAATGACTTTTTTTTACTTTTCCCTTTCAGCAGACTGTAACGTCACTAGATTTATAATCTGTCATAGAGATTAGTTTACATTCTTCACGTATAACTTTACATTCAGCTGAATGTCCATGTTTACATCCCTCAAATCTTTAATTGTTCTCTTTAATTTAATACAATAGTAATGTTTTTTAAGATGAATTCCATATTTATCTTTGAATTTAAAACACCCCTACCAGATTAGCTTTCTTTTAAGAAGCTTTTGAGCAACAAAAGGCAAAAGTAAGATTTTAAACAAATATCAGTATGTTGGCAACTAACAATGAACTTTGCAGTTAGCAAGAATTAAAAAAAATTAACTAAGCAAAGAAATGTTAAATATACACACTAAAAACGTGATCTGTTTTTATTCTGTAATTATTTTAAATGTAATGCTGTTCTGAAAGACTGTGAAAAATGATTTATTTTTGCACTATTTCACTAACATATAAGGAAGCTCAGATTCGTTTCACATCTAACGTAACTCTTTTACTGTTCAAAAAGAGAAAAATTTCAAAACGACTGTCTCAGACCACTGCGATTTTATTAACCATTGTGCTGAAAGGTTAGCCCTAATTTATTAGAACTGGCACTTGCAGCAAAATTTTCCTCTTGGTTTGGCTGAATTTGTCTGAGAAAATATCTTCTTACCTTTTGTAAGTTTGTAAAGCAGAGATCATTGTACACGATCTTGTTTAAGTGTGGCTAATCACACTTCATTGCCTCTCCTTCTTGATTTCAATGTTTCCCTCTCCTAATTTCTCACTGTCTGGCTCATCCTGCTCCAACTACTCTTCACGTTTCCCTACTTTCACCCTTTGTTATATTCCATTTTGTCCTCACCATCTAAACTGTTCCTATCCCAGTAATCCTCAGAGAATATCTGAATGTCAGTAATCATGACAAAAATAGCAGTGCTTCACATTTTACAGAAAAAATGACAAAACAATAAATAATATATTCAGTGTCCATTACTACAGGTGTTCCTTGGATGATGTGGATTACTGAGTTGACTTTAGTCAACCTAATGACTGTACTTCACAAGAAACTGCTCTGTGCTATTGGAGCAGTTCACAATTTATAGTGTAGACATATCAAATTTACTTAATCTGTCTGCTTTGCTCATAAGGTCAGAATGCCAGAGTGCAGCTAACTTCAATTACTCCTTTTAAATGGGCAATCACTGGAAAGAACAGGCAACTTAAATGGCATTGCAGTCTTGAAATTTTTGGGAGAAAATTTTTTTAAGAAAGAACACTTGCTTTTCAATGTTTTTCACAAACTCATGAGGTTGCAAAGAGCTTTGCAGCTGATTGAGAACTTTTATAGTCTGTTGTCACGTAGATAAAGCCAGATCCAATAGGGGCTGCACAGAGGTATAGCCCACCAACCTAGCCTCAATCCTAGGTTCAGCTGCTGTCTGAGTGGAGTTTGCACATTATACCTATGATGATGGAGGTTTGCTTTGCGTAAGGCAGTTTCCTTCTAATGGCAAAGATATATAAGCTGGTAGATTAATTGGTCAATGTAAATTGCCACTAGTGTGAAGGTGAGCATTAGAATCTAGGTGGAGTTGCTGGGAATGTGGGGAAAACTGATGAGTGTAAATGAGTACTTAGTGGTTGGTGTGGATTCAGTAGGCAGAAGGTGCTGAATGACTCTCTGATTCCTTGACCTATTGTACAGAGCATAGTCTCTTAAACAGCAATAATGACAAGATAATAAATTATTTTATCATGCTGATGGGAGATAAAAATTGAGCACATCACTAGGGATAAGTCTCCAGCTCTTCCTCAAAATAATGCCTCAGAATCTACTACCTCCACCTAAGAAGTCTCAGTTTGACACTCTACCTGAAAAACACCTCTGACAGTGCAGTAGGCTTTTTTATCACCACAGGTTATTTTTTGTGTCAATCTCTGGAATGGTACTTCAACCCAAACGTTCTGACAGACAGCTTACCCACTAAGCCACAGCTAACAGCTGCAGCAGCACACATTCCGTAGACTACTTGTGATGCTTTTCCTTTTACCCTTGTATATATTTTCTATTTGTAACTTTCATTCAATCTGCCAGGTCAACCCTATGGATCTTAGTTTTGTGTGCAATCAATAACCATGCCTCCACAGCCCTTTGGAAAGATTAACCTCCCTCTGAATGAAGAAATTTTTCATTTCAGTCCAAAATAGTCTACTCCTAATTTTGAGACCATAACCCTGAGTTCTGGTCTCTTCAGCCGGGAGAAGCACTCTCTCCTTACCTACCCTGCTGAGCTCTCTAACAATTTGGTATATTTCCATGAGATCTCCTTTTCATTATTCCTAACTCTAAAGAACAGAGGTCTTGCCTACATTTCTCTTTACATACGATGTGACCACTATCATGGGAACCAGTTTAGTGAATTTTCAGTGCAGTCTCTCCATTGTAGTTATGTTCTTTTTTTACCTTTTATAGGTGACGCATAGCAAACTGTATACATTACTCCAAGTGTGGTTTTATCAAAGATCTATAAACTTGCAGTAAAACATCTTTACCCTTGTACTCAAATGCTCTTGCAAAAAAGGCAAAGATATCATTTGTCTTTCTGGCAACCTGTTGCACCAGCATATTAACTTTCAGTGTCTTATGTACAAGGACAAACAGCACCATTTGAACTTTGGCACTTCCCAATCCTTAACCACACAGAAAAATAATAAAAGAACCCCCAACTACTTCTGCTACCTTAACTCTCAACACTCTAGCTAAAACCACTGGCATATGAAGGCACCAACATGGGGTCCAGAATCTCACATTCAAATATTATCGGGCAGAAACCCTTCCTTTGTCATATACACCAAACATACAATGTAATATCATATACCGTACACGTTGAAGTCCATTTCTGAAATTTGGTTCCACAGAACTTCAGAGTTGGAAATTCAGCTCCCATATGCCAAACATCTTGGGAATGCACTGGAACACTGTGAATTTCAGTTATATGCTTTTTTACATACTTTAATGTTGCCATTTTTTTGTACAGGTTTATCTGCAACTAGAGACCCACAATTATATCATTCATTAGCATTCACTAATTTTGGGAACTAAATAAAGTCTTAAATAGCTGTACTACTGGTTTGGGAAATTTGTCAAACAGTATTCTTGTTAAACTGTTGCAACTGAAAGTCTAAATGGCATGCTTATATCCAGAAGTTTTCAAACATGGCATGACAGTTAATGCTAAAGGATATATATAGTACTGAAGAGACAACAGTTTTTCATTCTGATCTCTGTAAGAACTACTAAAATCAATGTCACAGTGATAGAACTGCCATTTTCTACAGTGACACTGCTAATTATTACTGCACATTGACCCGAAACGTTGACTGCTTGCTTTTCTCCATGGATGCTGCCTAGCCTGTTGAGTTCCTCCAGCATCATTGTGACTTTCATCGAGCTAATAAATATACTCATCATTACCACCACAATGTTCAAGGATTATCTCCCCACAGAATTTTGCATCTACAATGAATTACCATATACTTTCATACTTAAAGAATCATAACACAAAAACATGGGGTGACATTAATAGCTGGATTAATTGAGAAAACATAGTTCAGTTTAATAAAGAATTCAGAAAAGTAGCAATCATATCAATAAACACTGTATTTATCAATATACTTGAAGACTGATATTAAGTGGGGAGTCCTCAAGTATATATAAAATGTTCCCATTTACCCCAATGATTTTACTTTTGTCTGAATCTAATCGATAATAAATGGCTAACACTTGTGTTGGTGCATCTAAATCTAATACCAATTGTCAATAGGAGGACTGATTCTGCAATCCATAGCTTTCAGTGGGAAACATCGCAGGCAACACAAGTGCACCACCTCAGGTTTCTGCTCATTAAATTTATTGGATGGAAAAATCAAGGTTCTGTGACAATGATGTGCTATCAATGCAGCTCCCTGCAGGAAGTACAGGATTGAAAATTGTCCACTACTAAATAAGTAACTTAAAATAACTTGCACAGAAACTCTATGATTCATTTTATTTTCATGTTGTTACAAATTAAAAATAAATATACACTTGTTAATTTTCAATGTAATGACAAGAAATGTTTCAAGAATATAAAAACACATCCTTTGAGTCTTTTCTATGATTCAAAAAGGTTCTGGCTAATCTTGTAGTTCAAGTCTATTTTGTATCTGATTTCTATATCTCTACCTTCCCTTAAATGTTCAAAAACGTATCAACCTCAGGGATGAATGACTGAGCATTCATAGTTCTCTGGCACAGAGAATTATAAAGATTTACAACTTGCTGAGAAAGGATTTTCTCATCTCAGTCTTAAATGGTGGATGCCCTTGTATTGAAATGATGACCCTGAACTCCTGGCTCTCTAGTTTAAGGAAATACACTCTTCACACCTACCCTTTCATTTAGAATCCTAATCTCCAAGGACATGACAGCACAGGAAAATCTTACTCAACCTTTCCTCATAGTATAACACTCTCATCTCATCAATGGTTCCTTTCAACTATATCCTTCCTCAAGTAGGCAGACCAAATCTGCCCACAATACTCTAAGTTTGTTCTTATTAAAGTCCTATACAATTTTAGCAATGTTTTCCATTTTTGCCCAATCACTATATTCCTTTGCAGAGTCTTTACTTCCATTTTACATTCCCATCCAGTTTCATACTATCATCAAACTTGGATAATCCTATTTACTGTCTTTTCAATCAAGTCATTAATATAGGCTTAAGTAGCTGGAGGCCTGGTGACACTACACCATTCCCCATCCATGTTAATTACTTACCCCCAATCTCGTAAGCTTTTATCTTTTATGTGGAACCTGAACAAATAGCATTGAATTTTCAAATCTACTTACTCATTGATACCCTTTAATTACATCCCCAAAATCTCCTTTAGATTTGTCAGGCATGATTTTCCTGCCACATTGAAATACCCTGCTTGCACAACCTTAATAATGGATTCTAAGCTCCAGGGAATTTTGGAAGTTCCATTATTTTGCAGTTGGCTCTTTCAGGACCTTAGAACAGAAGTTACTAGTTCTGCACTATTGGTACAGGAATAATTCTGAATCAAAATGATTGAAATAGTAGTATTAGAACATTTCATTAATGTGTAATTTAACATGAATATTTGCTCTATTGACAACATAAAGGGGAAAATACATTATCCATCTTTATGACCCAAATCAAATATCAAACCAGGGAAATTTATGCTTTAAAACATCAACATTTAAAGCAGTAAAATATTTTAAGGCTTACCTTTTGGTTCATTTTTTCCTTCGATTGTCAATTTATCTGTTGAGCAAGGGCATTGTCCTTCACATTTGACTGAAATCTGCTTCCCTGAAACGCATGCTTGATATTCCAGTTTGCACTATGAGGAAAAAAAGGAAAGATACTGAAGAATTATTCAATCAGACACAAACGTTCACTAAAATACTTGACTGCATACCTTTTTAATATATTGTTGTCCTGGGATAATTATGGAAGTTAATGAAACAGACACTATATAGTGTCAGTACAGTAAAGATGCAGTGCCTGGTTGCAAATAAGCTAACCTCACTTAGAAATATAAAGACAATTCATGCACCATTTCATGACATTGCAGGAACGTCATTTTGGGCTCTTGCATAGCCCTTGGTTGAAGCCCATCCAATGAGCCAGTCACAATTTTAAGTGAATGCTGTTTTTGTGAGATAATGCAAAGTCATTGAACTGCTAGCTGGATTTATAACTGGCTGCCAATTTACGATATACACATTTAATATTACTTCACAAAGTTAACATTTTTCTCTCTATGATAAATTATTTATTGACAATAATACTTGATTACCTTTTACTAAATTTTACTAGTTATGTCCCTTTGTCTTTGTAACATGGTTATAATGAAATGTTCTTTTCTATAACAATGTCATCTAAAATTCCATAAGATTTCCTCTTATTTGTTTATTACTTCAGACCAAAGATTCTATCCTCTTAACATAGAGAACATAAGGATGCCATTTAATTCATCAGCCTGCAATACCTCTGCAGAAGTGTTCATTGTACCATTCTGTTGCTCTTCTTCCACAACTCTGCTATTTTATTTTTCCTTTTCACTTTCCTTTCCATATTTCTGTAAACTCCTCCAAATCTATGACACTCAAGATATCTGCCTTCCTCTAATTCTAGTCTTGTAAGTACTTCAGTCAATCATTAGTGACTCTACCTTCAATTGCCTCCCCAAACGGTCTTTCTACCTCTCTTTCCATCTTTAGTCGATCCCTTTAACTCAGCTTCTGATCTGTGCTTTGATCTTCTTCTGTAGCATGATGTCAAATTTTGTCTGATTACTCTCCTGTGAAGTGCTGTCAGGCAATTTTACAACTTTCAAGGTGTTATTTAAATACATGTTGCTGTTGTTATTGAAAGTTAGAATGTATCTGCTTCTTTCCACCCTTTTAGTGAATGTATTCCAGAAAATGATAATGTTGTAGTGGCTAGCTACACTACTATAGAATAAAGACATGGAGTCTGTTGCTTGGACTCAAAAGTCGATTGCTTGACAGGGGCGCGGTGCGCCTTTTAATACTGAAAACTCTTCCCGCGCTTCAGTTCACGTGCTGATGTCACACGTGGGTCACCTGACCTTCCTGCGCGTGGGCTTTCCTAGCCCAATGATGGAGAAGGAAGAGGGCCCAGCACCACCTTGGGTCAGGGACCCCAACGACGCTCGCAATCTCTGGAGCCAGTTCAATACCGGTAAGGTGAGTCGCCACATCACCCCAACCCCTCCCACGCCCCCCCCCCCAAGAACTGCTGATACAGTCGCGCAAGCCAGAATTAAATAAACTATGACTTGGGTC
>JARFYF010000052.1:98009360-98021415 GCA_030265395.1 Rhina ancylostomus
TCCCTGCGGGACACCACTAGTCACAGCCCTCCAATCCAAGGGCACTCCCTCCACCACAACCCTCTGCTTTCTACAGGAAAGCCAATTCTGAATCCATACTGCCAAACGTCCCTGGATCCCTTGGCCCCTGACCTTCTGAAGCAGCCTACCATAAGGAACCTTATCTAAAGCCTTACTAAAATCCATATAGACCACATCCACTGCACTACCCTCATCAGTCTTCCTGGTCATCTCCTCAAAGAACCCTACCAGGCTTGTGAGGCAAGATCTTCCCTTCACAAAGCCATGCTGGCTGTCCCTAATCAGTCCATGACTCTTTAAATGCTCATAGATTCCATCTCTAAGAATCCTTTCTAACAGCTTACCCACCACAGATGTAAGGCTCACTGGTCTGTAATTCCCTGGACTACCCCTACTACCCTTTCTGAATAAGGGGCAACATTTGCCACCCTGCAATCCTCTGGTACCATTCCCATGGACAATGAGGACTCAGATCCCAGCCAACGGTTCAGCAATCTCCTCCCTTGCCTCACGAAGCAGCCTGGGGAATATTCCGTCAGGCCCCGGGAACTAAACATGGATAAATAAACTATGGCAAAATTATTTTCTTCTTGAATTTTTTTTCCTGTCTACAATGGAAACATTCATTTGAATATCTATAATTTTCCAAATCTAAATTATTATTTTGAAGTAACTTCAGCAATCTTGATGATATTATAAAAATTATAATCCACTTTATTGGGAAGCATTACTGACATGCTGATTCACCTTGTTTATCTAGCTCATTCTGGAGTATGAGAAAGAAATTGTTGAGAATAAGTTTGATGAGATTTCAGAGAAATTGGAACTGAAAAGAAAGCAGTTGTTGGAAAAGATTGGAAAACAAATTGAGTGCAAGAAGACGGAACGCATAGCTTGCCTGGCAAGAAAGCGAACACAGAAGGACACAGTCGAGAAATACTTGAAGGATTGTGAAAGGCTGGTGAATGAATGCAATCCTGTACATTTTCTTAAGGTTAGACTTTTTATTTAAATTCCAACATCGAGATTGCTGGCAAGGCCAACATTTAATGAGCATCCTTATAATTCTCACTAACTATAGTGTTAATGAAATTCTCTCAGCAGTCGATGGTGACGGTCAGAATTAAAGCATGATGTTAAATGTGTTAAATATGTGATTCCAACTTGCCTCAAAAAACATGGAGTGCATTTTGCAGTATTTTGTACATCAGAAGAAGGAATTTAGAGGGAGAAGACAATTCACAAATAGTTCAGTGCAGACATGAAGCGTGAATCATCTTATTTATTCTTGCAAGATTATTCTGTAGCTGTAATTACAGTTGCAAGCTTTAACATGCAAGATGGTGGAAATCTGGAATTCTTTCTTCAAAAAAACTGAGTTTAGGTCAATAAAACATTTTCAAAACTTAAATAAGTTTTGCTTGCCAGGATTCAAAGGTCACAGAATTAAGTTGAGCAAATTGAGGCAAAGTGTAGATAAGTCGTTATCTAAATGTGTACAGTGGCCTTTGCTCTTCCTTTGTTTACTCATGCAGGAAAAGGTAAACCAGATTTGGGAACCTGAAAAAGAGATGCTTTTAGATACCACTGATTATTTTATAATCAACTGCTAATATTAGCTGTTTATTTGTGGTAGTTTGTTCAGAATTACAAAAAGGATCATCACGTTGCTGGTTACATTGAAATTATTGGTAATTAGTTTATTAATGTCATGTGTACCAAGATACAGTGAAAAGTTTTTGTTTGCCTGGCATCAAGACATCATTTTCCACACAAGTATATCAAAATGGCACAAGGGAGAAAAAAAGCAGAATGCAGAATATAGCATTGCGGTTCCAGAGAGTGCAGTACAGGTAGACAAATAATGTGCAAAGGCCATGATGAGGTAGATTGAGAGATCAATAGTTCATCTTTGTCATATATGATATCCATTCAAGAGTCTTGTAACAGAGGCATAGAAGCAGTCCCTTCTGTGTATTTCACAGAAATATATAAATGTTCAAATCATTACATTTGACAGCAAATTTTGGTTTAAGTTGCATCTGCCTCATCTCCTGTGCTGAACTCCAGTAGTGCACAGAAAATACCCTAAGGATAGGTCATATTGGTTATTTAACAGAATATCATGGATTTATGTGTTCAGAATATAACAGCTGGTTATATTCCTTCTGATCCCTTCAACACACAAGGCAAAATAGGTGGCAACGGGATTGCTAATTTTAAAATCAGGAGAAACTAGTTTTTGTTGCAAAGTATTTACTGAGGCAGAGTGTGCAGACCCTGTGGGGGTATCACCTGAGGTGAACCATAAGAATTTTGTTTCCTGATTCTCTCGGATCATTTTATTAAACATCCGTCTAACGTCTTCAACAACTCAGCAGCTGAGTTGAATTTTTAAACACTTGAGCTAATGGGCACAATAGTTCTTGCCCCTGTACCTTTTATAACAATACATAAGAGCAGCAGTTGGCATTACGATCCCTCAAATCTGTTCTACCATTGAATAAGTTCCTGGTTGATGTTACTCAACATTCTTTTTGCCCAATCACAAGGTTAAAACAGATTTTAAAATAATATGTACTCAACAACTAGAGTAAAGAATTTCAAAGATCCACCCCTTCTTCTGAAGAAAAACTCTGCTCGGCTTAGTTCTAAGTATCTGACCCCTTATTATTAGAAAGTGTCCATTAATTCTAGAACATGCAGCCAGGGGCAGCCCACCTATCAACATTTATCCAGTCAACCCTCTTGGAACCTAGTAGGTTTGCATGTTGGAAGAAGATTTCGTAGTTACTTTCAATAGGGAATTGGATTTTTTTTAAAGCTAAAAGTCACAAGGTTGTGAGCAGAGGTTGGTCTGATAGGATGGTTCCACCAGGGCACAGATAAGAATGTACTCCTATGCTGTATCATTCAAGTATGTGATGCATTTATGACTAGTTTAGATGTCGGCTTGTGCAAAGATTTTTAACAGGTTAAGGTTTTCTTTGGATGAAAGGAAAGATGCGAGTAGAGTAGGTTGTAGTGCAGTGTAGCATAATTTCAGGAAGTGGACAGGTTGTGGCAAGTTATTTTTTGTTTAAAACACTTTCCCACAGTATAGGCTGAAATTATACATATTCCAACTTGTGCTTACTGTGCAAGTTAAATATTACTTTTGTTGTCTCTGCCCATGACAGAATAGCAGTGATGCAGTGCATACATTTTGAAAGATTTTTTTAATGGAAGTTTTTCAAGAAAGTAAAGTGACAATTATTTTAGTGCATGGTTGTTCAGAATCCTAACATCTAATTGGAGATTCTGCCAATAGTTTGGATTGCAAACTTGCAGAATTTATTAGCTGTCAAATTGGAAAGTCCAGTCCTTCTCCCAAAAAATGCAATATGTGAAAATCGCAATGCTGTATTTGTAAATCTGTTCTTGTCCTTGTCATTTCTCTAGGGTGCAATATTCAAATGCTTAGATTTGAATTGTAAAACTGACCATAATACTGAGGTGCTGCACAGTTGGATTACTTGTTGATTACAGAGAAATAATTTGGTTCATTGGTGAAATTGAGTTGAATCTGATCTCTTTATTCTATAATAGATTTACAATCTATTCTAGGAACATTAATAGAACTTTCCAAAGAGATTAAAAATGTAATTTTGTCCCTAAAAATAGAATTTATTTGTATTTATTAATTTTGTTCTGGCTCGTATCAGCTAGGAGTTTTAAATCCTCACAATGATTCTGAGAATCTTTGTTATTCAGTTGTAAGAAGTAAAATACAAAACTGCTGAAAATGTTATAGAGAAATTTTGTTCCTTGAAGTTCTACCAGTCTGTCCCTGTGCCCTGGTTGAGAAAAGGTTGTGTTGGGATTTATTTTCGGCATTACTGCTCAAAAACTGAATAAATCTATAGTTTTTGTGAGCAAAAAGTGAAATGTGATTGATTGATTTTATTTTCTTCACTCGATGGATTTTTTTTAATATGTACCAATGCTCCTTATCTACCAAGAGCCAGATGGTGGAAATCTGAAATGAAAGCAGAAAATGCTGGAAATGGCGGGTGAGGCAGCACCTGTAGAACAAGAAATAAAATTAACAACTTGGGTGGAAGACTCTTCCTCAGAATGAGAAATGTGAGAAAACAAGTTGGTTCCAAGTTGGAGGGAGAATGCGGAGGGATGGGTAGGACAATGGTAGTGTTTCTGATGGGACAACATGCTGTTCAGGTAGCCATCTGGTTGATAGACTAATGAGGGATGTTGGAGGGAGAAAACAGAGACATTTTAAAAGTTATGAAATGCTTGTCATTGCTGTTGTGGAGGACACCTGAAATGCCCAGCAGATCAGGCAGTGTCTGTGCAGAGGAAAAACTGAAACGTATTACAGATGGATAAAGTTGCAATAGCACTAGTAAGTTCTAATACAAACCAAAAAATCAAGTTATCTGAAATTATTGAATTTAGTTTTGACCCAGGTCTGCAATGACCCAGGAAGAAAATGTGCTGTTCCTCAAGCTCGTGTTGGGCTGATTGGAATAGTGCAAAGGCACATTTGGGTGAAAAAGGGAATGGGATGACTAATTAAAGCTCTGGATCACCCTTGTGGACTGAACGGAGTTGCAAAATTGTGAAGGATGGCTGCTTTACTGAACATCTTCATTCAGTGGTTGCCTTCAAAGGAGAATTGGATAAAATCTTAGAAAAATATTAAAGCCATGGGAATAGGCAGCAGAGTAAGAATAACTGGATTGTGCTTTGAAAGAGTTAGCTTAGACTCGATTGGCTGAATAAACTAATTACATGCTTTACTGTTCTATGATCCTATTCTATTGAGTGTATCTTGGAGAAGAAATTAAACACCGGATTCTAAGCTAAGGAAGAGAAGCAATTTATGAATAAGCTGATTTAATGGAGTGTCTTAAAGGATAAATGGTGGGGAGAGGATGACAAATTTAAGGAAATTATTTTTAATACATAGGGTCCACATGGCTTTAAGTATGGTTTGCTAACTATTGGTCACAGGCAAGGGATACGTGCAGGAGGCCAGAATCACAGGAAGGGGAAGTCTGGTGGGAGTTGTGCTAGACATGGTTTACCAGGATTCCGAGAGGTGGGCTCATGAAAGGATTCAAATACAACAATGTGAATTTTAAACTGGAAGGATTAGGTGCCTAGAAACAAATGCAGATCAGCAAAGAGGGTTGAGTTGTGAAGGTAGCCTTTGTGATGGAAAAGATCTAGGCTTGGATGCATAGTTTAGAAACAAATAGGACATGAAGGTTATAAAAAGCCTGGCACCAGAGAAGGGAATGGTTAGAGGCATTTGTGATAAGGTTGAAGACAATGGCTTTATCAGTCTTTTAAACAAGGACATTGTAATTAATCATGGTAACTCTTTTACTTTTAATCACTGATCTTTTTCAAGAATAATCAAAGTTAACAATGCAATTTTATTTTAGTAAGGTATTTTGTTAATTTACAGCATGTTGGTATATAGTACAGCTCTTGATACACAGTATCTTCATTGTAAAGAATGAAAACCTAAGTGTAAACCTATTACACCCATACATCCCTTCCTAATGCAGTTTCTTTAAATTTCAGGTGGCTTGCGACTTAAATGAAAGGTAACTTTTAAAAAATACTCTGGTTTGTTTGGAGATCCTTTCCTGTAGTAATTAATATTTTAGATCCAATACAATATTAAGATCAATTTCATATCTGATAAGACAGAAAAACTGCAGATGCTGGAAATTTGAAATAAAAACAAAATGCAAGAAAAACTAAGCAAGTTAGGCAGCATCTGTTAGAAGAGAAACGGTCAATGTTTCAGGTCTGTGACCTTAGAACTTCCCTGTCTGAAAGTCACAGACCTGAAACATTGACTGTTTCTTTTTCCCACAAATGCTGTTTGACTTGCTGAGTTTTTCCATAATTTTCTGCTTTTGTTCTAATTTCACATCATTAACCTATTACAATCACATAACCCTGGGAGAATGTTATGTTCTTTAATTCTGGCCACTTGTGGTTCCCTGATTGCCTGTGCTTCACCATTGGTTGTCCTTTGATATCTGGAGCCTAAACTCATGAATTTCTTCTCAGTTTCTCTATCTTTTTCTTGTAAGACACCCCTTGAAATTTATCTCGCCTCATCTCTTTTGGTTCACTGCCAATGTTTTTGATGGCTTATGTTCCCAAGAAGTATCTTTTGCTGTGTGAAAACAGCATGCTGCTTCAACATTTGAGATGGTCCCTAAATACCAGGGGCTGCTAGCACCACATTAATAAGGATATATGAATTAGGAGGAGCACCAGCACACATAGCTCTTTGATCCTGTTCTGCCATTTATCAATATCATGTTGATCTTCCACCTAATCTCCACTTTTCAGCTTTATAACCTAGATTCCTTAATTACTTTTACTATCCAGAAATCTGTTGATCTCTGTTTGGAATCAGCACAATCACTGACTCATCCCTCTGGGGTAGAGAATTCCAAAGATTCACCACTCTGAATGAAGTGTGAATGAACTCCCTTCATCTCAGTTCTAAATAGCCTACCCTTTATTCTGAGGCTATGACCCCTGTGTCTAGATTCCTCAGCCCTGCATCCATCATGTTGAGCTGTGTAAGAATTTTCTAACTTAATGAGCTTTATCTGTCATTCTCTATCTGTCATTCCTCTAAACATTAAAGAGTACATATCCAGTCCTGTACAACTAACAGTCCGTTCAATTTTCATTGAACCCCCTTATTGGCAAAGTGAGGAGATCAGACCTGTACAAAATGCTCCAGTTGCAGTCACACCAATATCTGGTATAATTGCAGAATATTCCTGTACTCAAATCCTCTCATTAAAAAGGCCAGCATACTCTTTGCCTTCCTAATTGCTTGCTTCACCTCCATGTTTGCTTTCAGGTCCGTTTTGAACATCAATGTTTTCAAATCTCTCCCCACTTAAAAATATTCAGTATTTCTGTTTCATGCACCAAAAGGGTTGGCTTCATTTTCCACATTATATACTATCTGCCATTTCCCACCCATTCATTTAGTTTATATGTATCCCCTTGAATCTTCTCCCTGTGCATAATCCCATCTAGATTTGTATCATCATCAAACCTGGAAATATGGCACTTGTTCTGAAAATCTAAATATACGATATCCACTGTTTCCATCTTGAGTATTCTGTTCATACTCTTCTAAAAAGAACTCTGCAGAAAAGTTGAACAAAACTTGCCTTTCATTAAATCGATACTAGCTCTGCCAAATCTTTGTCATAAGATAGCAGATGATAGTGATTCTGTAAGGAGTGTGGGTGCTTTATTCAAGTCAAATTATAAGCTATCAGTGGACTAGAAAAAATGTAAAAGGTAAAATGTTATAGCATTTTAACTTATTCTGTTACTGTAATAAGTTGTTACTTTGTCACTTCATACTTAAATATGTATGAAATTCAAATAGAGACAAACTTCAGCTTTTCAAAAGATGGTAGATGATGTTAAATGAAACCATTGGGCACCACTGGAGTCCTCGCTATGTTAGTGCAATGGACACATGCAGGGCCCAGCATAAAAACTACAGACTTTGAAAAATTTGGGTACTTTATTCAAATTGTATAATGACATTTGACTTCAAATTGAATAAGATTGAGTAGCATACAAAAATATGGCACTTCACAATCCAATGTATAGGCATATAACCATTAGTTACTGTTAATGTAATAGTTCCCCATTGTAACTGTTCTTGTATTTTTATTCCAAAGAGTAAGGAGCAACCTTGCTATCGTCCTCCCTACTTTGAAAAAACATAATGAATCAGCTTGTCTGCAGCCCAGTCAGTTTCACATAGAGCCAGTTCTGGATAGCATCTCTGCACTTCAGTTGGCCAAAGGTACAGCAGAACCTAATTGTGCCTCAGGTAAGAAATTTGTGCCTTTCGATTTTGAAACTAAAATGTCATCTGATCTTTTTTCCATTTCTGGAATCTAGACATGTGCCCAAATGAAAAATGTATTATTTTTTACATGTGAGACAACATTCACCTAAAAAGCCAGAGTTAGGACTGTCTTGTGGTCATCATTTAACACAATTGCAAATTAGAACAAACATTTTAGTTTGTTAATTGTATATGCTAACTGCAAAATATTGCACTGGAGTTTTTAAGAAAACGGCATTTATCAATGTTTCTGAGGGCCACATGGTGCATGACACATTGTTTTAGACACCACCCAATTCCTACTTGTAACTGTAACTCTTGTGTCAACAACTGTTAATGTTAAGATACAGAAAGGAATGGAGGGAAGAGGAGAGATTGGAGTGGGGTGAGAGATTTGGGGCAGGCAATACATGGGTGGGATGAAGAGAGAGAAGGTAGAGTATTCTGATATTCATGATGTTCTTTCCATTATTCTCAAGTCTTGCAGCTTATTGCATAGTGTTGCACCTTCTCTTCAATTTCCCTTTCCTAAACATGGGTGCTGAAGTTACAGAAGCTACAGTTGACCTCCAGTTAATTTGATCTCCTGAAGTTCTGACCCATGCACTTGAATTGTTTTTGGATGTCAATCTGTTTTGTAAATCATTCTAGTAGATGCTGACATAACTGCATGTACATTCTAGCCACGGGTCATGTAGAAAAACATTACAGGGCTGCAGAACCTTTTGTGTCCTGGGACTCAACGATGTATTACTCAGTAATAACTTTAAAATGAGAGAACTGTGGCTGCTGAATGCGAAGCTCGCACTTGTCAGTGTGATGCTGAACTACTTAAAAATGAAAACCAGTGATTCAGAACTTCCATTGTTATATCAGGATTGGTGAGGTCATTTAATTCCCTAGTAATATTCCTAGTTGGGAGAATTGCATTTTTTTATTTATTGAATTTATAATTTTCATTCTCCAGAAAACAAAACAATAAATGTATTTGCTTTGGTACATAAAGCATTGGTGATTTACTGGACACATATGCACTGATTGATTGATGTGCCCCATGAGATCCCAGAAGAACTTGTTGATGATGTAGGTAACCATGAAGATTCAGTAATACTATAGTCCCTGTGCTGCTGGATGGGTCACAGTAGATAGCCCAACTGTGTCACCGCCTCCCTGATAAATTGAAAGACTTTCCAAACGTAAGGATCTTTGATTGGGTCTGTTAATTTGCTTAGTAGAAGGTTGAAAAAGCATGAGATACTTTTGGGTGGAGCTGAATATTCACTGTAGCCATTAGTGAACACCTGGTGAATAAGGGTTAAACTTGTCTTTGAAGGAAATCATTTCCCATATTTCCTTGCAACATAGGAGGTAGCCATTTGGCCCATCCAGTACATTCCAGCTCACAGCAATTCCATCAATCCCACTTTTTCACAATTACTTACTCTCTCTCACTTGCCTATCAACTTCACACTGCCACTCACCTACACCAGGGGTAATTTGCAGTAGTCAATAACCTACCAAACAAGACATCTTTGGGGTGTGGAAGGACGCCAGAACACCAGGGAGGAAACTCGCACAGATATGGGGAGAACATGCAAGCTCCACAGAGATGGCCAGGAATCAAATTTGGATTGCTGCAGCTGTGAGGCAGCAGCATCATTTTCTGTACTCCTCTACCAACCTTGCTCATAAATGTTTTATTTTGATAAAAGGAATGCATAGATTGCATTTTCAAGTAGGGTTTTATGGCATGGCACTACAGCATCCAGTAATAATACTCACAGGTGCAACTCTTACTGCAGTACAACCAGTGTATAGGAACTGTGAAAGTAAGCTGTCATCAAATAGCAGGATTTATCTGGACTAACTTAACGTTGTGTATAATTTTTTTTAACCTAACCCCCTTCTCACAGGTAGTAGCAACTCCACAAGTCAGATAGTCACAGATGGTTACCAATTTAAAACTCCCTTGAAAATGTGGAAACAGCCCAAGGATTCTGAAGGACCAAAATTTTCTGTGAGTTAGTTCAGAACATTATTGGAAGTACACAATCAAGATTACTTGCAATAATTCAAAATATTTTTCTAATGTGAAAAATGATTGTAGAGGTAAACATTAAAACTTTAACTTAAAAATCATCTTTCAGCCAGAAACCATTATTGACTTTCTTGATGGTCAGCAAAATCGCCATTGGTGTCTTACTTCAAAAAATGAATATCAGGACATGAGTCTGGAGGTAAGTTGGTATAGCTTTAATTCAACAGAAGCATTTTCTCAACAGCCGCCTAGTGGCTGCAGTTCCTGTGTGTAAAATGTCCTCTGTAATCCAGCAGCTTTACTTTTTCTATATTTTGTCTGGCCCAAAAGTTGAAGTTGCTAGTTATGAGCTTGATAATGAAAGGAAGGCATTTTTTTTTTGTTGTAATATTTCTACTTTGGAATATTCAAATACACTTTAAAGTCAGTAGCAATCTTTTGAATTCTTGATCTGAACCTGGCTTTGACTTTGCTGCCTGACAAAGTTCTGTGTATGTGTTAACTACTGTGCTTGTTAACCTGGTTCATTTCATGTTTGGCAGCACTAAGATTTTAGTTTCATATCTCTAGCCTCACTTCCTGATTCTGTAACATCCTCGTCTCTACAACCTTTGGAGAACTCCTCTGCCAATTCTGATTTCTTCAGAAGCAGGAGTCCAGTTTCAAAATTGACTGTCAGAGAAGAGGGTTTAACAAGCAGGAAGGGAAACACAAAAGATTTCAGAACTGCACAGATAAGTTACCAGATGCACAAAGGGTAACTGATAATTTAATGTGCTGAGATTTGGGGAGATAGATTTGGATCTGGTGTTCGTTTAAATATTTTTGAGATGAGTATCAGTATAAATATTTCTTTGAAATGCAAGGTTAAAAACAAGAGAGTTTCTTGTTGTGAACTAAATTGAAGCATAGAATGAAGTACAAAGGAACACATAAGTTTGTCAAATTTGAGTGTGGGATATTTGGAACTGACTTTTGGCAAGAGTACCAAATTATTTTCCCCAAGCTAATACTGTCCAAGAATAAGATTGAAAGCTTCAGAACACTGTGATCCCTGTTAATTTGAAAAATGTTCCTTAGGGTGCAAAAATATATTGGTAAAGGGGAGATGGTTGAGAGTAAGTACAATTCTTTCAATTTTAACTGTTGTCTCAAAGAAATTTTACTACTTCTAACAATGGAATAATGTGAGTGGAATTCATGATGAGAATAGAATATGAAAGACAAAAATGAGTTGATTAATTCATTGATTAAATCTGAAGTTCTCCCACTTGTGCTTTTAAGTGGTAAAACCTAAGCAATTAATAACTGACATAGGACAAACTCACAAAGCTGGCAATAAGCATATCTGCATTACATATCTAACACTTACAGCAAATGTCTTTACGTCTTGCATGCCAGCATGAGGTAAATCCAGAGCTTTCTGCTGAAAGCACACCCAGGCTATTTTGCACCACAAGGTTAACAAAGCCATGAGTTTATAGTGTTTACCTGTGGTTTCAACCTGCTCGAGATGTGATACCCAAGAATAGAAATGGAGGTATGCTCCCTTAATGCAGTAACCAACACACGAGACCCATGACGGTACTCCAGTCTTGGATCCTGGACTCCTGTTTGCATACTGAGTTGCCTTTCACATTTTTTGCCTAAAATAGGCATAGGTGATCATTAAGTATATTCTGTAGTGTTACGAACCAGCAACAAAAACACACCGAGACGTGTTTAAAAACTACTTTATTAATAACTACTTATGATGATAAGTAAAATAAAAGTAAAAATGTTAAACCCCGAACATTAACTCCCAAAAACTAAACTTGTGTGTGTGGCAAATTCCCAAACTCCATGTCAGGAATGGGTCTTAAAGTTCAGTTCAGCAAGCCATAAGGTGAAACGTGAGTAAAGGCTTCTTCAATAACCACCGTTGTCTGGAGACAAAACGTAGATGCAGAGAGATATCAGAGGGTATCGTGGCTGTCCACACCAACTACTTGTTTCCTTCTACGGGTCAACAACCAAGCAAACTCCCCTTCTTCATTTCGACGTGTCTGCCACACCCTAGAGCATCCGTGCCATGG
>JARFYF010000052.1:98021515-98043168 GCA_030265395.1 Rhina ancylostomus
ATGGATGGGTTGCTTTATCTTTTTGCCTTTTTATGCCAAGAGGAGAATGTATATCCGTTGTACTTTCTGCATTCATTTCTTAGCTGACAGCCATTATCTATTCAATGTTACAGCGTTAAATGAAACTCCCCAAACTCTCAAAGCCAACTCACTCCTCATGTCGTCATAGTTTCCTTTGTTTAGATTTAGGATCCGAACTTTGGTTTGAACTACTTTAATTTCCATTTTACAGAAGAACTCCATCAAGTTACAATCACTCTTCTCTAATAGACCCTGCACAACAAGATTATTAACTAACCCTTTATCAATGTACAATACCTAGTGTGGGTAAGCCTGTTCTCCAATTGGCTGCTCAGCAAACTCGTCCAAAAACCCATCCCATACACACTCCATGAAGTCTTCCTCCACAGTAATATTGCTAATTTGGTTTGGCCAGTCTATATGCAGATTAAAGTCTCTAATGAAATAGAACATACAACAGTACAGCACAGGAGCAGGTCCTTCAGCCCACAATATTGTACCAAACTAATTAAATGCAATCAAATGCCCAACTAAACTATCTCTTCTGCCTACACAATGTCCATAGCCTTCCATTTCCCAGACATTCATGCGACTATCTAAGAGCCTCTTGAATGCCCCTATCATATTTGCCTCCCCCACCACCCCTGGCAGCACATTCCAGGCACCTACCACTGTTTGTGTAAAAAAATTTCCTTGCACATCTCCTTTGAACTTACCCCCTCATCCCTTAAATACGTGCCCTCTAGTATTAGAGATTTCAACCCTGGGAAAGCTGTCTACTCTACCTATGCCTTTCATAATCTTATAAACCTCTATCAGGTCTCCCCTCAGCCTCTGCTGCTCCAGAGAGAATAACCCAAGTTTGTTCATCTTCTTGTATAGCACGTGCCCTCTAATCCAGGCAACATCCTGGTAAACCTCTTCTGCACCATCTCCAAAGCCTCCACATCCTTCCCATAATGGGGTGACCAGAACTCAATGCAAAACTCCAGATGCGGCCTAACTAGAGTTTTATAAAGCTGCAGCCTAACTTCCTGACTCTTGAACTTAGAGCCTTGACTAATGAAGACAAGCATGAAGGCAAGTGATCTATATCCCACTGTATCCTTTGGCAGTCTTCTACACCATTCACAACACCACCAATTTTTGCATCATCTGCAAACTTACTAACCCACCCATCTACATTCTCATCCAGGTCATTTATATATAACACAAACAGCAGAGGTCCCAGTATGGATCCCTGAAGAACATCATTAGTCACAGACCTCCAGCCAGGATAAGTCCCAACCACCATTACCCACTATCTTCTATGGATAAGCCAATTCTGAATCCAAACAGCCATTCACCATGGATCCCATGCATCCTAATCTTCTGGATGAGCCTCCCATGAGGGACCTTGCCAAATACCTTACTAAAATCCACACAGACAACATCCACAGCTTTACCTTCATCAATCACCTTCGGTACCTCCTTAAAAAACTCAATCAAGTTAGTAAGATACGACTTGCCCCGCACTAAGCCATGCTGACAGTCCCTAATTAGGCCATGGTTTTCCAAATGCTCATAAATCCTATCCCTAAGAATCACCTCCAGTAGCTTCCCTCCCACTGACATGTGACTCGCCGGTCTATAGTTTCCAGGATTATCCCTATTTTCCTTTTTGAATAATGGAACAACATTAGCTACTTGCCAGTCCTCCGGGACCTCACCTGTGGCCAGAGAGGACACATAGATCTTGGTCAAGGCCCCAGCAATCTCATCTCTTGCCTCTCTCAATAACCTGAGCTATATCCCATCAGGCCCTGGGAACTGATCCACCTTAATGCTCGTTAAGAGACCCAACCTTAGCTCTTACTTTATCTGGAAATGCCCTAGCAAATTGGTATGCTCCGTACTGATCTCCCTATCCTCCACGTCTTTCTCCTTGGTAAATACTGATGCAAAGTACTCATTTAGGACCTCATCCACATCCTCTGCCTCCAGGCACATTCCTCCTTTATTCTTGAGTGGTCCTACCTGCTCCCTAGTTATCCTCTTGCTCTTGGTGTATGTGCAGAATGCCTTGGGATTCTATTTAATCCTACTTGCCAAGGGCTTTTCATGGTCCCAACGATAAACAGAACAATCGAGAAAATGAGCATAATAAGACAAGGGGAATCATTAAGAAAGGAAAATCACAGTCTTTTTGCCAGGGTAAGGAGAGTCCAAAATTAGAGGGTATAGGTTTAAGGCGAGAGGGAAAAGAATTAAAGGGGACCCAAGGGGCAACTTTTTCCAGAGAGGGTGGTGGGTATATGAAACGAGATGTCAGAGAAAGAGGTAGATTACCACGTTGAAAAGAAATTTGGACAGGTACATGGATAGGAAAGGTTCAGAGGGATATCAGCCAAATGCAGGCAAATGGGACTAGCTCAGGCAGACACCTCAGTCAGCATGGATGAATTGGGCTGAAGGGTCTGTTTCCGCACTGTATAAATTTACAACTCTATAATCCAGTAAGTTATTGAGCGCAAACCTCCGCATTCACAGGGGCCTCGGTTTGTAATGAAGTTCTAGGAAGTTTGCATGGGTATCTTTAATGTTATACTGCATGCAAGGAAACCTTGACAACAAGGAAAAGTAATTAAAGTGATCACCTTTGCATAAATAATAGGGGCAATTTTAAGTTAAGGAGGCTGGTGGGAAACTGACACCATCAGATCAACCATCTAGAACCTGTAATTCAATTTTGAAACCCGTCAGGATTCAGAATACCATCATTGCCAATCCAGTTCTATTACACTACATAGATTATACATTACTAATTACATACTGTTGCACTAAAAGAGGAAGGGAGAAAATTCAGAGGATGAAAGAAAGTGCAGTACAATTCAAAGAATAAACTCAGACCTTAAGTTGCTGGGATTCAGCAATTCCTAAAATGTTGAGCTTTGTGCCAAGTAGATCAGTGGTACAAAGGACGAAGGATGCACAGCTATACAACTTGGCCCCAATTATGTGAGCCGTCATTTAACAACATATGTACACATCATTGACACTCGTGCTAAGCTGCATCAGCACATGCCAGAAACATAGTTAGTCAGCAACCCTTTCAGGAAAATAGAGCCCGTTATCTGTCATCAAGCAATACACTACAGAGCATGGTCTCTTTGATGTCTACACTGCCAGTGCTTGGAGCATTCTGAAAATAACAATGTATAGGTCATAACACACTAACAATGAAACTGTATAGTGTAAACATCAGAAAAGTGGTTGTAAAATGTTGTTGCAACATACCAATGACTGATCCAATTGCATTGCAATGAAAATCTCAAATATAAATGAATAATAAATAGGACAGTTATTCAGCAAGGATTCACTTGTGGAAATCCATCATCCACCCACTCTGCCAGCTGTAGTATTTCTCCAATGTGTGACCATTTGCCAGCATAATACAAACTGGAAGAATCAACTTCAGTAGCCAGCAATTTAAAAACAGAGCTGCAAATAATCAGATCAACCTTTTGGTTCAATTTGTATTGGTATATTTATATCAGTTTAAAGACCTGATGAAGTAAACATTTACTAAATTTCTCCGTAAGTTCTGAAGGGAAGACGTACTATGAGATGAAAGCTGGACCCAGAGCATGACTGGGCTGTGTTTCAGGATCCATTGTCCCATGCCCCAAGGATTCTGGAAACACCTCCAACCTGATTTTGGTTTGGGTCATTTTTAGGGGTCTTGGACACTCACCAAAAATAGGCTCTTGGTCCTAGCACATGCTGATAATATGGATTCAAGTTTCATTTCAAACCTTATGTATGTTGAAATTCCACAGATTTTTTTCCTGATCTTTTATTATAGTCTGGGCAGACAAGCCCACTTAATGCTGAGAGGAGCAACAGTCTCACATCCAGGGCACTCATGTACAGTAAAAAGGAAGGCAGTATTATCAGAGGGTCTGTCATTTTTTATGAAAGCAGAGCTCTGCTTGCATATGTAGGTAGATCTAAATGATTCTACAGCATTATTATTCAGAACTGAATACAGAGAAAGCTTCAAGGAGTAGGGTCAAAGAGTTATGCAACATTTCAACAGGCCCTTCAGCCCAAATCGTCCATTCCAACTAAGGTGCCTACCTGAGCTAGTCCCATTTGCCTGCATTTGGCCCATATCCCTCTGAACCTTCCCTATCCAAAGCAAGAATATGGTTTAGAGATAGAAGATTAGTCACGATCATATTGATTGGCAGAGTAGGCTTGAGGACTGAATAACTTACTCCTGCTTCTACTTTTCTATATAAATCTAGATCATACAAGATGAGAGCAGTGGTACATAAGGACCCTTGAACCTATCATGAGTGGTTCTCCACCTTATTTTCACGTTCCCACCTGCTTCTCATACCCATTGCTTCCTTTAGCTTTCAAAATTCCATTGAACTCAGCCCAATACAACTCAATAGGTTTCTACAGCCTCTACCTTTAGAATCCTGAGATGTAGTTCAACAGGTGCAGGGAATTTGTCAATTCTTGGCCCTAACTATTTCCACAGTACATCCTCTTCACTGATAGTAATGATTTTAAGTTCACTCACACAAGACCTTTGGCCTCCCAATATTGTCAGGCATATTGTCTCATAAACTTTGAGATTAGATACAAAATATTTGTTTTATGCATTGTCCTTTCCACATTCTCCATTGTAATTTCTTTTGCTTTTCCCTCTCAGGAAGAGAACAATGTAAACTGTTCTCTTTTACATTCTTGAAAAAGTTCTTGTGGCCTTTCTTTACATTTCTTACTATTTTACATTCACAGACTTTCTTTTTGATTGTCTTTTGCATGTTTCTAAGCTCCTCTAATTATACTTTTCTTCACAACATTATAAGCCTCTTACTTTAACCTAATACTCAACTTTAGTTACCCATAGAAGTTTTTCAATTATAAACCTGTTATTTTAATCATATACTCAACTTCTTTAGTTCCCCTCAGATAGGATATACAAGGATGATACAACAACTGAGACGTTATCCCATCAGGAAATACTGAACAGACTCTTTGGCTCTAAGCTTAAGAAGGGAGAATACTGAAAGGTAACCTGACAGTGGTCTTTAAAATAGTGAAGTGGTAGGTGATGGAGAAGCTGTTTCTATCATGGGGCAAACCATAACTGACTTACCAGTAAACAGAATAATCATTAATAAATCCGATTAAAACAATTCAAAATAAACCATTTTGCAGAGACTCATTAGAAAGTGGAACTCATTTCCATGTGAAACAGAGTTATAAAGAGCTCCTGGAAAGATGTTTTGCTTTTTATCTAAGTGGAAGACAATGGCCAGATATGCTGGTATTGTTTACAGAGAGTAAAAAGATTGCTGGTTAGACAACTTACTGCAGCCATGATCTTGCCTTTATCTATTAAGCTGCGGCTTGATCTTGTGTCCTGTTAATCGTTAATGCCACCACTCAAAAATACGCAAGATCTATCAAAGAGCGAGTGAAGGAATAATACTTGGCAGCATCATGAAAATGCAGACATGTTAAATAAATGTCTGTATCAATTTTCACAATCAAAGAATGTTGATAAATTCCAGATACAGGTATTTAGTATGAAGTCCATAAAGATACGAACTCTCTGGATCTCTTGATCTTTATTGAAGGGGTCTTTTATATGTCTGCATGTAGTTAATTTCAATCCAAATCTAGGGAGGATTGCAACTTGGAAACCAGGAACCGTGACGAAACCGTTAGCATAAATTTCAAATGAATGTATAAATGTGGTTAAAAAGTCAAATATACAATGAATAACTCAACACACAATTGCATGGTGCAGTTTTTCTGTTTGATTTCTGAAAAAGCAGGGATAGTTTTCAGGTTCAGTTTGCTTGCAAAGAAACACGTTCTTGTGTCTTAGGTTAATTAAAATGAACAAGAAGCAACTATTTCTTCCTGGATTCTGTACTTAACTTTTATATTTTCCTAAACAAACAAAGACTAACCAAAAGGGTCAGTCTTTTAGGTAAGGTGGACTCTTGACCTCACAATCTCCCTCATTATGACCTTGCATCTTATTGTCTACCTGTACTGCACTTTCTCTGCAGCTGTGACACTTTATTATGCATTTTGTATTGTTTTACCTTGTACTACCTCAGTGCACTGTGTAATGAATTAATCTGTATGATCGGTATGCAAGACAGGTTTTTCACTGTACCTCGGTACAAGTGACAATAATAAACCAATACCAATTCTAAGAGGGCAAATGTATCAGCTGCATGGAGTGTTTGACCATACCTGACTTCTTAATGTCAAGTGGAGGATAACACAATTTGAAATGTAGAGATTCTCCATATTAAGCGATCACTTTTTCCTAAACACATTAACTACTTGACAATTTGCTCCTTCATACCATGCTAAAACATGTCAACATAACTGTGGTTATCAGTGAAGTTCTCTCTGATAACCATTGTTTTTCCCTCCACCAACACCACTAAAAACATTTTCCAGTTTGCAAAGTTGCCACTCAAATATTAGCTGTCTCTGGTTAAGCAGGTTAATGCCCTGTTTAAAGGAGTTAACAGTGGAATTTTGTACAAACCCCAGTTTGTTGTTTGCACAGTATGCTCACACATAGCAGGGTTTTAATTCCAAGACACTGGACAGGATATGTATTACTCTTGGCCCAAGAAATTTAACCCGGCGCCTGAAAAATTTTGCTCCTTTTATGTACTGGAATAAAACTTGAGATTTAGCTGCGTACTCTGATTCTACAAAACGTAATGGGATTCTGTATTTATTGCAAATCCATTCAATAAATAGTGATTTTGTTCAGAGAATGTAGAGGTCTGACATTTACTGCATATCACTAATTGCCCCATGAATTGAGCAGCTTGTCAGGCTTTTACAGAGCATAGTAGAGTGGGTGGGTGGATCTGGTGTTACATATACAGTAGGTCAGAACAGGAGGAATGGCAGATTTCAACAGTTTAGTACTTTCAGTCACCATGCCTTATGTCTCTGCTGGGAGATTTTCATTATATTCAGGAATCATTTACATTGCCTCTTAGGCTAATGGCAAATCACCAAAGGATTGGGCCAGTAGACATATGAGCAGGAGTTGTCATTTAGAAGTCAACGGTAGATCCAATTCAATTCTCTGAAGAGAGGTGGGAGGATTAATTAATGCAAGATGTTGCAAATTAGTTGTTGACCTGGAAAGTTGCATGTTTTGCCTGGATTTTGATGGGGAGGGTATCTTGTAGGTACACACAGGGAAATATGGGAGGCATTAATTGTGAGATACCAAAAAGGCAATATGTGCCGTTGATTTTTCCTTGGGGAAGGAATAAATAGTCTGTGGCCACCTGTGCCTCTGACGCTAAGGTTGGCAGTTCAGTTGTAAACATAGAACACTACAGCACAATACAGGCCCTTCGGCCCACAATATTGTGCCAACATTTTATCCTACTCTAAGATCTATCTAACCCTTCCCTCCCACATAGCCCCCTATTTCTCTATCATTCATGTGTCTATCTGAGTCTCTTAAATGTCCCTAATGTATCTGCCCCCACAACCTCTGCTGACAGTGTGTTCCACGTACCCACCACTCTCTGTGTAAAAAAAACTTAGCTATGACATCCCCCTTATATCTTCCTGCAATTGGACTTACAATTTTACCAGAATGGTCACAGTTTTAGCATAATGACTGCCAAATCAGCAGAAATTGATCACTGGTAAATAACTGAGAGAAATCACAGTTCCTGATAGATGTTACATTTACATGTAAATGTCACTTTCTCTGTGGCCATAATATAGCTGAGAACTTGGAGCATTAAGTGTAGAATGGTCCTTGTTGACCAAATGGTGTAAAGTTATTAATATAAATTCAAGAAATTTATAATACAAAACCAAGATAACCTGAGTCTAATTTGCCTATCTTTTAGCTGCAAAGCACAGTCACCCATTTCAGACATGAACACTCCAAAATTTCGCCGGGTGGTAAGATATGCCAGGTTCCGGGATCTGTCTGCAGCTTCAGTGAAGTGCTCAACTGGACCTCCACTCAAGTATGGACTTGGTTCTGTTTCTTTGATATTGTCACCATGAGGAGCTTAATATTCTGATGTAGAAATTAGGGAAAATGATGCTTACCTGGCTATAAGTTAGTACCTTTAATCAAAGATAACCATCTCATCCATGCAAATGTATATCAGGAAACTTAAAGCAGACAAGAGAATTAAGCAGTCCTGTTGATAGTCAATGGAGTTCTCCATCCAGTGAGTTGAGGCATTTTATATCTGCGATTATGTCCTCTGGATGTTTACACATTCTGAACTCTTCTTTCTGTAGTTTAATCAGTGGCCTTAACTTATTTATTTTTTAAGCAAATTAACAAGTCTGCTGAAATTTGGATAGTGGATCTTGTGAAGCAGTTTTGGGGGTTTTGAGTTTATATATTGAACTAAACAGAGAGTCAAAATTGTAGCCTGTAGCTTTAGTAGGCATCATTGGAATAGAAAATCAATGCTAATCTTTAAAAGACTGTTAGTGTACAATTGATTAAATAAATGCTTTCCTCCAGCAATGCATAATGTGTAGGCTCAATATCAGAACTGAATTTATGGGAGTACAATATTAATCTGAAGGCGCTCAGCTTGAATCTGGCATTGCAAGTTCATAATCTTGCAACATCATTGATCGAGCTAAACATCATTCATTTTCCAAGAAGTTGCATTATTTTTGTTTGTTTCTGTTGTGTTCTAACATTTTCATAAAAAAGATGACACGAAAAACCTACCACAATAATTCCCTTTAATAGAAGGAATTGCAGTGTATAGTTCTATTCCATTTACATGGAAAAATGGAATAGAGGTTAAAAAAGCAACATGAATTTAGATAAAGTTACAAAGCAGTTTTAAAAGTAATAAAAAACTTTGGCATTTTATAGTTAATCAGACAAAAACAGGTATGGGTACACTTCTGCTCCATAGTCAAGCATTTGTTGAACATAGAACAACACAGCACAGGAACAGTGCCTTCAGCCCATGGTCTCTGTGCCGACCATGATGCCTTATTACATTTATCTCACCTCCCCGCATATGGTCGACATCCCTTGATTCCCTGCCTGATCATGTGCCTGTCTAAATGCCTCTTAAACTTTGCTATTGTATCTGCTTCCACCACCTCCCCTGGCAGCTATTCCAAGCACCTACAACTCTCTGTGTAATAAAACTTGTCTCTAAAATCTCCTGTAAACTTCTCCCTGTCATCTTAAAGCTATGCCCTCTGGTATTTGATATTTCCACCCTGGAAAAAAGACTATCTACCCTATCTGTGCCTGTCTCAGTTTTATAAACCTGTATCAGATCTCCCCTCAACCTTTGTTGTTCCAGAAAAGACAATCCAAGTTTGTCCGACTTTTCTTTATAGCTAGTACTCTCTATAATCTAGGCAACGTTCTGGTGAACCTCTTCTATACCCTTTCCAAAGCCTCCACATCCTTCCTGTAATGCAGCAATCAGGACTGCACATGGTATTCCAAATGTGGCTGAACTAAAGTTTTATAAAGTTGCAACATGACTTCCTGACTTTTGTACTCAATGTCCTGACCAGTGAAGGAAAACATGCCATTTGCCTTCTCTACCACCCTATCTACTTATGTTGCCACTTTCAGGGAGCTATGGACTTGCACCGCAAGATCCCTCTGTACATCAGTGCCCCTAAGACTCTTGCCGTTTACTGTATACATCCCTCTTATATTTGACCTCCCAAAGTGCAACATGTCACACTTGTCCAGATGAAACTCCATTTGCCATTTCTCCGCCCAGTGTTCCAACTAAGCTATATCTAGCTGTACCCTTTGATAACCTTCCTAACTTTCCAAAGCTCTGCCAATTTTTGTGTGTTCTGCATACTTGCCAATTTTTGTGTGTTCTGCATACTTACCAATTAGCCCACCTACATTTCATTCATACCATTTATAAATATCACCAGCAGGTCCCAGCACTGATCCATGTGGAACCCTACTTGTCATAGTCCTCTAGTCAGAAGAACACCCCTTCATCATTACCCTCTGTCTTCTGTAGCCAAACAGATTTTGAATCCAAGTCACCACAGATCCCATGTGCCTTAAATTTAGTGGAAATGTTTTATTATGCTAATTAAAGTAATCACAATTTTCTAATGTATTGAAATTGCATCTGATATTCATATAAACATTGATATGATTACAATAACAGTAACTTTAGTTATATTTTGTCCAGCACTAATCATTCCTCCATTGTTATTGCATCTTCATTTGCCCATGTCCCAAACTCTGGAATTCCTTCCCTAGATCTCTATCTCCTCCTTCAAAATGCCCTTTAAAAGCTATCAGTTTCACCAACTGGTTCTAAATTGGTGGCAAAATCAAGTTTGGTATTTAAACAGTCCTATGCTATACCTGGGATGATTTACCACATTAATGCTGCAATACAAAGGAAAGTTGCCGTAACATGACTAATGCATTTGTTGGGCCACGTGAAGCTTAATTTAACAATGTTAAGAGATTCACTTTTTCTTTTAATTTGACTGATGCGCACAATTCTTCTTTAATTCAGTTGTTGGGTTGTGCAAGTTGCTGATGAACAATACTTAATGCTCATCTTTAATGGTCATAGAGAAGAGCCACTTTCTTGTACAATGGCAGTTCTTGTGGTGCAGGTACTCCAATAGTGCTCATAGGTACTGTTGGATGTCATTCCTATTCATACCTCTACACCCTTTTAGTTCATCTTATTTTAGATGTTACAGAATGGTATGATTAATTTTCCAGTGACCCCTGTAAGTTCAAAGGGAGTGTAGAAAATAGGGTCCTGGTGAATTTAAAGGGAGTGTGGGAAATAGTACCCCTGTGAGTTTAAATGGAGCACAGGAACTGGGGTTCTGTGAGTTTAGAAGGAGTGGGTAGAAGGTGGCCTAGGTGAATTTAAGGGAACTCGGGAAACGGGGCTCCCGTGAGTTTAAAAGGAGCGCGGGAAACATCACCCGTTGAGTTAGATGCCCAACTGTTGGGATTTCTGAATAATCAAATAATGAATTACCAAAGTTTTACCGTGTGGTATAAATTGTTTGGCTTTATCTATTGGCTCATTCATTAAAAAAGCTTTTATGATTGGTACTAGCTTTTCTGCTTAGATTCCTCTCTAGCATTTATACAAACAACTTGAAACCAACCCTTAAAGTCACATGTAGTTGTTTAAGGTTAGGAAAACAGTTTAGGCTGGATCAGCTGCTTGCTCACCTCCTGTATTTTCACCAAGCTCAGCTTCTTATTGGTGATATTTCCAGTTTTTCATTCACCTCGAGTTTCCATAGCACTACTTAATGGTGGTTCTAATATTTCTTCTGCATTATTGATTCTTTCTGTTTTCATTTTGACAATGTTGCTGCTTTTCACAGCCCTTATGCTTCCACTGAGTTTACTGCTTTCAGCTCCAGTTCAAGAATGTCCATTTGGAATGCACAATTCTTTTCCTTTCCACCTCCAACCAGATGATTAATTCTGCCTGTATTTCTTATCTCATTTTTATTACTGTTTGCTTTTGGTAATTTACTGTTTTTACAATCTCAGCACCATGTCACCAGTGCACCTTTGGACTCTTCTCACTTTTCTGTTGACCTTGAAATTAATTTATATTCATCCTAACTGGGTCATACTTAATTCTGATTTTATGTTGTAAACAGTGAGTCATATAACACGTTGTTGTCTTCTAATTTTTGACCATATGTTAATATGTCATTAAGTCTAATTGCTGTTTGTTGAACATGGCGAGCATTTGTAATTGATTCCAACTGTACAGAATATTTATCAGTCTCTTTTGCTTGAATCTGTCAAATGTCATATTTAATTTCTGAATAGAAATGCAATTCAGTTTATTTTTTTTCACAAATCTTTCCTAGAACAAATATTTATTTGTCTTTTCATTTTTTACTCTTAAACTGTATGATCTCACAGTGTCAAGCCAACAATCTCACCACAAACAGACTGAAAACTAACCCACTTATCTTCTGGATCCAACAGAGTTGCTCTCCAGAGCCATTTGGGGCTTTGAGTGTGGTAATGCCGTCACATCTGGGAGGCCCATAACAGACTCCACTTATGAAATAACTGAAAAATAATTCTTGATATTTTAAAAAAAACTTGGGTTTTTAAAAATTAATCTAGATGACATAAATGCCTGAGGATTATATTAAACAATTAAAAACTCTAAAGCAAACTTTAATTCATTGAATGAATGTAAATTATAATATGCTTGCCCTTCTTCCTTTGTAACCATGCCTCTCCATTAAAATGAATGGGTTTGCTGTTATTGCACCAGAACAATTAGTGGTCTGCAGCTGAAGAACCCAGTGTCAAAGTACAGCAAGGGAATGGCCAGCTGAACTTTGTTAACCAGGTCAATATTCTGCATTTATGCAGGACTCAAACTTGCTGATATTTATGGGGGAAATGTTGATGGTTTGGAAGGGAACTGCTGTTATTTCCCAGCAGTTTGGCCCAATGACAGAAAAAGGCAATTTGGTTCTTCATGTTCATACCGGCCAAAAAGAGGGCTGGTAGGTATATGAAGGACCTAATCCTGCTTCTCAGCTCTTGGAATAATCCAGGTGACAACTTTCTTCATTATTATCAATAATGCTTTAAATTTTGTTTGCATTTTTGAATTCCTAAAGTCATTTTTGGCAGTATCTTTCAAAGTGTGACTTGTGAAGCTCTTAGCTCCAACCTCTAGCTAAACTTCACATTCTACAGTTGTAGATTTTTGGTGATGCATATTGATCTGTCTATGTTCCCAGGGGTCTCTGAACCGTGGATCAAATTACCACAGTAAAACTCGAATGTCTAATTATCCAGAAATCCTGATGGCATCTGGCTCACCAGGTGATGTTTCCTGCACTCCCTTCCAACTGGGACCCCAGTCTGGTGAACCCTTTCCACTCACCAGAGCCCTGGTTCCTGCACTCCTTTTTCATTCATGGGGGTGCCAGTTCCCATATTTTCTCTTTCCATTCACCAGGGCTCCATTTCCTGTGTTCTCTTTAAACTTGCTCATTGAAAAATTTATTATAATACTGTGCATCATGTAAAAATTGAACTAGAAGTCTGTTGCTTTATTAATAGAAGTAACATTGAATAGTCTGAAAAATCTGCTGGTCTGGCACCACCAAAGTCCCAAATGTGCTGCAAATCATTTAGAATCATAGAATGGTTCAGTGCAGAAGAAGACCGTTTGGCTCAGAATCTATACCGACACAAAGAACAATTCTTTAGATTCTATTCCGTTACTATTTCTTTATATTCCTCTAGTTGCATTTTTCTGTATTTATTCAATTTCATTGTGAAAGCTCCTTTTAAATCTCTGTGCCACATCATTGAGTGAGCCTTCCTGACTACATACATGAACAATGTATGGCCAGTGTTTTTTGCCACTCACCTTAAAGCTGTTCTTTTGTATTCTCAACAATTAAGTTATTGGAAACAATTTATTCTATCAAAATGCCCCTTTTTTAAAACTACTTCTACTTTCTTTGCTCTAACAATAAACAAATGGGATAAAAGTTCTCCCAAAAACATTTGAACTAAAATGTACTCTTTTTCATTGGACTTGTGTATATATAGAGAGATCTGTTTCACCTGTGAATTTAACTATACAATCCACAAGGATTGCAATGGTGTATTATGGTTAATCTTGCATACCTTCAGTGCAAATTTGATCATTGTTATGGAATAAACCAGAACACTGCACCTCATGAACTAATGAAATCGATTCTAAGGCAATGAACATATTTATAAAATACAAACATGGGTACAACTGTTCTTTTTTGCATTTACCTTTCTTGGGGTAGGAGTCGATTACATAGTTATGTGGGATTTGTCCCTTGACTAATAAATCTTGCAGGACTTTACTATCCAAACTATTGACAGGATTGAAATAAAATCAGTTCCATTCAGTTACCATTTAAATCACGTACACAAATAATTACCACTTCCTCTGCAAATAAAGCTGTTATAAAAAACACAATACGCCTGTTCTGCTTGCTAGTATGTCATGGGAGAAGATATCCGATTTAATTTATTGGGATGAAGTGGTCTCGGTGCTAATCACTATTCATCTTTTCATCCTAAAGTTTATCCCTGTAAGCATGCACGTGAGTTTATGAAAGTTCAGCTTCCATTCTGAGATGGATTCACAATCAAAAGAAAAAGGTGTCATAGTCACAGCAGTCCTATTATAGATAGCCCGATGGATGAATGGTGCTTTGAATACATGGTGCAAAATCACTGAAAAGAATTAGTATTGGTTGACTTGGATAAGACTGTATAAAGTCAGGTGAAATACTGTATTTTATCTAAATCCAGTGATCTGTTTCTTGCTTCTACGTGACTCACTAAATAAGCACTGATTAGTTTTATCAGGTATAATGATCTGACAGTGAGTTATTGTCAGCTAAATAGATAGGAAGTGTATTATGCTGTTTGATATTAGTATTTCCTGTGCAAACACAATGGTGAAATAATTTGAATGCAAGCTTGCTCTGCTAGTATAGAATGTATCTGAAAAGTTTTGTTTTGTGAAACTAGAGTGCTTGTCACAAAACTAATTTTTGTGTTGAATTAAAGTGATTTTATCTGGTTGTGTAGAAAATCTTAAGTTAGTTGTACGTTTGAAGAAAATTTAATTTCCTATGGTATCATCCATGTTCTTTAACATTCGGAAAGATATTCAGAACTTGTAACACTAGTACATGGGAGCTGACATTTCTGATGGCACATCTGATTTGGCAACCTTGTTCTGACGCATTGTTAGAGTAGCAAAACCTGAAATCAAAAATTTCATTCTGTTGTGCCCACTTTTATGTGTATGGCAATTTAAAAAAAAAACTCTAAGGTGGTGCACATTGTATAAAACTTAATTTATCCTGAAACGTTCCTGAATTATTTTACTTGATGGAAAGTTACACGTTTCAGATTTTTTTTCTGGTCTTTTCCTAGGAGGTGCGCTACAAATACTATCAATCCTATAGAAAAGACTGGAACTGTTTTATGAATGAAAAACGTTCTGGAGATGTAAATAGTGTAAACCCTTCAGTATCTTCTGGTACTTCTACGGATATATTAGAAAACCAGGATGGAATAAAACAGCATCCTGCCAAACTGTTTAGCTTTGGTCATTCCAGTAAAAAAATGAAAAAGAAACACCTTGGCAAAGGTTCAAGTAATTTGGAGTTGAAATTGTCTCATGATTTAGGAACCATTGCTAGTAAACCATCAACTTCAAACACTGGCATTTCATCATCCAGAAATTTTACAAAGTTGCCTATTGTTGAAGATGTACCTTTGCCCTACAATTCGGGAGCTGCTATTACTAAGTCATCTGTTTCAAACTCTGAGAGATTGTTAACAAACTTTTCAAGTTTGTGTACTGAACAAAAGAAAGAGGATAGTCCTGTTCCATCAGCATCAGTTGAATCTGCAACCATCTCAAACATTCCAAGTATTGTTAAGACTCTGCCAACGACAAGTGTCACAGTGTCTTGTCCAGCCACTTCATCCTCGTGTACAGCAGTGCCAGTTCTTGACAAAACAGATGAACACCAGTTCTTCAGAACACCTGCCTTCAGTTTTGCTGGTTCCACAGAAACAAAATTCTCCGAATCACCGCATACACAAAATGTTTCCAGTAATTCTAACATTAGTAAAGGACCAGTTAGCCCCACAGCCACTTCTGATGTTTCACACTCATCTGTGTTGCCCAGTAGCTCTGCAATTGGAAAGGCTGCTTATTGGAACTTAGCCACCAAAATGGAAAATGAACAATGTCTGTTTTTGTCAAAAAGTTCCATGCTTGACAAGCCAAGTGAAAGCTCTTCCACAAGAAGTACTTTGACTAGTGTATTTCACAAAAATATTACTTGTGATTCATCTGGTAAAAATGTACAGCATGACATTGGGCAAACAAGCACCATCACATCAACTGCTGACAGTGGCAAAGACTGTTCAGTTGGAACAGCATCTGCTTCTTTCTTTGCAAAAACTGCAGAAGAATGTTCACCAAAAAGCTCAGCAAAATCACCTTTTAGCTTGAATACTTTGGGGCCTTTATGTGATCAAAACAAGGCAATACCACAAAGCTCAATTCTCTGTTCCAAAACTGAAAAACCCAAATCTTTATTCACCAGATTTCCTAATGCACAATTTTCAACCAAATCAAATAAATCTTTAAGAAACCAAAAAAATTCATCAACCACTGGTTTGCCTCTTAGAAGAGGTGATGCTTCTAAGCTCTTCATACCTGGCCAGTCCTATAGTGATGTTTCAAATTTGAATGATAAACAAGTTCTGTCTTTTGACAAGTCCTCAGTTATTAAATGTGAAGGTCCAGGTACTGTCACAGCTACTTCACCTTTGTTTACATCCTACTCCTATTCCTCGCTGTTTGCAGGCAACTATAAACAAGCTCAAAGCATAAAGCCATCAAACCATTCTACTAACTCCTCTGAACTGTCCTCAGTTCGCTTTGTGACACATTCAACTGGTATTATTCCAATGGCTTTCACAACCTGTTTCGGTCAACAACTCTCAGCAGTAAGTCAGCAGCAAAGCATTGTTAAACCATTTGATTTCACCAAAGTGAAGAAAGACTTTGAGATACCAATAGTTGCTGAACCATCTAAACAGAATAATGTACATTCATCTGATTCTAAACATGAAGACTTGCCACCAGCAGTGAGTGAACAGCAAAGTATTGATAAAACTTCAACCAATATCAGTTTTGAAAACTGCAAACCAAAAGAGGCTCCGCAAACTGAAAAGTGGTTAAGTTGTGAACCAGTGGTACTTCAAGAGACAAAATCAGCTAGCTCTACATGTGTAGGTTTCAGCAAAGAACTCTCTTCAGCAGTCAGTCAACAACAGAACAATGTTGCAACCCCTGGTGCTGGAGTTGGAGCTTGTAAAGTAAAGGAGACTGCAGCTTCTGAAGTGCCCAGAAGTACACAACAACCTGGTAATGATAAAGAATCTCGCCCCTTTTTGCAACCTAATAGCATGCCACCTTCACTTGAAAATTCATTGGAGAAATTTTCCACTAATATAGAAGGAGGAAAAGAATCACCTGTCTTCAATGATCAAATCAAGGATGTACAAGAATTACATTCTTTAGAAGATCCAGGGCACACTGGAGTGCACCAGAGTCCTGCAACCTCCAATGACTTTATTCTTGCAGAACATGAAAGCAACACAAATGATAAAGCAGGCCCTTCATTTAGTCTAGCGAGGCAGATCATTTTGGAGCCGCCAAATCTTTCGTCACACAGTAAAGAATTTGCGTTTGTTCCACAAAGTGTTGCATCCAAAAGCAATAGTTTTGGGGAAGTTAATAGTGCAAAGCCAGAAGCTATCCAAATAACGTCAACTGATTGTCCACTTGGCACTCCTACAAGTTTTGGCACTACTTTTGCTTTTGGCGCAGGTCATGGTTTCCAGTTCAAACCAGGAGTAAGGGGCCAACCATTTGCATCAAGAGAAAAGGGGAATACTGGAGATTGGTTTGGATCCAGTTATACAATGTTCCCATTTCCTCCTCCAGTTAATCACCCACCCACAATGGTAACTGCAGAAGATATTCTCTTCTCTAACCGAGCAAAGTTATATTACTATGAAAGGACGTCCTTGCAGTGGAAGGAACGGGCATTTGGAGAAATTAGAATTTTGCAACACCAAACAACAAAGCTACCACGCCTAGTGATGTGGAACAGTGCTAATAAATGCTGTGCCAATCATTGGATCACAAGTAACCTGGAGCTGAAACATTCAAAAAACAGCAGTCACAGCTGGACTTGGAGTGCACTGGATTATTCTGGGAGAAGGGATATCTATTTAGATTTGGCTGTACACTTCAAGCTAAAAGAAACTGGTCAGATGTTCAAGGAGGTTTTTGAATCAGTACAAAGTACAACTGAGATGTCTAAATCAACAGAAAGCAGCTTGTGCTGTTCAGCAGAAAATAATACAAGTGATCAAAATGGGGGTGTTTCATTTACTGTGGCATCTAATTCAAAAGGAGGAGGAAAGTCTTTGCAAGGTAAGCCCCACAGAATGTGTTTACAATACAGCATAATATTTCTCTCGATTGCGGAATTGTAATTACCAGGTTAAAGTATGGTTATTTAGAAGAGGTGCGGAGATATTTATATTTTCAAAATTTTAACAGCCATGTGTTTTGAACAAACTATGCAAATAATCCACATGCACCTCCTCTAACTTCTGTATACTTGCTATCTTGTCTATACACTCTCAGTCCTGAAATGTCAATCATCCCTTTGCCTCCACAGATGTTGCTTGAACCACTGAGTTCTCCAGCAGATTATTCCTTTGCTCCAGATTCCAGTATCTGTAGTCTCCTGTGTCTATGCACATCTGATTAATTTTTCAAAATATAGTTGATTTCAGACTTTACAAAGCATGTTGAAACAATCTAATAGTTCTTGGGACTGAAAGCTTTTTTATCAGAAAATGTTTTCATTTAATTTAATGCCTTTGCAGAATTGACTTCTTGGTACAGGTAGAGTTCCAAACGCTTTGATCACTTGTAGTACCTTATTCAGACAATCACTGTTTTTGTTATGAGCCGACTGACTGTCAGGGCTGATTTTGATTTTGCAGGGCTTTGTTTTTTTCTCATCTTGCCCTTCAGATTTTACTTGATAGCATAAGAAGTGGAAATTTTGTCTGATCTATAGTATGTCTTCAGCTTGTAGCATTGAGCTCACTGTTATGTTCTGCTCTTGCCCAGTTACATGTGGCAAAAACAGGGAATGAACTGAGATATTTCTGAAACCTTGAGTTTATTTAACCACTGAACACGCTACTTTTGGGATGACCTCCACAGATTTTTCAAGGATTGTGATGGTGACTTTCCAGGAAAAATAACTGCTTTAGATTGAATAATTGCCATTGTTCGCAAACAGAAGATAAGATTGTATATCCAGACTGATTTGTGTACTTTTTAAAAATGTGTCCAATTACAATTAATTGAAACTATTGATTCGGATAAGAATTGAACTAATGTTTTGTGATTTGTATTTCTCTTGGTGCATATGAATAGAAGGTGATGAAGATGTGGTCATTCTGAGTGAAGTTACACCAACCCCAGAGCAGAAAGCACTCGCCTTAAAGTTGCTCCTTCCACCAACTTTCTTCTGTTACAAGAACAAGCCAGGATATCAAAGCAGTGATGATGAAGGTATGTGTCTTTTGTGTTATAAATCTAGGGTAGCAAGAAGAACGTAAATTGTTTATGGGATTGTTCACTTTTAATAACTTGATTCTATTTCTTCACTCTGCCACCACTCAAAAAAAAGAGGTAAATTTCAGAAAATGGGAAAAAACCTTTTATTTTTCTGGCAATCCACATAGCGCAGTTTAAAGAAAGGAAGAACATCTTAAACAGATGGACTTGACAACTTGTTGATCATAGAGATCCATGTAGTTCCCTCCAGCAATGTGATTTTTATTTTAACTATACTAATAGCAATTGAATTTCCTCCTTGGAGTGAAGAGGATGATCACATATCAAGCTTCTCTGGATGTCTGGTTATCAGAGAAAATTTAAGCCTTGAAAGGCGGCTGTTCATGTCCACACTGGAAAGAAATGGATACTCAGCCTAATCCCACCTCTCAGCACAGATTTGTAACCTTGTTGGTCATGGCTGTCCAAGTATTTTTTAAATGTAGCAACAGACAAAATGCTGGAGGAACTCGGCAAGTCAGGCAGGCTCTGTGGAGGGAAATGGACAGTTGACGTTTCAGGTTGAGACCCTTCACTTATTAGATGGCCTCAGCCCAAAGCATTGACTACATTTCTCTCCACAGATACTGCCTGACCCACTGAGTTCCTCCAGCATTTTGTTTGTTGCTCCAGATTCCAGCATCTTCAGTCTCGTATCTGTACTTAATAAATGTGATGAGGGTGTCTGTCTTTTACTACCTTTTCAGACTGTGAATTCCATCCACTGGGTGTAAACATTTAAAAAAAAAATCAGATTTTTTTTTAAATGTTTAATCCTGCCACAGAGGAAATGGGTCTTTCCTACTTTTTCCTATTTACTGTAGTTTGAACCCTCATAATTTTATACATTTCAGTTAACTCCCCTGTTCCAAGTCCTTTTCAGTCTTTGCTTATAACTGAAAATCTTGGTCTAAATTTTCCAGTCCTGGCAACATTCATGTAAATCTCCTCTTCACTTTCTCCAGTGCTATTGCATCTTTGCTGTAATATGGTGACCAAAATTGTGCTCAGTACTCAAGCTGTGGGATAAATAATGCTGGATATAGTTCCAGCACATCCTCTCTGCACTTGCATTCTAAGCCTCTGATAATAAATAAAAGCATCCCTAGGCCTTTTTAATAGCCTTATTGCCTTGCTACCGTCAGGATCCATACACATACACTGATGTCCGTCCATTCATCCACACTTTTAATTATCCTCCCATTTATTGTGTATTCCCTTACCTAGTTTATTTCTCTAAATGCATTTGTCAATTTTCAGCCCTTGTAGTTTTTCTATACTTTAAAGCTTTCATCCCCACTGACAGCCACACAATCAACTTTTGTATCAACAGAAAACATTTGTTTTGTCCCTAGCACAACATAAAATCATTAAACCGTACCATAAAAAGCATGGAACTGAATATTGAGCCCCATGGAACCCCTCTGGTAGTGGCCTGTAGTTGGAAAAACATCTATCAAACGTTAAAAGTTTACATCCTGCCACTGTGCAGTTTCAGATCCATCTTGCAATTCTCCCTTGGATAGTCTGGGCTCTTTCTTCAATCAGTTTGCCATTTGGGATCTAGTTTCTCTTGTGCAGTCCTTTGGGTTAAGGATTACTTGCATTCCACTCTGTTCTGTGCATTTTGAGATGGTTGATGAGATCAATAGTGGACCTGTGGACTTTGCTAGGGAAGAGGCAAGAAATGCTTGTTGGTTCTGACATGTGGATGGCTAGTTTAGGTGGTGGTATGCTCCTTTCACTACTTATCCTGGGCTTCTGTGTGCTCCCAACAAATGGATTCAAGGTCCTTAATGGCAGCCCACTCCATTTTGACTGGTCATGGCCAAGGAGTTGTCATTACCAGTGGGGATGTTGTTCTCTTTCAAATACTCAAGAACATCCTTGAATCATTTCTTCTATCTAGCTCGTAACCTTTTGCCATGACAGAACTCAGAAAAGAGTGTATGTTTCAGGAGTCTGCAGTTTGGCAGACATGTGATATGATCTGCCTGTAGGAACTAGGTGAATGCAATTAGGGCCTAGATGTTGGCCTGGAGAGGATGATGACATGGAGTTAATGTGTGGTGAAAATCATATCCAGTACACCTCCAGGTGTAAGAAATCCACACCAAGATTTGTGAAGTAGCTTTTCATCCACTGAGGGAAGTGGTTGAGGAACAGGCTGACTTAATTTCCATGTAGCAAACAGCAGGGACATCCCTTTAGATGCAACAAACAGATTTGTCTCTCTTCTTCAAGATGGTCAGGGTTGTCCGCATTCGTTATGACTCTGAGCATGTCTGCTTCTCAGATGTGGGAAATGAGACAGGGATGGAAGTT
>JARFYF010000052.1:98074069-98091642 GCA_030265395.1 Rhina ancylostomus
ATACTGACCCTGGCAAATCCAAGTCTGAAGAGCATCTCCACAGCTTGTCTTCCTTTACTGTTCAGGGATGGGTGATGAAATCCAATGCCTCTCTCCAAATAAAAACGTAATTGATTTGCTGTTTTTGCTTGCTGCAATCGCTGAAAGATTGTATCTAGAATCTAGAGAATTTCAAAGATATTGGCTGAGTATCATTTTGGAATACAGATTTTATATACATGCACCACAATAATTTTGTAAGTTAAGAACATTAGGTGATTAAAAATCATACTGCCAAGTGTCAGTGTTTTTTTTCCCCAATTCCTTGGCTTTCCACTTTTTGAATATTCCCAGATAAATATTCACCTTTTCATAATTTGGAATAGAAGAGTCGTTTTAAACTAACAACATCTATGTTTTTTTTCTGTTCAGATAATTTTAAAGAAACCAAAATACATCTGCACTTTATTTACTTACAAAATTGCTAACAGATCACAAGATGCCATTAATAGATTTTTTTGGCAATTGCATCACCTTTTATTGTTTTCCTTTACAACTGTCACCAAAAATTTGATCTCTGAGGACATAACCTTGGTCATTTATCTTGCTGCATTTTGCATTACCTGGCTGTGTGCAAGTCAACTGAAAGCAAACAACTTGCACCCAAGCTGGATTTCACAATGATTTTACTTGGACATACTTATGAGGCATGATAAAATGAAACATCTGCACTTAAGCCACTAGATGAGAGTAATAAAAGTAAATGTTGAAAGAACAAAGCAATATTAAGTAACTGCAGCAGGCTCTGCAGTGGGAGCCCACTGGATATCTCAGTTCTATAGCACAATGGAGAACACACTCTGTACCTTACGGTCAGCAGCACTTTCCACTGCATAGGTGCAGTCTGGTGGTATTTTCCTCAATTCTTGAAGTTTCTGGTGTAACATTTCTTGCTCAGTCTCTTTCATTACCATGTTGTCAGATACATGGGACTCTTTTGGATCACTGCAACCAGAACAAATTATTATATGGAACGCAATAAACCAATGACACAGATGCATGCTACAGAGTATAGCATGATCTCCAATAGAAGAGGAAAAGATTTTGAAATCATTTACTGAAGAAATAGATATTATAATGAAAAACAAGCAGGAGTTTAAGAATCTGACCATAGTACTTTGGAAGACGACGGATTGATTAAGCAGTCTCATCTATAATCATGAGCTCAATTGTTGCAAGTAGTAAACCATTTCAATTTAATTACGGCAAGGATACTAGGGAAGGACAAAACTAGTGAAGATTCTATTTATGATATCTAACGAGTTATTCCTTACTGGAATTGTAGTTGTACAATGTAGAATAGTTTAAAAATTAGAGGACAATAAAATGGCCTTGGTCTATGAAATATTCTGTAGTCATATAACCTATACGGCATTGTGTAGTAATAACAAGTAGTTTGTCAATAATGGCACTTTTCCTCCAAGCAGTATCAGTAAAAGCACCAAGTAAAAATAGCTGCATTGTCTCCTTGTACCTTAACCAGTTGGAGGCTCCCTGCTTTCCTGAACTAAAAGTTGTGGATGTTGCTCTTTACTCGTTGATCATTAATTAAGCTAGATCTGACATTCTATGTAGTTACTGTGGGAGACCTCTTTCCACATCATTGACAAAGATATTAACTCAAACACCAGCTCACAGGCCTTTTGAAAAGCTACAAACAAAATGTCAAGAAAAATTTCGAAGAGGCATGACACTTTAATTCAAATAAACAAGTCAAATGTAGTCAATCATATTTGAAGCCAGGCAGACAATTCAATGAACTTCTTAAAAATAAACACTTGAGGCTGTCAGTAACTAGAACAAAACAAATTTCTAGGTATGAGTTCTAGTGTGATTATTGGTGCAAGGTATTGTAGCATTTTAGATACTTTAATGGGTACAAGACACTATTATTTTGGGCAGCTAAACAACTTGAGCTGTTTTATCAGTCTGTTATGGAAGTTTAATATTGGTTAATAACTAGACATTAGTACTGAGTAAATCCATCTGGTGTCATAGCAGTGCCAAAATCTTGTCAGTTCAAACTCAAATCAATTTATCTATTCCTGCCAAACAGCTTTCACGTTCAAACACTTCTGCTTCCACTAGTCACCCTATTTCCTTCAGACTGGTTAACACTGATAGTCCTTCAGACACGCAGGATTGAGATTGCAGGTTAAGTGCAAATAAGACCTAAATAATTACTGGTTTTACATCAAGGTTTGCATGTTCCAGAGAAATCAGTTCTTGGATTATAATGGCAGGCCAGTTTTAATACCTTGTTTGATATTACTCTCTCTCTGCACTCCGCTGAAGTTGATGAAATGTAAAATAATAGCTACACCTAATCCAGTTAGTTTAGACATCATTCAGTTTAGGTGTTGATTACTCCTAAAATACCCTAAACTAATCTGGCCCTTTTGTTAAATTGTCCAACATCTTTCATTTGCCCAACAAGGCCTCACCAATAAATAAGAATAAATTTAACACCTTAACCCTGGAAGCACAAACAGAAAGATAAAAACAATACTTACGAAGGTTGTTTTTTTCCAGCACGCTTTGATAATTTTCGAAGTTTGTTTTCAACTTCAATTCTTTTTTTTGCATCATCTGAACCTCTTTTTATTTGCTCCTTGTTAGTGACATGCAGGAATGTTTCTTTAGCTAGTCGTTCTACTAAAGAAACACTAAATCTGGAATAAAAACACGACATCAAAAAGATACACAACATGCAGGCATATTCCTGTCACTTCAAAAAGAGAAAAAAAAAGTTGCCCACAAAGCTTGTGTGCATTGACAATATTATTACGTGGTCTGGGATCTACGAATTACATCTCTCTTCATTTCATCCAGCATATCCCCAAGTCAAGATGCAGGTGTCCTTGTTCTGGTGCAGCAAACAGTTAGGAAGCCTAACAGTTTTTTGCTTCATTGCAAGAGGATTAGACTGCAGGAACAAATGTGTCTTGTCGCAGCTGTACAGGGTCTAAATGAGACCTTAGCTGAAGTTGTGTATGTAGTTTTGTTTTCCTTATGCAAGGATATTCCTGCCAAGGTGGAATGCAGCAAAAATTTACTAGACTGATTCATGAGATAGAGGAACTTGAATGAGTTAGTGAATATAGACTAGCTATAATACAGAAGGATGAGAGAGGATCTCAAAAGCCTATAAAATTCTAACAGGATTAGAAAGACTTGATATAGGGAAGATATATGCATTGGTGGGCAAATTCAGAATGAGGGGTTACAGCCTCAGGATACAGAATATGCTGTTTAGAACAAAGATCAAGAGAAATTTCCTCATATAGCAGGTAGTGAACCTGTGGAATTCTTTACCACAAAAAGCAGAGACCAAATCATTAAATAGGTTCAAGGAGGATTTAGGTATACTTATTAATGCTAGAGGGATCAAGGAATATGAGAAGGTCGGAACAGGGTGCTGAAGTACATTATCAGCAGTGGTCATACTGAATGGCAAGGCAGGCTTGAAGAGCCAAAAGGCCTTTCCCTCCTCCTACGTCACTCCTGTAATACAATTTTTAAAGAACAGTGTCAGGCACCTATTCCATCTTGCCAGTTTTAGACACAAGTGGGTCCAACTGCTTTAACTACAGTATTTTCTTAATCTTCCTACTATGATAAACAATGCAAGCTCTTCTCAAATTGCAAATCTAATTCAATCTTTCAGTTTGCCCATACTTGTTGTCAAAAATTACCCAGCTACTTCTCACTCCAATACAACAAATTTACTCACTTTCCTCTGCAGTTTTCTAGCTAAAATCTCTGCAACATTCTGCCGTGCAAACTCTGAAAAAATATCCATTCAAAGCCCTATTCCACAGCTTTAAGACAAATGCTTAATTTACTAATTGTGACTCATTTGGGCTCCTCACCTCTTGCGCTAGGTAAGCTATCTGCATTACTTTGCAGGTCCATAATTGGGAAATTTTTCATTGTTTTCTGATGTAAAAACCATCAATCAGCTTTCCTCTGAATTAATATTCCAGTAATCACAATACATGCTTTCAACAATTACATCTTACTTATTGGATTATAGCCTTATTTGCATGCAACAGAATTAACCATACAAGTTTTGATGCAAATTTATACAGCATTCACAAATAGGACATAAAATGAACAAACTGCAGTACAGTACTGCCTGAGCAGAAGCACAAACATTGCACAAAAGTGATGCTTGTTTGCACATGGACAGTTGTAAGTATTTACACAAGTCTACTTTATAAAAATGTCCCCCTAAATAATGCAAGTGAAGCATGCAAAACTCAACTGCAATCAGTGGAAGGATGAGCTTAGACATGAAAAATGAAATTAGAATACAGTTTTTCATTTTTGTGTACCCAAATTAAAATACAGCAATTTTCATACATTTTTAGTCACATAATCAACTCACTTAAAAAAATCTTCCATCTATGATCGGATGCATAAACAGTAAGAACAGCTTGACATTTTTGGTCATTTTCCACCCAAATTAAATCTCATGGGACAAATGAATTATGACCAAAAATCTGAAAAATTAAGCCCAATGACTTGTACCTATATTCACTTTACAGAACATCTATAATCTTTTGCACTGATTCAGAAATCCCTGAAGTAATTCTTGTCTACAAAAATTGCCACACTCCGTCAGAACAAGCTCACCTCCACCTAACTCCCTGACCACCCCCCCACCCCAGATATCATTTAAGCAAGTTTATTACACTTAAGAAGCAAGACACCTAAGATCCCATCGATATAACAGCAGTAACTTGCCCTGCAGTGACCATAGATTGGTCTTACCCTAATTATCTCCTGCATCAATTAGATTAAATTCAGTCAATTAATCTATTAAACCAAACCTACAACCAGCACTCACTGAAGATGTACAATCTAGATCTGTTTAATAACTAAATACTTGAAGGTGACAAGACAAACTGGGTAGATAAAATTTTATTCAATTACTGATATTAAACCAAAGAGAAACTTACGAGAAAAACAGAGCTGGTAGCTGGTTTTCTTTCTGTAGAGCTTCTACTAGCATGGGACATTGCTTAACCATTGTTGCAGTAGAATTCACAACATTTCTTGGTCTCAGCTTGTCCAGCACTTCTGTAACCTTAAGATATCAGATTAATGAAATAAGACATTTTTATTGTGTATTTATACAGTATATTAAGTAATACAAGTTTATATACAAGTATTCTGAATTATTAGAAACTAGAGCAAGAAGGACCAGTCAAAGTAATAAATATTAGTGTCTAAGAAGGTAAAGAAGGGACTAGTCATGTTCTAAAATTTTATTGCATTTCTTGCCCTTCTTAGAATAATTCAGAGCCTCTCCACAAACCCAAGATCAGTAGTTCAAATTATATTGGAATTGTCATTGCATAATGACTCATACTTGGCTGAAAGGGTGCCTGACATGGAATGTCTCAGGAAGACTTGGAAACTGGAGTCAAGGGAACTAATGAGGATTCCATATTTTAGTTATCATTTAGACTGACCTTCCATAACAAACCGATAAAACAGCTCAAGAGTTGTATAGCAACTCAGAGTTATAAAACTGCTTAAAATAATAAAGCATCTCACACCAAACTCTTAATTGCCACAATGCATTGGCCCTCAGAACCACCACGGACCAATTGAGCATCTCAAAATAACATAATAGCTCCAATCTGTAAAGTCTTTCAAAATTAATTCAGCATCTTAGACACAAAACATCTCAAATCAGCATGTTTTTGAGACCCATATAGTACTTGGATTTGTAAAGATTCTCAAACAAGGGCTTCAACAATAGAGCAGCTAAGAATCATGACATATCTCAAACAAACCCAACAACACTCATAAGGAACAAGAAATAAGTATAGAAACTTAAGACACAATATGCACCTCAAATGTTACCTAGCATCACAGCACCACAAAACAGCTCAGAATAAAGGGCCTGGCATGTCCCATTAAGCACCCAAACAATGCACACTATAAACCACCCAAATATATAAACACAAAATATGACCCATAAGACATTTAAAAATAATACAAAGAGTACACAAAACTGGTATTACCCCTCATTCACATAAGGTATCCCATATGAAGTGAAGTACTTCAGGCATAGAAGCACGCAAACAAAATCTCCACACATCCGAACAACAACATCTAAAGCCCATAAAGCACTACAAGAGGCACCACCATAGAGCTGCCCAACAATCTCTAAAAAATATAGCATCTTGGTTCAATAAAACAACTCAAAATAATGCAGCGCCTCAAAACTAAAGAGCACCAATTAAATTTGTCAATATAACAGAGCAGCTATAAAGTGTTATCTTTGGACACAAGATACCCCAAAGCGGTACAACCCTTCATCCCCAAAAAGCAGGCCAAAATGATACAAGTTAGGTTCATAAAACAGATCAAAATAATATTAAATGTCAGACCCATCAAACTCCTCAGATCAATGAGGAACCCTGAAATTATACATCTCGGATCAACGAAACGTTTCAAAATTACATGACATCCCATTAGTAACTTTCCACTAAATATTACAATCCAAACGAATAAAGTACACTGAAATAATACCTTAGACCAATCAAGCATCTCAATTTTCTTTTAAAAACACACCTCACACTCACAAAACTGCTATATTCTAAAATTATGCCCTTTATGAATCAATATCAACTATTGTTCCATTGGCAGTACAGTTGAATAAGTCTGAATGTTGTAGGCTCATATCCACTCCAGAAACTTGAGAATAAAAATCTGCACCCACTCTCAATGCATCACCAAGGAACCACTGCACTGAGGCATCTCTTGGAATGGAAGTTAAAAACCTGAAGCCTGCCTGTTCCTTTTGATGGACATAAAAAGAGACAATATCACTCTTTGGAAGAGCAGAACAATTATCTCTTATGTACTAGCTAATTATTATCCTTCACTCAACATTACCAAAGCAGGTTGTCTTACTACTATATTGCTGCTTGAGGGAGCTTTCTATGGTTGTGATATTTGTTACATGACAATGGTGACATTTCTGCAAGTACTTTCATTGTCTGAATAATATATGCAATCTTTTCAATATTATCTTAAATGCAGTATCTTATTTTTATATAGTTAAATTGATACAAGTACCTGATCTCTGTGTCCTGATGTAAGCCAGTTCACTAATTCTTCTTTTAACTCAGCTTCATATTTCCTCACATCATTCTTTTTAATAACAATTTTATCCTTGAAGTGCTTGTATTCTTCAGGATTTAACTCCTTTTTAAGAGAAAGCAAACCAAGTTAGGTGTGTGAAATTTAAATATCACATTCACATTACATACAAATTATTTTAGCAAATGTACCTGTGCCCGAGGCCACGATGTCCACGTTTCAGCCATTGTATCATACAATCGGAGGCTCTCTGGTGGAGAGAGACTCAAGTCTGAAGGAAAACCATACTTCTCAATCTAATAATCAGAAAAAAAGTTATTAGACTTTCTGGTTGAGCAAGAGGTAAAGTTATATCACTGTTGTGACTGTGAATGAGCCACGAGGAGACTGGAGCTTTAGTTGTGAAGTCTTTATTCATTGCGACAAGCAGGCAGTTTAGAGAATCTCTCTCAGAGACACTGAGAAAATTCTGGAGAATCTGTCCAAACTTAAAGTACATCAGCTTTTTATACTCTTTAAGAACAAAGATAACAACAGGTGATTCAATACAATTTCAATAGCTACAATGACAGTTTACTTCAGTATCTTAGGTGCACACAAATAATTTCACTGAGTTACACGTTTATAATGGAAATACCTCTTAACTGACAAGATATTCCCAAATATTCAAACACTTTTGCTGGAACAAAATAATTTGCATGGATACTCTAAAAGCTTCCAAGGATAGAAACCCCAGACACCTAAAATTAGTGTTGAGAGCTGACTCTCTGGGTACACAAATATCTAGTATTGACAGACAGCATATCAAATATTGTCATTGGCATATTTGCTCTAAGTGACAAAATAAAATCTGGTCTGGAACCTTTCTTGATCTCTGTCACAATGGTGCAAAATAACAGCTGAAGATGTCTGATGCCTGGTTTGATGTAGGCCAATTAATGTAGTCCCATTGTCTTACATTTGGTTGATGCATACAAGAATCCTGTCATATCAGTTTACAAACCACATCTCTTCAGCAGCCTCCTGCTGTGGGCCAGTAGCCCGTGCTCTGTAGAAAGGAGTGTTTGCTTTAAAAGGACAGCTTTTATTTCAAAACTGATTACTGCTTGAAGTTTACATCTGAACTAATTTTATTTTTGGAGACTGGTTCTCATTTGTATTAATGTTTGCTATCCACATTAATTCCTGAAGGATGGCCTATGTCTAACAATCCTTCGCAGTATTAACTGTATCCCACAACTCCTTAGGATGCACCATGCCTACCAATCACTGCAACTAAAAGAAGACAAGCCTGATTTATGAACAAACTTTATTCCAAAAAGCTTCAGCATCATAGTTCAGTATCCTTTTTCTCTCAATGACCACCTTGACAGATTATTTGAGTCTACAAACTAAAAGTGTTCAATTTCTGCTTCAGTGGATTTGCTATTTTTTGTATACTAAACAATTTTATAATCTGTTTAATGCAAATGGAGAAATCACATGTGCACCTCCAAGAGAAACTTCAATACATCTTAATTTAACTTTAAACATATACGTCTTTCAGATCTGTAATGCGAATTTTACAATATATACAGACTATATATACAATCTATGTAAAAATAAAAGGAAAAAGGTAAACATGCCATCCCTCTAACCTGGTCCTATTAACTAGATCATTCATTCAGGTGATTCTACTGGACGATATTGTTTGTAGCAAATGGTTCAATTTTTAAATTGATAATGTTAGATATTCAGGATAAATGAAGGGGTTAAACTATATTTTCATCAAATCATAAAAAGGGGAAAACAATCAACGTACCATTATAGATCAACATGATATTCTTTCCCCCAAAATGTTGAATTACACACCTCAATCTCAGTACTCAAGATAATTTTATTTAACTGTTAAGTTGGCTAAATTGTGCTAGAACTATAACAATGCCATTTTCTAACCAGGATAATAGACCAGCACATCCCTAATGCCATACACATGAATGAAATGTAAAGGATATGCCCCACGCCTCCAACAGCATAACAGGGTTATCCATGCAGCCACTCCAAACATATAACTAACATACTGTAGAGTGAAAATGCCACATATACCAATGTGTGTCAATCTCCAAAAAGAAAGAAAACTATCTGGATTACATTAAACCCCAACTTCCAACCTCAAGAGAATGGGATTTCTACATATGATTGCCCAGGCAAAAACAAACCCATAGATACTTAATTAACATGTGCAATTCTGCAAACTGGTGAGTAATGACAATTTAGCAGGATGCTTTTGAAAAGCACTGGGAGAGTGGAGATGGAAACAAATCAAGTACAGGATAATCCAATAGTATGGTAAATTGGAGCACTGAGGTGAAATTATGTAGATTTGTACCCACAAACCTCCGCAAGTACTGCGGTGGAAAGTCACACAAGCCAAGTTTCAATGGATAAATTTCAATCTGGTCACAATTCCACAGTGACACTGGCACTAGCTTGGGAAAATGGCTTAAGCCCCATCCTAGTACACAAATTAGCTCAACACCTCACTAAAACTAGCAAGAAAAGCATCTGTCTTTTAGAATGAGATATTCAACCAACTGCCCTTTAAGGCAGGCATACACATGCAAAGAAACTACTCAGGTGCAGGGTAATCTACTAAGAAAACCAACCACCTTCCCTGTGATACCAGGCAAATTAATTGGTCACCTTTCACTTCTGTGAAATATGACTAATTATGAATTGATTAGTAAATTTAGTCAAGAGTTAAGTAATTATCTGTGAAGCACTTTAGAAAAATCATAAAATAAAATTATGAACTGGATAAGAGAAGAGTTAGGCAATACCCAACCTTGCTTTCTCAGACCTGAAATACAAATTATGGAAGCTTCTTTCCAATTGTGTGGGGTGGTTCCTAGATACCAGAAGGGGCTAATGTGGTTTCATCTTTCAAAAGAAAAGCAACCATGGTCTCTAGTTATGATACCTACAATAGGAATAATACTTAGGGAAATTGGTAGGAATGCACATCAAAACATATAAAGAGCTAAATTAGGGGCATCCAACATGACCCCTTCATAAAAAAGTTACATTTTGTAAATTTGATATATTTTTCAAAGAAATGACCAAGATAACTGGGTAAATGAGATTAGTATTGACGGTTAGCACAGATATAGTGGGCCGAAGTGCCCATTTCTGTGCTGCATGATTATGATAAGGGATGTCCAGAAAATATTAGCTTACATTTCCAAAATGCTTTTAACAAGCTGAAATGAGAATTTTTTTTAACAAGATCAAGCCTCTGGGTTTTATTGTAAATATTAAGCTAGATTCAGAAGTAACTGGAATATTGCCAAGCAGGATGTAGTCACAGATGGAAAAAGATTTGTTTGAGATCACTCAATCGTCTCCTGCAGTGATCAGTAGGGAATCCCTTGCTTTTTTTAATAATTTTATTAACAATCTTGATTGAGATGTTGGTTGCAGATCTGCAAACTTACTGACAATATTAACTGTTCAAGTTTCAGAACAATAAATATCTGGACAGAGCTTCAAGTTTCAGGTGCATGCCCATCACTAATGAATTGTTTAAATTTAGGGAAAGACAACATCAGAAATGTGGGCAAGATGAACTCTAAATATACACACCTTTCACTGAAAGTATTGAAAGAATCTAAAATGCAGGTATTCCAGCAGAATAATAGGTGGGGCACATAGGATGATAGGAAGGATTTATAGCACTACTCACTGCAAGACAATACATGCTCAGTCAAGATTCAAAATGTGGTGCCCAGTTTCACTGTCAAGGTGAATAAAGGAAATAGATTCTGGTCACTCTGAGACTTGAAATTAAAAAGGTTAGGGAGAATCATAGGTCACAATTTTAAGTTATGCAAGGTCATTTCCAAGTTGGAATATCAAGTGGTGGCATCTTGCTCAGAAAACAGTTCACCTGCTGCTGGCAATGCCATGGATGTGATTCATTAAATTCCTTCAAATAAGAACAGGATCAGCTTCATGTTTCTGGCCAGAGTTAATTCTGCCTTGTTCAAAGCATCTTAGACAAACTGTTTTAGAATTATAAGCAAAACAAAGTAGGAGTGGGGTTAGATACATGTCAGAAAAGTGGCTAGGCTTCCTATCATTCCAAATTGGCCAATCCTTTAATCCAGTTTGCTGTTTTCCCATCATTTTAGATGAAAATGTATTTATTATGATACCAAGTATTGTAATTGTGCAGAATCAATTAGATGGATTGGAGAACCTTTCCTTAATCATTTTTGTATCCTGAAGATATAAAATCCTCCACATGCAAGTTCTTTCCATAGAAATCTCAAAGAAACAAGTAATTTACTTACATGGCTTGCAGTCAAAGCTGCACAGGGGTGATATGAAACAAACTCAATGTCCGAACCATCTGAACTGCACATATACTTCTCAAGGTCATTGTATCTTTCCCCGTACATCACTAAGAAAGTATGTGGAAAAGTAATGTTCAAAAAAGGTCAAAAGTTATGCTGACTCAAACAGAAATCAGATTATCCTAACAGTTCAATTTAAAAACCTGAACTTTACCAGAAAACGCTCCTGAATGTGTCCTGATTTCAAACAGGTTATTGAGGTGCAGGAGAGGAATGAATACATCTATTGCAGATATAGAACTGAAGCCAAATATGTTTACATTATATTTTCATGTGATAATAACCATAAGTTTCTAACGAATCATCATGGAAACATTGAGGGAAGACAGAGGTATGCAGGCCTAGAAGGTCAAGGTTTTGTCCTTGCTTACAAGCTTCCCATTAATCGGCTTGATCAAGTTCAAGTGTGATGTCACAAATGATCACAACAATCCAGAAAGGGCTACTTAATACCGGAGGGAAATCATCAGGTATTGGTTATAGACTCCAAGGCTACTGGATTCAACACAAGTCAAAAATCTTCAGAAGATTTTGGTGGTAAATAAGAATATTTCTAATCATTCCCATCAATAGGGAAAGTAAACAGAATCCCTAACTGCATCAGTATTAAAGATACTTATTTAACATTAATCTGGATATTCCTGTACAATGAGCCACAACCTTCAATCACATGCACGATGTCCATACAGTTAAGACACACCGTCAAGTCTAAGCCCTGAGCAACTTGCCTTTTGATTCAAATAACCAAGTTTCAGTCTTGGAGTTTCTCTGCTCATTTGAATCCCTTAAAAGATTAGGATAACCTGAAGTTTATTCTACAGATTACATCTTGATAGAGAGAGCTCAGACTGCGTGACACAAACTTTAATCACCTCCAGGTAGCCACCCAAAGGTTAATTGTGATTTGCTGCAGTAATAAAAAAAAACCTGACCTGTGTGTGAAATAACTTTTTACATTTCCTGACATCATCAACTATACTCCATCTGACAACCCTGCACTCGCATCTGACAACAAATCACCTGGCAGCAAATACATCATGCATGTTGCCTTACAGGCTTTCAGTCATTCTTGTGCAATTCATCTCTAAACATAGACTCCATGTAGTTCAACAGAAAACAAAGAAAAATATTCATCACATCAGAAAGTGGATCAAAAATACCTTGCTGTTTTCAAATTTTTCCAGCCATATGTGGAATTAAAAATTGAAGGATTGCTCATACCCAATCTGACTTTGAAGGATTTCTGGTCCCTTGGCATTTTCATTTGCTGCTTCTTTTTGCCACTAACTTTTACAGGATTTTCCGCAGTCTTGTCTATTTGCTGCCAGTAGTTCTTTACCGTCTGAAGCCAGCTATTATAAGAGATAACAATATTAAAGAGCCGTTGATACAATAATGCTTAAAAAAATTGAATTATCATTTCAGTAAATGTAACGAAAATGTTTCCTACAACTTCCTAGTTAAATCAACAGCAAGGTTGTTCCATATGATTCTTCCCCATTCACAGTTCAAAGGTTCAATGTATCATGGTGCAAGCATGGACATATCTATCAAAATAGCCCTGTGACAACACCAGGATGCAAAGTAAGTAATTAAGGACTGAAACAAAAAACACTATGATATTATAATTTTCCTCTTGGATCCAAACAATTAATCTTACCTTAAATCTTCACTTTCTCATTACCTACCAGTGAAAATAGTCAATTGGAGAAGCAACAATTCCACTGAGATGAAAAAAAATCAAGCTAAGTAAATTGAAGTCAAAGCAGTTAACAATTGGAGAACTTTAAAGTGGATATTTCAGTCAAGGTACATTCCCATGAGGGAGAAGGGGAGACAGATTAAACAGAGCTCTCTTGATGACCAAAAAGATTAGTAGAACAGTAGGAATAAAAACTCAGGACAAATGCCAGGTTGTTATTTTAAGTGAAAATCAGGCTTAGAGGAAGTTCAGAGGGGAAGTATAAATGGAAATAAAAGAGGAAAGAATGAAAAGAGACTGATAACAAAGGGGAATCCAAAATATTCTACAGCCACATGAACAAAAAAAAGGAATGGCAGGAGGTAAAGTGGGACCATTGAAAGACTAAAAGAGGAAATTTAGACAGAGGCAGAAGGCGTGAAATAATGAATACTTTATACAAGTCTTCATGAGGATGCTTCTGCCGAAGTTTCAGAAAAGGAAGCTGTGATTGACAATCCAGATGGACTAAAAATTGATAAAACAGAAGAACTAGGCAGCAGCTGTATATGTGGCTAAATCACATGGCCAAGATAGGTGGCATTTCCTAATTGCTGAAAGAAGTATCTGAGGAAACCAGAATCTTTCAGAGGAGGTGCTGGAGAATTGCAAAAATGCAAATGTTATAGCCTTTGTCATAAACAAAGGGAAAAACCTAGAATAAACTTTAGAGTAAGGAAAGTTCAGGGTCAAAATAAGTAATCATTCGTCATGTATGTATTGACTGAAAAAAGCCAACATGGATTTAAAGGCAAACCACATCTATCTATGGAGGAAGATTCAACTGTAGCATTCAAGAGGGAGCTGAATATATATATACAAACACACAAAAGAAATGCATTTGCAGTGTTAAGAGAAGAGAAATTATTTACTTCTCTTGCATAGTGGCAGTATGGACTGTGGGCTGTAACTATTTTGCAATTCCTACGAGAGTACTTCCTTCCACCTACTGTGCAAATTCCTTTGTCCCTGTTCTTCAAATAAATGCTACCCAAGAATCCTTTGGTGGGCTAAAAGGAAGTTTACTATGCCGCCACAGGGTTTTCAATTGCTTTCCCTCTCACTGCAAGAGAGCAATAGGGATTAATACCCTCAATGGCAGAAAACCAAGAGGAGAAGAAATTAAGATCTATCAAGAGGCAAGGCTGGACAAATTTATTCTCACTGAATAAATAGCTCAAGAACTCAGTAGGATGATATGATGTGGTGCAGCATGCAGATTGAGAGTTATCTACTATCCAACGTTCGTCTGATTTTTGCTAATAAAGCTGTATTGAAAGTCGAAATATCCAATAGCACAGATTCAATTTGATCAACTGTCCTCTCCTATGTGGAAATCCCAAATGAAGATAAATAACGACAAACTTAAAACCTCCTTTCAAGATACTGAATAGGATAAGACAAGGAGGCTGATGTGGAGAAACACAAAGGCACAGATATGATCAAAACAGCCATTTGTTGTCCCAATATAGTATAATAATTCTGTTAATCACCATCTGACTATTCTGAAATCCCAAAGATCTGGCATCTGGTTCACTCGATGTCATCTGTCATACCCTCCTTCAACTTGCCTGGTTCACTGAAAATTTTATTATAATACTATGTAATGGCTTAAAAGTGTGATATTAGTAGAAACAACGATAGTAGTCCAGAAAATAAGCCAGTCCACAAAAATCCCAAGTGTGCTATATTACCTGAGTTTTACTGTTGAACCAGGAATTGATGGCCCAACCTGTCAGCAGAAACTAGTGTCATGGCAGCTATTCCCCTCACTTCCGGTTATATGTACCATCAGTGCCAAGGGGCACATAGTACACAAAACTAAAAACTTGCTATAATTTCCTCATTGTTAATAATAATACACAAAATTGAAGGTAGTGTGCTCTCCAGTAGTACTATTATAATGTGTAAAGGCTCCAAAAATAAATATGTTGCTCTAATTTGTAGAATCAGAGTTTAGATTCATCTCCCTCCATTCCCATCTAAATGAAACCCAAATCTGGTGTGACACCAAACTCCTCATTTGTGCTCATTTCTTTGGTCAGGAGTCTTCACTCCAGATGGTAATTCTTTCCCTCCCCCATCTCCAGAGCTTCCAATCCACTTAGACCCCTCCCTCTGGCCTCTTGCCTCTCGAGATTTATTCACTGTTATTGCCAACATGAAATTGGCTGCTTGACTTTTCCACTCCCCTCAGTCAGCCATCTTGCAGCACTCCAATCACTAAGAACCAATCTCAATATCATCAAACCCAAGAGGGTGTGCTGTTTTAGTCTGGTGATCTGACCTATGTCGCACAGAGCCCACTTTCAGATGCATCCACACATTTCCTCAAAGACCATAACCCCACCATCGAACATCAACCCATTGTCTCCCAGAAAGTAACATACTTCATTTTCTCAGGAAATTTTCCCTCCATGGCTTTCAGCATTATAGTCTCCCAGCTTGCACATTCCGCTTCTACATCCTGTCCAAGGTCCTCCAGCAAGATTATTCCACCACTGTTTCAGCCTGCACTTGCCCTGCCAAACTTCAGAATACCAACTTACTTTCTCTCCTTCCCAATTCTGACAAAGGGTCTTGCACCCAAAATATTAACCATTTCTCTTTCTGCAAATGGTCCCTGACCAGCTGAGTGCTTCCAGTATTTTGTATTTTAATTTTAGCTTTCCAGAGTCTGCAGTTTTTTAATCTTCATCATTGGAAGTATTTCCAATTCTACTCAACATACAGTGTCAAAAAGCCAGTCAAGTGGCCAAACATATTTGGCTGAACTCTTTTGAAAGAGCTTTCATACTTACTCCCTTGCCTTTTCCCCTCAAATCTCTCCAATTTCCACTTGTTCTGCAATCTCCTTTTAAAAGTTACAATTGAATCTAGTTCCCTTTCATTATCCTCCAGACACTGTATTCAAATCGGGTTAATGCACAAAAAACCTTTATCCCCTCTTGCATTCTGAAGCAAACTGTGCTAAATATCACCGCCCTTCACAACTGAACTTCCCTCGAGGAAACAGATTCCACCTAAATTTCAATATTTATTTAATCTCTAAATCATTAGACCTTAACTTTCAGTCCTACAGAGATAACCTTAGCCGCAAAAATACTTTCTGGGTACAAGGTGAAGTATCACCATGTACTCCTCTATCAACCTCTTCTTTAGAAATTGCTTCAGGTGATTTATTACCACATTCCTTTTCAAACCAGTTGCAGAAATATATTAAAAACAGCTGACTTTCACCATTTTCCAGAATTCTGGGCACAATCCAATGTTAAACAAAACTTATTGGGATGGATTAATAGGTACATATCTAAAAATTGAGCTTGTACGATAAATCAATTGTGTAGAATGCTAATGTACATCAAGTATATGTCTAGAGCAAAGTAGTCCAAAGCAAATGGAAGGAGCACACCACCTGATGAACTACCCACCCGCCAGCCCCATCAGGTACTTTCTGTCCCATCTGTGGAAGAGTCTGTAGTTTCCACATTGGCCTAAATCGGATTGGAAGTGATCCAAAGGGACTACTAATTCAGCATAGAATGCCAGTTTAAGAAACAATACAATAATAGGGAAAAATTATTTTGAAGAGTTACTGAGCAAGAGCTTCTGGTTTGCTGATTGTTGCAGAGAGGGCCAGGAATGGACACCGAACCATCACCAGTAGATGCTCCCAGACTTCTGCTCCAATTTCTTGGCCAATACAATGAACCTATAAAAGTATAGTAAGATAATTAGTTCAAATTATGACAATTAACTACACAGTTTAAATGGGAAGAACCATGCTGGGAGAGTTCCAGTAAACTTAATTTGCTAATTAGTCTCAAATGGATGAAACAATTTAGAAGGTCAAACATCTCAATTCAACCTTTTGAAACAAAAATATTAATTCACTTTTAAAAAAAATATTTGCTAAACAGGAAGTAATGATCTTTTTAGAAATTTGAAAGTTGTTCTGCTAAAAAGGCTAAGGCTGTTCGGGTAACAGAAATTAGAAACAATATATTTTGTCAATTTTTAGTCACTCAATACTGTGGGGCAATAAGAATTGAATATGAAGTCATTGTGTTGTTTGGGTTGGCAGTCACAGCCAAATCCCTCCTTCAAAATGCCATGTGCAGTCCAAGGACATGTATACATATATCTTAGAGTGCAATGCTGCCACACATCATCTGTGAGCATTTTCTCTGATGCATACACTGTGGAGAGTAGCCATTGCCAGCTCTTTAAATTAACTGCTGAGATTTTACTCCACTTCCACTAAGTCACTGCACTTT
>JARFYF010000052.1:98298274-98312833 GCA_030265395.1 Rhina ancylostomus
ACTGAAGTACACCTTTTAGCAAATATCACCAGAAATATGTTTTCAAGGGAAGGAGATCCAATTTCTGAAACAGAATACAAACTTTGTATTTTTCATAGAAAAACAAAGCTTCCTATCTAGTCATATTTAAAAAAATGACTGACTTCCCTGTGATTAGAATTGCGGCTAAAATCCATATTGGAACTGAATGAAATACAAAACTACTTTGCACGAGGAGAATGAAAGTGGGGCAATTTTGTGTTGAATGACTCACCTCTTGATGGTTTAACCGTTTCCAGTAACAGCAGGAGTGGGATAGAGAACTCTTCTTTGCATAACCATAGTTTCAATAACATTCAGGAACATCCAAGGAAAAGCAGTCTGTTTGATTGACACCAATCTAAACATTCATTTGCTCCTCTACTAAAGCACTATTGTTCCAATCTACACTACGCACAAAATGCACTGCAGGAATTTTCCAAGGCTCCTTTGACAGCTCCATCTCAACCTCTCATGAAGCAGGTCAAGGATATCAGGTGAGGGAAATTCACCACCAATAAATTTCACTCAAAGTGACACGTGGCCTTGATTGGAATCAAATTGCTGTTTCTTCTTCAAACTCCGATTCCAATAAAACCTTCACCAAACAGAGAGATTGACCAAGGAGGCTTACCGTGATCTTTGCAGGAGCTTGAGGTACAGACATAAGTGCTAACCTTACGACTGATGAGCACACCCTGCAAATGAATGATAAAATGTCATTCTCCCAGAAACTGAATGGCAGAATGGACCATTGATCAATCAGGTGGCAGATTGGTGGCCGTGGATGTTGGATGAGGATCAAAAGCTAGGAGGGGATCAGGACTGAGACCAGGAGGGATTGGGGTCTTGAAGGAGAGCTGTCATGACAGGTGTATAACATTCCTGGGTAGGGCACAGGCTGTTGAGTTTGTCAATGGGACCTAATTAGGAATATTTCCATTATGTAATGATGAAGCAGGCCTTGCAAGGGTTTTGAAAGCTTTGTTCAGCATGAGTCTTTAATAACAGTCATGGACTGAACAGGTACCTTCTAAAATTCTGCAGAAGACACCAAGATATGTGTTGCATGCTGCTAAATGTCACAATCTGTGTCTTGGCTCCGCCATGTGTTAGCATGTAAAACGTCTATGACCAGAGGAAAATTATGACTTCACAAATAAGTCCATAATTTTAATTTGTGAATAATTTTGTGCAATGAATCACAGAGTACATGAGAATAATCCAGTCCAATTCTTCATTTGGTGCACCTATAATCTGGCTACTCAGATGCGGAGGCTGTCAGATTGCTTGAGGCCAGGAGTTCTGGGCTGCTGTGGGATGTACCGATCGCGTGTCCTCATTAATTCGGTCATCGATATGGTGTCTCCAGAGGAGTTCAGGATCACCAGGTTCTGTAAAGAGCGGTAAATCAGCCCAGGTCAGAAATGGAGCAGGTCAAAGCCCCTATGCCCATCGGTAGTCGGATTGTGCCCATGAATAGACATTGCAGCGCAGCCTTGTCAACAGGGTGAGACACGGTCTCTTTTGGGGTGGCATGGTAGCGTAGTGGTTAGAGAGACGCTATTACAGCCCCAGTGATCGGGGTTCAATTCCTGCTGCTGTCTGTAAGGAGTTTGTACATTCTCCCCGTGACTGCGTGGGTTTCCTCTGGGTGCTCCGGTTTCCTCCCACATTCCAAAGATGTATGGGTTAGTAGGTTACCATGGGTGTAATTGGGCAGCATGGGCTCATTGGGCCAGAAGGGCCTGTTACCATGCTGCATAAATAAAGTTTTAAAAGCTCATTCTGAATTCAAAATTGCATTCTGAGTCCCCTCCTTTGCAGAGTTCAAAATTCTAACTAATTTAAAGGGTGTGTAAAAAGAATTCTGAGACACAGATTGACATCAAAAAGTGGAAAATTTGTTCATGAAGTAAACATTGCTATCATGAATTATAAACAAAGGGAAATTCCATCCAAGATTATAGGCAGAACTGTGGAGATTAATTGTCCATTTTATGATATAAGTATATCATCAATAAACAGATTAAAATTTACACCTGTCAATTAGATTAGCTTTCTTCTCTTGGAAATGCATTACAGAGGACTTCGAGTGATTCTACAGTTATTAGTCAGTCAAAGTCAAGTTTATTGTCACATGCACAAGCACATGTCTGCACAGGTGCAATGAAAAACTTGGAGCAACATCACAGGCACATAGTATCATATAAGCAGCATTCACAAGCAAAACATAAATTAAACACAATTTTTATAAGAAAAAACAAGTAGAACAAATAAAAAGACAAAGTCTGTTTCAGTGCTAAGTGATCAGAGTGGTCATAGTGTTGCTGAATTGTAGGGGTGATTAGGGTTTTGCTGGTTGGTTCAAGAACCAAATTCTTGAAGGGAAGTAGCTGTTCTTGAACCTGGTGGTGTGGGACTTCATGCTTCTGTGCCTTCTGCCCAATGGTAGCTGTGAAAAGATGGCATGGCCCGGATAGTGGGGATCCTTGATGATGGATGTTGCCTTCTTGAGGCAGCACCTCTTGTAGATACTACCGATGGTGGGGAGGGATCTGCCCATGCTGTATTGGGCAGAGTTCACTAGTCTCTGCAGCTTCTTATGTTCTTGCGCATTCAAATTGCTGTATCAGACAATGATGCAAGCAGTCAGGCCCTAGGAGTAGACTAAAAGATCCTCAATGCTCCATAACTTCAACACAGAAGGCAGAAACATGTTGAGGTCCTGGACAAGCCTTGGTGTGAAAAGGGTGTCATTATGTATTTTACAAGGAAATACGTATATAGTTCTAGGTTGAATTTTTCAATTGTTGAGAAACCATGATTTTATTATTTAGGATCAACCACATATAAAGCATGTGGAACTAGATCTGAGGCATCAAGTGTACTGTATGAGACCTTGTTGCTCAAAACTCAAGCATTTTAGAGAAATCAAGATTTATTATATTAATAAACTAACTGGATTGTTTAATTACATGAAATGTAATGCTTTCATTGTGTTTAATTTTTTTGCAATTTTAATCTGGTGAAAATGCTTATACAACATGTTTCATGATGCAAATTTACTTCTCTTCTTATCCACATATATTTCCTCAGTCTCTCCTGGCTTTAATTTGAGTGAAAAACCTTGAAAATGCTGGAGATCTTAATTTTTGTGTATTCTCATGGCCAGGTAGAATGATCAGCTGTGCATCTTAAAGTACATTCTCTGTTGATAAAGAAAGAGACGTTATAAAATAGTGTCTCTTTATAACACTTTGAAATGCTATGTACAGCTATGAATGGGGCATGAACCCATAATCTTTTTTTATACAACAGTACAACACGGGAACAGGTCCTTCAGCCACAATGACTGCACTGATCAGGATGGCAATCTATCTAATCCCATCTGCCTGAACATGGTCTCTATTCCCAGCCTGTTCATGTGCCTGTCTAAATGCCTCATAGATGTTGCTGTCATACAGTATCTGCTTCTACCACAACCCTGGCAGCGCATTCTAGGCACCTACTACTTGACCTACGCACCTCCTTTAAACTCTCCACCTCTCACCTAAAGTTATGCCCTCTAGTATTTGACATTTCCATCCTGGGAAAAAGACTTTGACTATTTATCTCCTCTATGCCTCTCAAAATTTTACATACTTCTCTCAGGTCACTCCTCAGACCCCGATTCTCCAGAGAAAACAATCCAAGTTTGTCCGATCTCTCTTTATATTGCATTATACTCAGATCTTGTTCCACATGCTTTATATGTGGTTATCGTCCAATACTCCCTAATCCAGGCAAGATTACACAAAAAAGATTACAATTTAATCAAATAGTATGATTTGGAATGCTTGAATTGTAACTTATATCGGTGAATTTGATGACTTCTTGAAAAGGGAAAATAATATTGCAGGGAAGAGCTAGGGAATGGAACAAATTGCAGCACTCCTTCAAAAGAGCTTGCACAGGTATGATGAGAATCCTGTGCTAACAGATTCAATGATTATTGCTAGCTTAATTCATTTGGCCACATTTCTCATTTCAATGAGAAAACTAATTTCAGATAGCGCAAATGAATATGGAATTATTTTATTATCATTTAAATAAATGTTTAGATTGGCTGTAAGTAAAGATGCCCATATTTTACAATTTTGAATGGAGCTTTTCAAAAACTAATGGGGAGCAGCAATAATGCTGCCTAGTGTCTATATTAAAAGATATATAATAAAATAGGACATCCATGTGTCCTGCACATAGCTCAGTAACAAAACAACCTAGAAACCTGAACTTTTGCATGTTAAGTTAGGTTTAGTGTAAGGATGTGCAATACACTCTAGTTTTTCTAAAACCCCCAAAGTAAGCCCTCTATACCCTGAAAGGGACCTAATTTCAATTTTCCCCATTGAAAATAGATGAGAATTTTTTTTTCAGATCAATTTTTGAGGTGCATTCCTGAGATTTTCTTTCTAGCTGGTTGTTTTGAAATTGGCTTTATTTGTCTCAATTCAAAAATACATTCATAATCGCCTTGCCAAAAAAGAATAGGATATTGCAGACGGTCATAAGAATGATGTGTTGCATGCATGTCTCAGTAATGAAACAATCTAGAAATCTGAAATTTTGCATGCTAGTTAGGTTTAGCATAAGGTTGTAATATTTCCAAATATAAAACTTTTAATATTTCCAAACTCCCCCCTCCCCCCATGGAGAGCCTTCATAGTTTAAAGGGGGCCTAATTTTAATTTTCCCTGTTGAAAATTGATGAGTTTTTCTCAGATCTAATTTTGATGTACTAAATGATTTAAGTATTTTAGTCTACTTGAACCATGAAGTGAAACTGAAAATATGTGCACTGAGTTTCTGCAGAAGACCAGCTGCAATTTAGACTAATTAGATGAATATATCCAAGAGAAAGAACCAAGTTTAGTGACATACTAAAGAAAAGCCTCAGATGCCATTAAAGAGGCAGTTTACAATGCCTAAAGATGTTTTATTTTTGGGTGCTTCTACTGCAACAGAGAAAACAATCATTATTAATCTACTTTTGGCAAAAGTTTGAAGACAAAACATGATTGCCCTGGTCATGACATCATCAGGCATTGCTTCAACATTTTTGACAGGGGAAAAACCTCTCACCTAGCTTTTAAAACCCCTTTAAGTTTGACAAATGTGGAGACTCCAATATGTAACATTGGTTGGGGAATTGCAAAGGAAAAAAAAGGAAAAAAAACTGTACACTTATTGTCTGGGATGTGAGTATAATATCTCACAAAGCAGCCACTGAAGTATTAGATCAAACATTGCAAGATCTTAGAAATAGTAACTTGAGATAGTTAATGGAGATGTCTTGGGGATAGTCCGCATTACAGGATGTACTGGATGCCTTAAAATGTATGAAGGTACAAAAATCTCCAGAGCATGATCAGGTATATTCAAGAACACTGAGGGAAACTAGAGAAGAAATTGTGGGAGCCCTGGCTGAGATACTTGCATCATCGTTAGCCATGGGTGAAGTGACGGAAGACTGGAGGCTGTCTAATGTTGTGCCTTTACTTAAGAAGTGCTGCAAAGAAAAACCTGGGAACTATAGACCAATAAGCCTAATATCTGTGGTAAGTAAGTAACTGGAGGGGATTCTGAGGCATACGATATATAAGCATTTGGAAAGACAGGGGTTGATTAGGAATAGTTAGCAAGGCTTTGTGCATGGGAGATCATGTCTCACGAATTTGAGTTTTTTGAAGAAGCAACCAAGAAGGTTGATAAGGGCAGGGTGGTAGGTGTAGTCTAATATGAACTTCATTAAGGCCATTAATAAGGTCCGCATGGAAAGCTGCTATGGAAAGTTAGATCGGATGGGATCTCGGGAGACCTAGCCAATTGGATACAAAATTACCATGATGATAAGAAGCAGAGGGTGATGGTGGAAGGCTGTTTCTCAAACATGACTGTAGTGTTCTCCTGAGGTTAGTGCTAGGCCTATTGCTATTTGTTATCTATATCAATGATTTGGATGAGAATGTACAAGGCATGAGTTATAAGTTTTCAGATAACACTGAAGTAGGTGGTGTCATTGACAGTGAAAATGGTTATCAGGATTTACAAAAGCATCTTGTTCAGCTGGGTAAGTGGGCTGAAGAATAGCAAATGGAGCATAATTTGAATAAGTGCAAGGTGTTGCATTTGGGAAGACAAATGAGGGTCAGACTTTCACAGTGAATGGTAGGTCTCTGGGAGTGTTGTAGAACAGAGGGACCTAGGAGTGCAAGTGAGTTCCCTGAAAGTGGTGTCACAGGTAGAAGGGTAGTGAAGAAGGCTTTTGGCATGTTGTCCTTCATCAGTCAGGGCATTAAGTATTGAGCTATGTTGTTGCATTACTGATGCGCTTTTATCCCACATGTCATGCAACACAATCTGATTTACCAGTGGTTGTGTGAAAGGACAATTTTAGCACTAAAAATTATGCAAAGAAGGCAATGAATAAATAATTTCTTTTGAAACTTCTTGAAGAACTACCTCTTCAATTCAAGCAGCTTCAGTTCCTGTTCAACTTAGTTTTGCTATGAGCATTAACAAAGCTCAAGGACAATTGCTAAAAGTTATTGAATTTAATCTCAAAATGCAATGCTTTTCCCATTGTCAGGTGTATGTTGGTTGCTCCAGAGCTGGAGATAAAAATGATCTATATATTTTTATGCCAGATGCAGATATCATGTGCAGTTCTGGTCTCCCCAATACAGAAAGGATATGGAAGCTTTGGAAAGGGTACTGAAGAGGTTTACCAGGATGCTGCTGGATTAGAGGGTATGAGCTATAAGGAAAAGTTGGACAAACTTGGGTTGTTTTTGCTGGAGTGTTGGAGGCTGAGAGGAGACCTGATAGAAGTTTATAAAATTATGAGAGGCTTAGATAATGCAGCTTGTCAGAATCTTTTTCCCAGAGTGGAAACATCAAATCCAAGAGGACATGCACATAGGGCAAGCTGAGGAAATTTTAAGACTTGCTGGGCAAGTTTTTTAATACAGAGATTCTAACTCCTGGAATGGGCTGCTTAGGAGTAGTGGTGGAAGCAGATACAATAGTGGCGATTAAGAGGCTTTTAGGTAGACACATGAATATGCAGGAAATGGAGGGATACGGATCATGTGCAGGCAGAAGGGATTTAATTTAATTTGGCAACATGTTTGCCACAGATATTGTGGGCCGCTCTCTCAAAATGCTGCTCTCAATTTTGCTTCAACTTATCAAGGGCAGTCACAAGTTTATAAACTGAGATGAAATTTGAGGTGCAATAGGAGATGAGATGGTGTTTTGTTTATTTCTGGATTCTGAAGCTGGATTCTGTCTGAACTGAGATTTTGGAAATTTTCTGGCAGATTTTCCTGCTCTGGTGCCAGAGAGGAGCAAAGAGCTCTTGAGATTTCCTCCCCAATAACAAAGATCAAATTCATGGCTGAAAGTTGGGCAGGGAAATCAGGAGTGGCTTTAGATATTTCTCTGGCCTTTATCATCAGAATCTTCAGCTCCCTGATGGAGATCAGTAGCCAGAAGGTTAGAATTAAAACAGATTCTCACTTCTAAACCTTTGGTTTGTCCTGGAACCCAGCAATGACACAATGACTCGAGGGAAGGCCACCTGTTTCTGAATGCCTGCCAAAGCAGGCAAGCAGGACTTTTAAAGAATAATGTAGGATGCTTTGCATATTCCTCACAGTTAAACAGCTTGATAAACTTGAGTTAACCAGAAGTCAAATCAGTTCTCCCCACTCCCAGGGAGAGGCTGGAGTTCTGAAAAATTGGAACTTTTATTTTATGATGTCTGCTGGAATCCAAGGTGAAAAAAAAATTTGGGCCATCTCAGCAAGTTCCTGGAACAATGACTCTACAAAAGCAAAATAGTTGATAATTTATTTCAACTTGTCAGCCATGCTCACAGTGATAGCAATGATGATTTCTGTAGGTGAAGATTAAGTCCTATTAGCATAATAAAGGTCAATTGGTTCCAATTGTCATTAAAGCATGATGTCATTGTAGAACTAACTATATTCTGATTTCAGTTGTATTTAGAATCTTTGAGATGGACATTTTGCTCAAAAACTAAAAAGTGGCTGTCCTTCAGCAATGTTATTGTTGATATGAATAAACTTGAAACAAATCAAGAAAGAATCTTAAGAGAGAAAAAGGAAGTGCAGTTATGACCAAAATATCAAAACAAATTTATTTAATTTTAAACTGGTGGAGTCAAAAACATTTTGTTTGTTAGCAACTCTGACAACTTCAGTATTCAATCAAATAATGCTATCAAAATAATCTTTAATTTGTTTCTTCCTGTTGTGTTTATCCAGCTTTCCCTTAAATGCATGTGTGCTAATTATGTCAGCTATTCTTTGTGATAATAAGTTTCAAAGTCTGGGTAAAGAACATTCCCCTGAGGAAAAGCAAAATATCCAGGAACTGGGGTTAATTAAATCTTTAAAACTTCACACAGAAAATTAACAATGAGACCCTCAACCCCTGACTGTCCCATGCGGTAAATATCCTGCATAGACGAAGAGGAATTAATGCATAAGTGGCAAGTCTTCAAAAAAATCAGCTGCTGGGTATCTGTGTATTTCAGTGCTCTGCTTCCTTTGCTGCCCAGACAGCTGAGATGCATAAAAAAACATATATGAAGACTGCAGTCCTAGAATTCCTGGGTTTGTGGACAGATTGAAACTTTTGTGGGAACATGTCTCCTTCCCAGTTCTAATGAAGTGTCTTCGACCTGAAGTTTCTCTTCCCAAAGATGTGGCATGACCTGTTGAATATTTTCAGCAATTTTGGTCTCTATTTTAAGTTGTTCTGCAAACCTGCTCCACGCAAAACTTTTCACAATCTTTGTCTCAGAATTTATTGGCATATCTTTTTAATATTTGCTCTGTCATACAGTTATCTGGCTTCCCTTGAAATGCATTGACATTAATCACCTCATCTTATACATGGTAGTGAGTTCCATATTCTAATTACTCTTGGGGAAAAGAGGTTTTGGGTTCTCTGTGAGTTTGATCTGGATCAACACTGTGACAGGTTTTTAAATGATTAATAATTACTTTCAGTGTTGAGATTGTATCTTTCCTGGTAACACAAATTAATCCCAGAAGATTGAGAGATATTTCCCACAAACCGTAGTTTTGATAGAGTTAATAAACTAAATTTAAAATTAGCATTAGAGAGGCATTCCATTTAACAATAAACGTTTCTAGGAACCAGCAAATTAAATTTATTATATGATAATAATATGGAACAATCACTTTGTTTGCTGTTCAATATTACTGATTTTGCAATAAACAGTGGAGAAATTTCCCTCCAGATATAAATTTAAACTGATTAATCAATTATATGCCAGGTAATCAACATTAATGTAATTTATTTGGAATTTAACAGAAAATTACAGGCATTTTCAAAATAAACTGATAGCAAGGCGGAACAGTTGAGATAATGATCTGCCAGGTTGATTCCTGTACAGACTGTATTTATCTGGTAGAAAGTGCATGAAAGTAGTTGACCTGTAACAATCACATTAGTGGCTTTGTAGTCGTTAACAAGTACATTAATGGCGTGAAATAGATGTGCATAGTCTCCTGAGGCAAGGCATGCTGGTTTCATTGCTAACTGATTACAAAGTCTGTGCTCCACTTTACTAATCCATATTTTTATAGCACAGTTGAGACTGTGAAACCAAATACAGCGGTAGGAAAAACATTTGCTGCCTTGCTTCACACTGAATCATTTTCTTTGTGTGATCACACAATTTACCTTTGCTGAGCAGTCAAGGATGAACAAATTAGTCAATGTTTGTATATATAAAAGATCTGTATTTTATGCAAAATATACATTGGCCATTTAACTACAGAAATAAACTACACTATTGTTGTTCTTTTTAAACAGAAACTGAGCACTCTCTTGACCAATAGCATGATATACACAGGAGATACGTGGTCTGCTCATTGGCGTTCATATTGGTGCCAACAGTGGCACAAAACCAATGTAAAATGATGTTGTGTATGTGATATTTCTGTGGGTTCTCCTGTTCAACAAGAAACATATTTAATAGATTCTTCTTATTTGGCTTAGTAAAAAGCAATATATAATTCAAAATTAGTTACATTTGATGAACAGGTTTGAGCAGGACATTGGCAACATGTAACAACTTCATGTATGTTGTATGAACACAAACACTGATGGATGTTTTCTTTCTCAATGCTGAGTTCATTTATTGCATAGATATTTCTGAATTGCATGGAAGGTTCCATGAATAACATTTTGTATTTCATTCATAAAGTCGTAGAGTCACGGAGTCATATAACACCAAAATGGGCCCTTCGGTCAAACTTGTCCATGCTGACCCAGAGTCACATCTAAGGTAGTCCATTTTCCTGCATTTGGACCGTGTCCCTCTAAACCCTTCCTATTTATGTACCTGTCCAAGTATCTTTTAAATGTTGTTAATGTACCTGTCTCAACCACTTCTTCTGGCAGTTTATCCCTCTGGGTGATAAAGTTGCCCCTTGGGTTCCTATTCAATCTCTCCCCCTCCCTCGGATTCCTATTCAATATCTTTCCCCTCACCTTAAGCCTATGCCTCCAGTTCTTGATTCCCCAACCCTTGGAAAAGGACCATGCACTGAACCTATCTATGCCCCTCATGATTTTATCAAACACAGAAGGCTGCAACATAAATCTTGTATTTTGTGGAAACGAGATTGGTTGCAATCTGAACAGAAATTTGGCTATTAATAATTTCCTGCTTGATGACATCTGTCTATCATGTTTCATGTTAGTGGCTCTCACGTGACTTTGGCCCCAAAAGGTTATACATCACTGCTATAAATGGGCTCGAGCTAGCTAATGTTTCCAATCCAAAGTGGTACAGAATAGTTAACTGTATGTAGGCATTTGCCTTGGCTGAGTGTAAATTGTCAAGGATGTACAGAATAGGCAGAGTTCATGCTGAAGTGAGAAGATTGTGACCAACTGCAGCATCTGGCTCTTTGGAGAAGGGTGCCTGTCTCATCCATTGCAAGACCCACATTCATGGTGAACTGTATTGTGTGTCCATGTCTAATCCAGTTTTGTCGTATGATTGTGACTGATGTGCACTTTTTACTCCAACAGGTGAGTCGGGACTTGGCAAATCAACATTGATCAATTCACTCTTCCTGTCAGACCTGTATTCCAAGGAGTACCCTGGTCCTTCACTTAGGATCAAGAAAACTGTACAGGTAATGAAAAAGCTGCAGATGTTGGAAATGTGAAATTAAAAGAAAATACTGGAAAAACTCAGCAGGTCAGGCAGCATCTGTGGAAAGAGAAATAATTCTGATGAAAGGTCTCAGACTGAAACATTAACTCTGTTCTTACAATGCAGGCTGACGCTGAGCTTTCTTAGTGTGCTGCAGGGGGTGTGTATTCACAACGGTCAACACTGAGAGTGGGCAGAGTCTCCACTTCCTCCATGGAACTTGTCTCTCATCATGGGCACTATTCTAGATACTCTTCTTTCCACCTTTACCGCCTGACATCCTTAAAGTGTGATCCCAGAATTCAACACACTCATCCAGCTGAGGCCGAGCTAGTCTATTTTAGAACCTTAGTTTAACTTATTTGATTTTGTATTCTGTTAATAAAGATAAAAATCCCATATTCATTTTAAAAGCCTTCATAACCTCTCCTGTCACTTTCAAGATGTGTACATAACAGACCAAATTTCTCAGTCCCTGTACTCCTTTTGTATCACTTGGTTCAATTTCTTTCTCACTCTTTGCAACAAAAGCGATCACTTTGTACTTCTGTGTTAAATGTTAACTATTTTGAATTTGCCCACTTCGTCAGTATATCCATGACCTAAGGTTTATTGCATTTCTACAAATTACATCATCTGCAAACCTTGACATTATGCCCAAGTCCAAATCATTAATGTTATCAAAACATTAATGCTGCTGCTCACCTTGTATCTGGATCCTCTGCCCACCTTCCTACAACTGGAAACTACTTTGTCAACAACTTGATCACAACCTTGTCTTTGTCACGTGTGCTCATCTTCCCCATGCTTAAGGGTAGCACACATTCACAGGAGGGCTGTGGAATTTTGATGTGAACCATTTGTCCTCGCTTAACTCAGACTGCAGAATATTGCTTTTCTGTTTAACGTCTTCTAATGCAGCTTCAGAAGTTTGGCATGTACTTTTTAGATGTTGCTGGTGCTGTGACCATAGATTTCTACACTCATTGAACTTTGTAATGGTAGGAGAAAATATACCAGCCCAAGATTATGGTTGATGGCCTTGTAGAGTCTCATTAATGGCCACTTCTCAGCTGCAATATCTGTTTTAAATTTATCCCATGCAGCACAGTGGTAGAGCCCATGTGACAAGGGGTTATTGTAGGTTGAAGATAGGAGTTGGCCTTCACAAGGACTGGGCAATGGTCGTTCTTAATACTGTCATGGACGCACACATCTGGTAGTGGATGGATTAGTGAGGTTTTGGTCATCCCTTGACTCTCTCACCACGTTGCAGAGCCAGTTCAATAGCTTTGTTTTGTTTTGAATTTGACCAACTTGGTCAGTACTGGTACTCCTGAGATAATCTCGATGACAAGCATTGAATCCCTTGTCAAGGGAACATTGTGTCCTTGGTGCTTTCCCTACTTTTCCCAAGTGCAAATCTATGTGAAGTATTGATTCATCAGCTGAAGGCAGGCAGTTGGTGATGATCAGCAAAAGGTTTCCTTGCCTGTGATCGATCTAATGTCATGAGGACCAGACAGCTCCTGGGGCCACACCTTTATCTAGCATAGTGCTTGTGTATCAGTGTGTAGTGATTGGTTCTTTCTGTGTGTGTCTGCTTGTAGAGCTGTTGATGCTGTATGCGTGGTAGAGAGCAGCAGTTGATGTGTTTGCAGTGGGTTGCTTGTACTTGTGCAGGGGATTGGTGATGCTGGTGGGTGAGTCCTTGACAGCCTACTTTTTTCAATGGCTTTTCTATGGTCACCCTCACCTGACCCTGACTTGTTGAAGCTTTAGTTGGTATGACTGATTAATACTTTGGTCTTGAGTGTCTCTACTTGTACCAAAATTCATCACTTGTGCTGGTTTGGAGCCATCACGTGTGCATGCTGACTCCCTTTGACCTTTGCATCCCACAGTCACCTGCCTGTTCTGCTTTTATCTGTTGTTCTGTAGGTTTGCCCCTCACCCTTGCTCTCACCACTTTCACTAAATGTTGTGTTAGCTGCAGACTTCTGAAACAGTGGCCTGAGAGCTGTTTTTCTGTGTTTCCAGGTTGAACAAGCAAAGGTTCAGATCAAAGAAGGAGGAGTGCAACTCACACTGACCATTGTCGATACCCCAGGGTTTGGAGATGCGGTGGACAACAGTAACTGGTAGTTTCAGGGTTTACTCCCTTCACCTTTTTCACCTTAGTTAAACTGCAATCTTGGGACGTTATCAAATTTTTAAGGAAAGACTTCTGTGACTGTAAGAGCACCCAGAGGAGTTGGTGGTGTTTTATGCTCACTGATTTATGCTCTTTCTGGTTTTCTTGCAGTTGGCAGCCTGTCGTGAATTATATCGACAGCAAGTTTGAAGATTTCCTGAACTCCGAGTCCCGAGTGAACCGGCGGCAGATGGCGGACACGCGGGTGCACTGCTGCCTGTACTTCATCGCACCCTCAGGACATGGGTGAGCCTCGCGCAGAGCAGGATTGGGTGCTGCCTTGCACTTCAGTGATGTGACTTCCTCAGCAGGTCCCCAGGCTGAGGAGTGGGGCTATGGATCATTGTTGGCCAGTGGCTGGAGAGGTGGTGGTGTCAGAATGAGTGGGGGGGAGGGAGTGGAAAATGGGTCAGTCTGAGAGTGATATTGCAGGCTAATTAGGAGTGACAGGATCGGTTTTGGGAGAGGCAGCTAGTTTGACCTACTTTGGGACCAGACTTCTCGGGGAGGGGATGCTGTATTTTGAAGCTAGATTAGAGGCAAGACATAATTGTAATCAACACGTATTAATAACCCATTGATTAATTTAAAAAATTAAGTCAGGCAAAGATGATGTATGATAGCAGTGGTATGCAGGATACACAGTGCAGTTAGTGTCTATAGCTTCTGGAACTTTAGTTCAAGAGTTCATGAGCTGGAGTCTGAGATTTGGGTATGATACATGGGTGAGGGGTGGAGTGTGGGGTGTTGGAAGGTTACCTAGTTTTATTCTAAGACAGTCACGCCCCTGAGATTAACTACTGGAGAATTAATTGGCCAAGAGTCACTCGAGAAGTGGTTGTTTAGTAGGTGGAGTTTGTTGTATGAAGAGACTTGGGCCTGTGCTCTCATAGGTTAAAACAAATATAGAGAATATAGAGTAGTGAGGAAGGAACTTAAGAGAGGGCTGAGGAGAGCTAGAAGGTGACATGAAAAGGTGTTAGTAGGGTTAAGGAAAATCCCAAGGCCTTTTCTGCGTACGTGAAGGGTAGGAGGACGGCTGGGGTAAAGGTCGGTCCGATTAAAGACAAAGGTGGGA
>JARFYF010000052.1:98425815-98445868 GCA_030265395.1 Rhina ancylostomus
ACTACTGATCTTTGCTCCTTCTAAAATCAGTTCAAAGCCAAAGAACAAAGTACCTGCGCAGAGTACATTGTTTGCAAGGCCAGTTGACACCTCCCCTACCTCTCCCTGAACCTCTACTCTACCCTCAGCAGGAATACAGATATTGGGAGAAAATAGGAAGAAAAAAAAGTGGCAGAAATCTCAATGCTTCTTAGGAGTGCAGTGGACTTGAAGATTTCTCAGAGTACAACTCCAGTAAGCTCAAGTCCAGTAAGTGGTAGATAACTCTCTCTGAAGTTTTTTTTTTGTGTATGATAAGCAGAAATTGCACTGTCTAAGAGAGTTTCAGAAGCAGGAGAATCATCATTAGCATTGTGTGAAGTATTTCGATTGATATAAAATACTCAGATTCATTTTCATGAATATCTACATCAGCTGAGGCTCAGGTTGTAGCACCTCTTATTTCTGAGCCAGCTGATTGTTGGTTCATCGACTCAAGACAAAAATTAGGCTGATGCTACAGTGTAGTATTGAGGGAATGCTGCATTGTTAGAAGTGCTATATTGAACTGAGACATCATCTGCTGTCTCCTGTGGATGTAAACATCACACAGTTTTATTTTCAAGAGGAGCTGGGATTTGATGGCCACTAAATACTTACTTGATCATTGCCACACTATAGCAGAGATTACACATTCAAAAATTATATTTAAGTACAAGTCTTCCTCCATTCATAATTTGGAAGGAGACAGATTTACTAACCACACCCTTTAATTATGCAAAGGTGAATTCTTTCAAAACCTAGGTCATCTATTTTCTACAACACTTTGATTAGATTAGATTTATCCAGGACTGATAAATGCTCTACTTTGTTTTATGCAAGTACTTCCATTATTCCATCGGTGGGCTATAGTTGGATGCCTAAGTTCCCAATGATGACTATTAAAGTAGGATGTTACGTTATATTTGTACCTATGTTTCAGCCATTTATATCATACTTATGCCTCACAGAGATCAGATTTAAATACTAATAAGTTATTACTTGTTCAAAAATAGAAGAATAATAAATGTTAGAGAGGACATGATTGAGGAATATAAAATTCTGAGGGGTATAGAAAGGGTAGGCTTCAGGAATCTTTTCCCATTATCAGAGGTGAATAAAAGAAGAAAATATTTCAGAGAAGGGGTAAGAGATTTAGAGGGGATCTGAGGGGAACTTTATCTCCCAGAGAGTTGCAGAAGGTGAGTCTGTCTAGGTGAGCACTTGAATTGCCTTACCATTGAGGGTTGTGAACTAATGCTAGAAGTTGGGATTAATATGGATGGGTGACCACTAATAGGCTTGGATGTGGAGCGCTGAATTGCCTGTTTCCATACTGTATGACTATAGGTTTAATGGGTATGTTACTGTGATATAAATATATGAATATACGTGATACAGTATATAAATAAGTTAGAAGTAATTTGCAAGGCTGGTTTATGGGTGCAAGAAGTGAAGTGTAATCCCATTCTAAATTTATGGTATATTTTTTATTGTAACCTTGTTGCATTACTGAGAGATATTTGTCAGTTAGAGACTAGAAATTACTGCAGCATGGAATGAGGAGCCTCTAATTCTGCGCTCTTGGTTTACTGCCTCAAGTAACAACTATTTAAAATAACATTCTAAAATCATATCCTCTGATCTCTGAAATATATTAAAACTCATGAGTATTATGTAACAATATATTAGAAGTTTACATTCTGAATAAAAAAGTTCTGTTTCATATTTATTTAAATACTGTGTACAAAATTTCAGAGCCTCCTGCAGAGTTAGTTTTAAAAGTGGAGAAAGCTAATATCTGAATGATTTCAACAGGTCAACAGTAAGACATATTCAAAACTTCTAATGAGATGCAGCAGCTTGTTAACTTAGAAAACAATTATTAATTATTTTTGTTGAGATAGAAAGTGAAATTTGATCTCTGACATTCAAATATGCATCAGTCTGAAGGTCAGAAAATGCTTCATTCCAATGTATTTTTATTTGTTAAGTGGTGCAAAAATAGTTCAGTGTACATTATTCAGGATATTGGTTCTTTTTTATAATCCTTATTTAGAACTGTGACTTCACCTCACAAGTAGAAGCTTGTACTTAGACTGATATTCACAAACATGGTGAGGGGCAACATGAGAATATTTGTGAATCTGATACATGTTCTAGTGGACTGAAGGAAAAAATGTTTCCTTGTTATTTTCATTTGCTTATGTGAAGAGATGCTTTTACCGTGAAAGTCCTAACAAAGTGCTCATACTGCCAGATGAATAAAAATATTATCACATTTGTTTAAAAAAATAGAAAAACAGCTGAAAAGAACAAAGGCTACTACTTCAAAGGATTTATCCCTCAAAGGACTAAGTCGAATCCAAATGGTTTGAAAAGGATTTACTGATCACTGATGATCTAAATCTGTCGTGAATATAGACTCAGTCTGAACACAAACCCATGCAGCTCTGGAGACCTGTGAGACTGAATGTCTCTTGGGAATTTCAATCAGAAGTTCAAGTAACATTGGTACATGCAGCAGGAACTTTATGACCTTTAATATTAGGCAGTCTATTCTTTGATAGTCTGCATTTTCACAGCCTATCAAGTAACAGTCTTTGTAATATCAGAAGGGTAGTAAGTGTTTCTGAACACCTTACTTAGCAGCATTAGACCCATGACGTTTCTGTTCTGAATATTGTAAAATGATTCGGATAAAATACTACAATTCTGAATCTTTAGTTTTAATTTGTTTTGCTAATTTTCTAGAACACAGATTGACATTTTAAATTTAAACAAATTCAGGCTTCACAAGAGTTCAGAATCAGAGGTTTAAAATGCAACAGCTCTTTTGAAATTCATTGTCTTTCGATATTTTTAGATTTTCACATTGATTCAGATGGTGTCACAGAGCAAAGTTTGGTAAAGATATAGAGGGATAATTGCTAATGTTATAAGGTAGGTGAGATCAATTTTGCCCCCTAATGAAGAGGCAGGGTGTCCGTGTGCATGTGTATTGGTGAAGAATGTATTACAAACAACCACTTTAACTCCTTTTAACATTTTACATCGTTCCAAAGCATTATAGTCCAGGAGTGTTGTCAAACAAGGTTTGACCCCAAGCTGCAAGTGGATTATAAAGCAAATCATTGAAAGTTTGGTTAAAGAAATAGGTTTGAAGGAGGAGGAAGGAGAAGCAGAGATTTTGAGAGGAAATTCCAGAGCTTAGGGCCATAGCAGATCAGTTTTGAAGGGATGAAATTAAGGCTTCAGAAGACTTCAGAGTTAGAGGTGCAGGGGTGGAGGAGATTACAGAAATCAAGGAGAGGCCATGGAATGATTTGAAAATGATGATTGAAATTTGAAGATGAATTCACTGCCTAGTGGAAGTCAGCATGAGTGACAGGGCATAGGGTTGATGGCTGAATAGAACTTAATGCAAGTTAAGGCAGGAGTAGGAATGTTTTGATGAACTCTTGCTCAGAGGTTGGAAGCTGACCAGAAGTACATGGGTGTAGTTGAATCTAGAGGTGGCAAAGGCATAGATGAGAGTTTCAGGAGCACGTGAGCAGGATAAGGCAAAATTACTGAGGAAATAAGGGCTTTATTGATAGCATGGATACGTGGGTGGAATCTTATCTCAGAGTCAAAAACAACAAGCTTACTATTCTTTCTCAGTGAATTTCCAGGTAGAATGACTGTGCTGGTGGCTTGAAAGCAGTGTTTGTGATATTACAGTCTTCATAATATTTATTGGAATAAATTTCTGTTCATGCAATACTGAATGCCAAATAAGCAATTTTACCATTTAAAAAGTATTGCCCAAAGTTATAATTACATACAATATAATGAAGTGGGTGCCTAGACAATCCACTTATACAACATTTGATACATTATGAAAACAGAAGAAATACACACTGTTGTGCCTTCTAAATACAATGAACTATCAATGTTTAATGTGGGCTGAAGTGAAATCATATGGATTAAGTCAATTTTACTTCATGTAAACAGGCCTTTTGTTATGAAAGTTAGAAGATGTCCAAGATGAACTGATAACCATGTTACCATGTTATGTGTACAATGAGGAGTTTTTGTTGGACAGACCCTTGAACTGAAATCGCGTTCTACTTTTTAACAGAATTATGTGACAGATGAGGTAGATACAGATCAGGCTGCACAATACATCTTTAGTCTCTTTGCAGCACATACTGAGGCAGAACCTTTGAGCTTACAATTGCAAAAGCAGTTTGTCCCATTTTGAAAGAATGTTGGGAATATTTTCTTGATATGATCTAACTTTAATTAAATTTTAATAACAGTATGGTATTATGTTGCAGAATACATTCTTAGCACCAATAGCTTGAACTTTTATGGCATATCTGATAATTTCTGATAATTAAAAGTGCTGTAGATTTTTTGAAAATAAAAGAAGTCTTGATTTCAACAGCTGCTCTTTTTATGGATTATACAAATAAATACTGAAAAGGGATATAAATAATTTAAGTTAGATAATATACAGTAACCATTTTTGTAATACTTGTGTTCTATAAAAATGCTAATCCTAGATCATGAGTATAAAATAAGCTAGTACTGTTAAAGTAAAATGATGTACAAATTTCACAGAAAACTGTTCTTTTTACAAAAATTGCTTTGTATAATTACTTGCAGCTTCCTACCCTGCTCTCTTGAAACCCAATGGCACTAAGCTTATGGGCACTGGCCCAGTTTATCTGGGCTTGTGTTTATGGTTTCCACATACATTCTCCTATTCATCTAAAAATGTCAGCATATTCACCAGTTCCTTGATACATTATCAACCTTCCTCCTGAATACGTCAATGGTATTTAGTCGACTGCTTTGGTGCAGCAACTTACACATTCTAACTATTTTTGGGGTTAAGGAGTTTCACCTGAATACCTTTTTGAATTTATGTATGACCATTTTATATTCATGGCCCTTAGTTTTGGATTATCCCACAAAATGAAACATTTTGAGGTAGAAATTGATTTGAATGGAACCAAATTTTGGAAGTGAGGTTGAAAATGCTTAATCATATAAAATTCCATTTTGATGATGTCTTTGGAGCAAATGAGGAAGGATAAAGTTTGAGTGCCTTTTCTATGCCTATCCTATCAAACACCTCATAATTTGATTTTGGAATTGGTTTATTATTGTCACATGCACCAAGGCACAGTGAAAAACTTGTCTTGCATATTGTTCACACAGATCAATTCAATACACAGGGCATTGAGGTAGTACAGGTAAAACAATAAAAGAATGCAGAATAAAGTATAACAGGTGCAGAGAACATGCTGTGCAGGTAGACAATAAAGTGCAAGATCATAAAGAGGTAGATTGTGAGGTCAAGAGTCCATCTTAACCATTCAATTGCTTTATACCAGAGGGAAAGAAGCTGTTCTTGAGTCTGGTGGTATGTACTATCAGGCTTTTGTATCTTCTGCCTGATGGGAGAGGGGAAAAGAGAGAATGTCTGGGTTGAGTAGGGTCTTTGATTATGCTGGCTGCTTTTACTGAGGCAGCAGGAAGTGTAGACAGAGTCACTGGAGGGGAAGCTGGTTTCTGTGATGCACTGAGCTGTGTCCTCAACTTTCTGCAGTTTCTTGCAGTCACAGGCAGAGCAGTTGCCATACCAAGCCATGATGCATCTGGATAGGATGCTTTCTATGGTGTGTCGATAAAAATTGGTGAGAGTCAACGGGGACATGCCAAATTTCTTCAGCCTCCTGAGGAAGTGGAGGTGCAAGTGACCTTTCTTGGCCGCGATGTCTATGAGTTTCCTCTTCTGAAGAAATCATCTCCATCTCTTACACTATTTTCCATCAGTTATAATCTTTCAGTTTTGACTTCATACTGGTAAATATCGTTGCACCTTCTTGAGTGCTCCTCATCAGTTTTGTAAACAGTGCACAAAACTCTGGTAATGGTAGTAGCTATAGAAGACACCTGGAAGGCTATGGAAAAATATCAGTAACTCTATGTCTACAAAATCTTCCAAATTCACTGGATAGATGAGCAATCCAAGGTCATATCCTCTCCCAGGCCAATACTGAGGCCCCAGTTACACTCAGTTGCCTCTGTTGGGCAGGAGATGTCATCATATACCCAACATCAAACGGGGTATAACTGACAACCTTGGGTCCATGCATTGGGAGGACACAAAAAGCCCAGTGTAAGTGGTGGAAGAACTACACAACTGCTCAAACTACCTATCTGTACTTTCCTTCTAAAGAAGCTACCTGATCAATTGCTGTTAACCAATTTAAGGAGGATGAAACTGGGACTGACAGACCAGCTTTCATGTGGAACTGGGATTAGCATGTGAGATTCCATACTGAAGAGAGATATTGACTTGGGATTTGCTGGAACAGGCCCCCTCATTCCCAACCCTTGAATTAGCTGTTTTCCTTATCTTGCAACATTAATTATTTTTCATGCACAAATACCAGGAGTTGTGAGTTGATCACAGCACAAGGTCAAGGGAACATCTGGGTGAAAGATGGGACCAACTATTTCTTGAACCAATGGGATTTAAAGATTGAATAAGTAAGCCAGTTATTGGTAGAGAAGGAAATAGGGTGCATTCATCAGATCAAATGCAGTGAGGAAAATGAGAGAAATAACAAATTAAGAGATACCTAGTGAGAAAGTGAGAATGGGAGAGAGTGAGAGTGAGAGAGAGAAAGAGAGCAGAAAAGTGAAAATAAAGGTAAAGAGATAACATTTGAAAAATCTTAGTAACAATTTACCACTTACTGGAATGAGAGTTCAACAGTCTAAAATGGCTCTTATTTAAACTCTCAAGGTTAAGTGCCAAATCAAGACAATAAATCATCTAATTAACAGAGCTATGACATAAGGTAATACAAACCCAAACTTTCTCTGGCACTTAATTGATATTTATGGCTCAAGTCCAGCAAATTCCTAACACTTATGGGGAGATTAATAGTGAGATCACATTTTGTGAGGGTGACAGTGGAATGATACAATTTGTCCAGGAATTTTGGGTGATTTGTAACACTTATGTCTCTTCCTCATCATAAATTCTGTTTTTTAAATGCAGTAAACACAGCATGTGTATTAAATGATGTTATTTTTCCAGCAAATATTGAGCCAATATTAACAAACCAAAAAAAATAGGAGTATTGCTTCACTATGGAAAGCAAGAACTGGATGTTCAACCTGCACATATGCTGGGCATATTCTCTAGGCTTTGGATTAATGTGATTTTCTTTGTGAGAGGCTTTAGGTGAAACCCATCTCTTACTCCTGGATCTCGAGAGTGGAAACTATTTAAGATTAAGTGTAAGCCAGGCCCTCACGTTTATTTCAGTAACTCAGCAGCAGATCTCAATGTTCTGAAGTGAAATAATAAAAATATGCAGAAAACCAGTAAGCTAGTTCTGACCATATAGCTTCTTGACTGCAGACTGTTTGAGCTCTCTCTAAATCAACCCCTCCTGATCACTCCTCTCCCTTGAACTGTTGCCTGTGAAGTAGTAGTGCAATCTCCAAGCCATCTGGTCATGGCCAGAAGTTGTGTCAGGCTTGTTGGTTGAATGATAATGAGGCCCAAGACCCATTATGTTGCATGCCTCAGTCTATCCATTCAAATGTTGTTCCTTTTGTCCCTTTGCCCCCAGGGATAAACAAAGTTTTGCCCATTTGTTTCTAAATCTGCACAAATGCCGGAGAATATTATTTATTCGTAATAAGCCTTCGGAATATGATACTAAAATGGGCTTTATCAAATGCCTTGGTTGAACATGTACAATTTTGTTTGATCCTTATTAAGTCTTGCCAAAGAGCAGTTCAAAAATGTTGTTCAAAAAATTGAATTGTAATGCTGTAGAAAAAGAAACCTAAAGGAAATAAGCAAAAATTGGTGAAACAGTTAGAAGATTTTTGAACAATTATAGTGGAATTTCTCATTGGAGGTGATGACAGATGATGATAATGAGCATTCTAACTGACCTTCATGATGTTTGAAATCATTCAGTATGGAATTTATACAAATCTTTGTAATGAACTGATAATGACAAGCGACAACTTTGATATGTTGAATTAATTTCAGTAATAGGAAGAGTATAATAGGAAATGGAAGAGCTTTCTTTTAAGCATTCTTTTGCAACAAACATTAATATTTCATCTTTAAAACTAAGATGTCAATGTTAATTGTGAATTTGGATGAATGATATAGTGGAATCTTTCTCTAATCATATGGATTGGATGGTATTTTTCTGAGGAAGTATGCATTAATTTTATCAGAATATTTCATTACATTTTTAATATATGTGTGTGGGTGGGGACACAGTTGTGGGGGATGTAAGCAAAAGAAGTAGAATTGAAATGGAATGCTTATAGTTGGGTTCAGCTTAATGTTTCTGACCTCATTATGGAATCCTCAGTGGCCTGTCCCCCATTCATCCTACCTTACTCCAAAACAGACACATACCCGCACGCGTGTGTGCACGCACACTTACACACACACACACACACACACACACACACACACACACAAGACGTAAGTCCATGCATCAACCTAAGAACCAAATTCTGACACAGCAATGTCATTCTCAAACCAATTACTTTGGAAAAACTGGCCTCACAAACATCTAGGGGCTGGGGTCTACTTGGGAAGAGCTGTCCAAATTGACTAGTCCCACATACTCATCAAGCTATAGCCTCAAGTAGCTGTATTCACAGAACTACAGTCTACAGACAATGGGCCAGACTCCTCTATCACAGTTCCTGGATCCTTCCCCACTCGGACTACTGGAATTAGTGATGCAGTGGTGTAGAGATGAGATGGTCTAGTGCTGGAAATGTTTGCCATTCACTCCAGACTCCATGACATCTCAGAACATCCAGTCAAACATGGAAACATCCTCCTGATTACCTCAGGCCATCCTCCCTCAGCCCTGAATCAAAGCTCCTCCATACTGAATAACATCTGAAAGNNNTGTTGAGAATAGTAAGGATAGAGCATGTATTCTGTGTGGAGGACTTTGATGTTCATCATTAAGAGTGGGTTAGTGGCACCATCATGGTCCCAACAGGCTGAATTCTCAAGGCGACAGATGCCAGAATGAACCTGTGGTGGACAGTGAGTGGGCTATCACAAAGGATAAAACTTGAACTCATCCTCACCAAAATGCACCTGTCCCTGACAGTGTTGGCAGAAGTGACTACCACATTGTCATTATGAAAGCAATATCCCACCTTCACACTGAGGACATGCTCCTTAACATTGTGTGAAATGGGATAAATTGAGAACAGATTTAGCTTGCTCAGAACTTGGCATCCTGAGGCACTATGGACTATCAACAACAGCAGAAATGTACACCATCACAATATGTATCCTTATAGCCTGGGATATACCACCCATTATAACTAACTGGAGGTTCAACCCTGATTCAATGAGGTGAATAGAAGTACATTCTAAGAGCAACATCGTGCATGTCAAAGGATAAGATGCCATTCTGGTGAAGCTGCAACACAGGATTAAATGTATGCTAATTAGCAAAACTGACAGAGCTAAGAGGATGCTCAATCAAAATATCTGAACAAACCTGTTTGGTCCTGAAGTAGTCATGAATGTAGTCATGAATGGTTGCGGACAACGGGAAGGAAAAGATTCCAGGAACATCCTCACCCTTAGTGATACTGGGCCCTAGCATGTGAATGTTAAAGCAAGCTTGAGGCATCTGCAACCATGCTCAGCAGAAACTGTGGAGTAGATCATTAACCTTGGTTTCCTCCTGATATCCCCATCATCACAGAAGTTAGTCTTCAGCCAATCAGTTCCCTCATTGTGATGAAAAGAAATGACAGAACCCTGGATACGGCAAAGACTGGAGCAAAACAACATCCCAGACTAGTGCTGAAGTCCTGTGCTCCAGAATTAACTGTGCGTCTGGACAATCTGTTCCAGTACAGTCATAACACTGACATTTATCTGACAATGCAGAAAATTGCCCAGCTCTGTCTTGTTCACAAAAAGCAAGCCAAATGCAATCTGGTTAATTGCTGCTAATTAGTCTACTTTCAATAACCAGGAAAGTGATGAAGCATGTTATTGACGTTGCTGTCAAGCAGCATTTATTCTCCAATAACCTGTTCACTGATGCCCAGATGGGTACTGCCCAGACCACCTCATGCCAGTTCTAACCACAGCCTTTGACTAAAGCTGCCACACAGGACTATTTGCATCTAAACATCTAAAGTTCTGGAGGTGTAGTGAAAGTGACTGCTCCAGATATCAAGGCAGCATTTGGCCTGAGTGTGACATCCAGGTTCAAAGAACTGAAGTCAATGAACATCATGGGGAAAATACTCCAATGGTTGCCATCAAACCTTGCATAAAATATAATAGGTCAATCATCCTGTTACTGAATATAACTGCATTTCCTAGGTTGGTAAATGCAGTTCTTAGACCAAACTGTCCTCAGTCACTTCCTTTCATCGTAAGGTCAGAAGTGGGATTGTATTTAATTCCATACCTGCATGCACCAAGACCTGGATAAGATTCAGGCATGGACTGACAAATGGCAGGTAACAGAGAATGTTTAAACCTCTACTCTTGATATTCAATGGAACTATCATTGGTGAAACTTTCACAATCTGAACCAGTTACCTAAATACTGTGGCTACAAGAGCAGGTCAGAAGCTGGAATCCTCTGTCAAGTGACTCACCTCATAATATCTAAAAGCCTTTCCAGCATCTATAAGTATTAGTCAGGAGTGTGTTGAAATATTCTCCACTTGCCTGGATGAGTGCAGCACAAGCAGTTCTCAACTAGCTTGACACCATCCAGCCCATTTGATTGACACCTCACAGACCACCCTCAATGTTTGTTCACTGCACCACCCACATAAAGTGCTTGCTATGTGTACCATCTACAAAATACACTGCATTTACTTATCTAGGCCACTCTGGTAGCACTTCACAAATTCCCAACCTCTTCCATCAGTACAGAAGTAGGTGTAAAAGGGCAAACAACTACTTGAATACGAAGGGCTTTCATCAATACCCAGGACTCATCAGTTCAAAAGAGAAAAATAATGTTGAGTATCATGCTCGCGGTCATCATGCTCATTCCATTAAAAAGTATTTGTTTTTCTTTCCACCATCAATAAATGTACACAGTACTTCGATGTTTTTTCTATTGCTTGCCCTGTTAAGTATCTGTCAAGGACAAAGGGAATAAATCAAGCTTGCAATACATTAGGATCATAGGTTTCAGTAGGAACAGTTACAGCATTTAGTAACAAAACAAAACAAACCCACACCTTGACCTTCTACCCTCAAGGACACCTCTGCAAATGGCCATGGAATTGTAGCTGATTCTATAGTGGACTGCAGAATTATCCAATCCTCTTCCATGACTGCACAGATGGAGAAGTGCTCTGTCAGAGACAGAGGGAGTTTGCCAATTTTAAGTGGTTTGCGCAGACACTCCTGCTAGTTTGCAAGTTTGGCTTTGTCTCTCTAAAGCTTTTAATCCATAGATCCTGCAGCTGATCTTCTTCTAGCCTTCAGGTACTATTAATCTGCTGCCACTTCTGTTCCTGCCTCCTCATTTGTGCTTTACCAAGCGATATTTCCTGATATTATCTCCCTTGAATTCCTCAGTAGGAATGTCAATGAGCTGCTACTTGCAGTATCTGGAGAGCTCTATGAACATTAGTGTGTGTGTGTGTCCATCTTCCTGCTGGTCTCTGTTGGAAAGAGTATCATCTCAGCTCCACACTAAAAACAAATGGACTGAATTAGTGCAGCAAACAGCTATGCAATCCCTTCATGCACACTTGACATCAATTCATGTCTATCTGTTCACATAAATGAAATGGCAGCAATGTAGACATGAACCAAAAACCTGCAAGTCAAAAAAGCCAGAGAAGCAAATATTTACAAGGAGAGCCAAAGTTCTAACAAAAAATTTAACAAGTTAACATGGAGTTGAAATATCTATTGTGCAACCACAAATCTTTTACTTCTACACAGTGGAGCCAGTGTAGCTTCAGCAGGCTGCTTCCTCTGATAGTTGGTATGCTTCTGGCTAATGTCTTATGGATTTTGGAGTATGTGGGGAACCTGGCCTAAACTGCTTCATCTATAACTGTGCAGAATTAGCATGTGGAGTTCTGACTTGAAAGTAGAGGGAGAAATGTACTATCATCCCTCTCAGGACCCATCCAAATTTTCCCTGATAGCATGGACAGTTGAACTGTTTCCTGCAGGTTAGTGGGGCAATAATCAGTCAAACCAAATTTATCACATTCAGTTCAAGGTGATGTTTATAGTATGCAGGTCAGCCGTGAGGGCATGCATGAGTTTGCGACTGAGCATTTGATGCTCCATGAACATGAGTATGGTGAAGAAAAACACATCTTCACGATATCATTCCACTGACATTTGAGCTGGACTTCTCTGTTCTCCTGGCAATCCTTTTTCTCTGTTGCCCTGCTGTGATGCAGAATCTACAATCAGATGTGCAAACCCTGGAACATGCCGTCTGACATGAACTCTTATCTCCTCATTTGCTCTTGTTCAATTGATGTGTGAGCCACTATGTGAAAACCCAGTTCTCTTTTCTCTTTTACCAATTCCACTGAAGTGCGATTATCTGAGCTGGCGAATGGACCGCGTGATTCACGTGACTGTGCAACCCAGAGTCGTTATCTTTCTGACACACCATCTCCTTTAGGTAGCTTGAACAGCTTGTGGATGATTAAAGAAATGAATCAAAGCTGTCAATGTAAGAATGTTTTGGGATATCATTATGCACATGCTCATATTTCGCTAGCCGCTGGCTTTAAGTCCACATGAGTTCTGCATGCCTTGTGGGTTGATATTGAATTCACTCACCAGTGAGGCCCCCATTTCCCTGTCTCTAATAGTTGTGTACTCTGACATTCCACTTATCTACTTTGCTGCTGCTTCTTCAGGAGCAAATTGTGAAATGGTTGGGGAACCCATTGTCCTCTCCTACAAGGAAGAAAAGAAACTGATGAGTAAAAATAATGCATGTGCTGAACTGATGATTAGAGCCTTTTTGTGGATGGTGATCAAGAGGGAGACGTGATCTTGCAAAAGAGTACCAGTGGTGGCTGGACAGATGGGCAAGTACATAGACAGGGAGAATTGGATTTACCCTCAAGACAAGTTGACGTAAGGAGTGATAGAATTGGTTTGAGGGTAATGTGGGATTGGGTTAAATTACAAGGAGATTTTCAGTGAATGTACAACTATATGTACCTCTGCTGACATTTTCAGATTAGTTTACTGCTACTGAACCAGCCACGGGGATTATGGTATCATGCTGCTGCTGATTATCTCTGGGGCAACATCTGGTGATGCCACTAGCAGGCTACTTTATCCTAATCAGCAGGGAATCATATCTCCCTCTGTGCCTTTGTACCCTCAAGCAATGTATCCAAAGAGGGATTGTTAGAAAATAGCACAAGAGTATAATATATGTAATTGAATATTAAAAAAAATGAGAATAAATGATTTGGCTCCTCATGTTCACATTGCCATTCAATAAGACCATGGTTGATTCTTTACCTTAGTGCTACTTCCCTGCATTAACCTCATATCTTTGGATTCCCTTAATATCTAAAGCCCTATTGATTCTGGTATTGAATATACTCAGTGAATGGACTGCTATGATCCTCTTGGGCAAAGATTCGGGAGCATCTGGGTGAAGAAATTTCTTCTCATCTCTATCTTGAATGGCTAATTCCTTATTTTGAAACTGCAACTCCTGGTTCTCAGCATCCTATCCAGGGGAAACATTTACCCTATCAAGTCCCTTAATGCAACAGGCATTAATGCTAACATCAGCCTTTGAGCGTCAGCTGCCCATCCTGTCACTTCCCTGTTTTCTCTTGGTAACTCTGGAATCAGTGCAACTTCATGATTGCAATCTTTTCTTTAATGGTGCAATTGAAATTGACTTTTGAGCTTTGTCATCATGCCCATTCAACCCTATCAGAAAGTAATATACTAATCCAGTGGTTGGATCAAAATACCAGTGATAAACATACTTTTGGGTTTGATAGATGTAGAGAAATGCTTCATATATTTGGGTGAATCCGAAACTAGATTTTGTGGAAGTAAAACAGTCAGTAATAAATTCAATAACAGAATCAGGGGAAACTTTTGACCTAGTGGATGGTCAGAGAACACCTTACCAAAAGGAATAGTTGAGACAAAGAGCCCACATGCAGGTAAAGACAAACTAAATAAGCAAATGAGATAGAAAGATGTGCAGAAAGGAAGAAGTGTGGCGGAGAGCACTGAAATGCATTTTATCCCTCAATGCTTATTCCATTTTTGAGTCTCAGTGAAAGCCTTGGCATGGACTCATGTGGATAGATAAACTGGAATATTCTGGAAAAAATTTGAAAGAAGAGTTTTAGCATAGTGAAATTATGCTATCCTTTTTCCAGTGATAATAATTTAATGACTAGAAACCTTATCAAATAATTTTGTTTGATAATTTTAAGAGAAAGAAAAATAACCTGACTCAAGGGGCAATTCAAAACATACAGATAATAAATCATCATTAAAAGCTATATATGGCACAAGCTTTGTTACACCCATATATTGTTAAAATAAATTCATTGAATTGATGGACAACCTTAAAGAGCTGCTGAAGGCTTTTCAATTAGTTGCAGTAAGTGGCATACTTTATATTTTTCTCTAATGTTTTGCTTGAAATTTTAACACTTAAAGTAACTACAACAGACAATTAAAGTTGTCCATCAAGACTCATTGTACATTCCCCAGCGTTTATCCTTTCCTCAAAAATGTGGAAATTCTTACTTCCCTTTTTCCTGCTCCAAGCAGTACTCTTTTAAATTCAAGTTTAGGGAATAATTTCCTTACCAAAAGACTGCAAGATAAATTACGCTTGTTGGGGTTCTGTCTTGGGAAGTAGAGCACGTACTTGCAATTTTCCAACCATTCATTGGAATAGGGAAAAAACAGGTATTGCACACTTAATTTTCTGACTCCTGTGGCTATTGGTCAAGACTGCAGAAGGGATAGAGTGGCAGAGTATGAAATAGCTTTGGCTTTTAAACTGGAAGATTTTGTGACTCATCCTCGACAATATCAAACAAGCAGTTCCATAGCATGGGATTTGAGGAAGTGATGGATATGTAGAGGTCAAAAACAAAGGCACAGAGCTTTTGGAAGGGAATTCCTGGATTTAGGTTGAAGACACTGTTGCCAATGATGAAGTGATTAAACTTGAAAATATACATGAGGAATCGAGGAGTGCAGAGGCTGACATCAATGAGGTAATGAAAGAATTTGTGAGCAATGGGACTTTGTTAGAACTGACACCAATATAGGTCAACAAACAAAGGGATGAATTGCACTTGGAAGAACAAAGGTATGGGCAGCTCTGTTTTGGATGAACTCAAGTTTATTTCAAGTGAAAAAGGAAAGGCCAGCCAAAAACACCTCCTGAATTAAGGCCAGAGATAGTGATGGCATCAATTCCCACAGCAGATGAGATGGGACAGTAATTGAGTCTAGCAATGTAGTGGAACTGAATGCGCATCCTTGGATATTTGCCATAAAAATAGTTGGAAGCTCATCTTATTGTCAAATGCACCACGTAGGTTACAAGTGATTGTCTCTCTAATTGCTTGGGGTATGATGGCATGGCATGTAGCATTGCAACCTCACAGCTCCAGAGACCTGGGTTTGAACCTGAACATGTGTGCTGTCTGTCTGGAATTTCCATGTTCTTTCTGTCATTATGTGGGCTTCTGCTGGATGTTCTGCTTTCAGGATGTGCTGAGAGGTTAATTAGCTACTGTGAATCATCCCCTAGGTAAGTAGCAAAAATTGAAAGGGAGTTGATGGGCATGTGAGAGAACATATGAGAGAAATTTGGAGGAGAAAATGAGACTGATGGGTTTGTTCTTTTAGGGACCAGATAAATCTGATGGATTGAATGACCTAGTTTAGTGTTGTGATATGTAAATAAGACACCTGCAGGTTGGCTTTCAGTGATTTGCACACAAGCACACCGAAGTCCCTTAGAACTTTAGCACTACATATAAGCAATAAAAAAGCTTTAGCTCATGCAAATTAATTAAAAACATTGGTGTATATTTCTATATAAAGGGTTAACTTTATATAGAACTCTTAGCTTCACTTAACTTTTCAATGTAGTACCCCATTTCAATCAGGAAATCCAGCAATAATTTCATTCGTCTGGCTCCCTAAAACTGAGGATCATAGCAAACTACTCTCCTCCACACAAGATGCAACCTCGGACTTAATTTCAGATTGTGACTTCTAATTCAATTATTACTGCCCTGTGACACACTATTGCAATGCATGTCTCTGCCACTGACCCATAGACCCACAGTCACCACAGAGCCTGATGGTTACCTCTGCCTCAACTATGACAGCACCACAGTATCCAATTGCAATCACCACCACCACAACTGACTCAATGGCATCTCTTACTCCCACTGCCCTTCAGGAGTGGTCTCCTTTGCTTACCCATCCAATCCCCAACCCCAGCCCCAATCTCAGCTTCTCTTCCCTAAGCTGAGATCCTCTTGGTGTTGGGCTTGAATGAAAACGTCCCCGATTTCTTTCATACACTCTGTTATGGCGGAGCATGGGAAGAAAATCCTTATTTTGTTGTTTACATCAGTTTGGGACATTGGCATTTGCTTATACATTCCTGCCAACAGTAGCTTAATTCACCTTCTCTGGTAACTGTGATGAGGATGGGAGCAGGATGTGGAAGTGTGGGTATCTCCGAAAATGATTATATCTTTAAAGGTTTGATTAATGGAGGTTTTAGAAATGACAAAGATCAAAGATCAGCTTTAAGACTCCCTGGCCAGTAGGGCAGGGAAGCTGCAGAGAGTTAGATGGAATGGAACTGACACAAAGGGGTGTGTGTGTGTGTGTGTGTGTGTGTGTGTGTGTGTGTGTGTGTGTGTGTGTGTGTGTGTGTGTGTGTGTGTGTGTGCATCTCTTCACAATTATAGGGTATAAGGTAATTAGGTAATTGTGCATGCACTGATCAGGTTTAGGCCCATCTTGTTCCAAATTATAAAATAGTTTGATAAATATTAAATATACATTTATTCTCTTAATTCACTTAAAACATGTAAATTAATCTAGGAGAGCAAAGTGTGGAGTGCCTTCTGATACATCCTGCAGCTTGACCTTTGTTTTGCATTTCTTTTGGAATGAGTAACAAGTTATTAAGGCCAAATAGATGAGATTTGTGTGATATATATAGGAATGCTGGCAGGTTCTTAGAGATGGGCAGAAAGACTTCCTGATAGCACGATTAATGCATTGCAGAGACGGATTTGCCTTTCCACTGTTTTCAGATGTCTTTCTTTTTCCAGGGATAGGGATCAGGCTGGCTCCTCAGGCATTACTATTCCAATAACTGCAGACTATATGTTCCCCACTTCCTGACACAAGATGTCTGCGTCTCTGTCACATTGGTGTTAGGTATCATGAAAATACAACAGGTTGGAATCTTTCCAGACAGAGTGCACACATTTGTTACATACTCATGTCTCTGGACACCGACTCTGGTTTCTGCTAGGCAGTGCCTTCATGCCAAAACATTTCTTTAAGTGTCTTTGGCCATCTTTACTTGCGTAACCTACATTGAACCCCTTTTTCAGTGTAGGGTTTAGTTCCCAATGTTCCCTACAGTAAATGGAAATCACACTGCAGAGACCTGTGGACCAAGCAAGGAATTAATACACCATCAGCAACCCAGTTACGTGCCTTGTTATAATACTCCTAGGAGAATAGACTTTGTCAAAATGTATCACATCTTGTGTCTTGGGAGATCATCAGGCATCCTCAGGCAAGATGGAAGGGGTGCCACAATGTCCCTCTGCCCTTTTATCTTCCAGGATCCAGTTCTTTCAATTTTAAATTGTATTATAGTGGTTTAGAGAGCTGATGACAAGGTTAAACTGAGTGCTAACAAATGTGTGGGAATTATTTCAGTTGACACCACCAAGAAAAGTGGGCGGCGTGGTAGCGTAGCAATTAGCGCGATGCTATTACAGCACCAGCGACCAGGGTTCAATTCTCGCCGCTGTCTGTAAGGAGTTTGTATGTTCTCCCATGTTTGTGTGGGTTTCCTCCAGGTGCTCCAGCTTCCTCCCACATTCCAAAGACGTATGGGTAGGTTAATGTGGGTTTAAAGTGGGTGGCGCGGACTCGTTGGGCCGGAAGGGTCTGTTACCATGCTGTAAGTAAAATTAAAAAAAAATTTAAATATAAAATTTTTTAAAAACCTGCTTATTGATGAATAATAGGAGTGGCCCAGGATAGATCCTTGGGGATTCAGGGGTAATAGTGCGGTCATGGAAAGGAAGCCAATGTTGGCTCTAACTGAAGAGGTGAAAATGGAATAAGGTGAATGCAGTCTTGTCCAGCTGGATGATGGAGAGAGGCTGTGGAGAATGTAAAGGAACATCAGGGATAAATTACTTCTGTCACAGTCATATAACATGTCATTCATGACAGGATTAACTATGGGAAATTGGTGGTCAGAGGAGCAAATGCTCTCAAAAAATAACATATCTCACTATTCTTGGAATCGTTCTTGAACCTATAGCCCGCTGACTTAGCGTCTTGGTGCTATTAACTGAGGTGTAGCTGATATATAATTTACATAGTTCCTATCAACAATCCTTTTGATTTCATAGAATCAGATCAACATAAAAATTCCTGAAGTCCTCCTATCCAGATATATACTGTTCATATTGGAAGAGGCAAACTGATTTCCTCAGGCAGGTCAAACATCATTAAAGATCTTAATGTATCCATGGACAGAAAAATATTATAAATGTTGAACGTACCTGAGAAATGGCTTTAAATACACTAACAATAAAAACATACATTTTGGCACATTAGTGAAGATAAAACTAAAAATTCAAGTTACTTTACCAATCTCATTTAACTCAATTGGCAGTATAATCAACAAAGGAATGGCCACTTTATAACTCAGAGAGAACTGAGCAATCATCAATAAACAATAAACTATACATTCACAGAGAAAACTGTGTTTGTGTTGTAGTTTCATGATCAGTTACTGTTAACTACTTGCTTGCAATGATGATGAAAACTGAATGACAGGATAAACAAAATGCCATGTTCATGCCTGAACATTGCTACTTTTTCTGCTGAATCCCCAAAGTTCTTAGCATTGGTTCAAGGGACTTGGGGTGCCAGTAAGATTTCCCTTATTGTTCCTCTATACTCTTCCACACTATTAAAACTAGGTGAAAGACTTCAAGGGCATTTAGAATTCAGGCAAGAATATAGAAACAGCACTTTCTTGGACATCCACTTTCTTGGACTTCTGCAATTCCATTAGATGTTGGCTGATCTATATCTCAATTTTCTCCATATCTCTTAAGAAATTTCCCAAACAAAAAGACAGCTTTAATCAAGCAGAGGGAGAGGTTTAATGGCAAACAGTAGGCTTGCATCGCCAAATGGTAAACCTCACAAACTGTGCTATTTCTCTCATTTGTAATGGAGGGTATCAAGGTGCTCTAATTGTAGTATTGCTGGCTGCCAGGATTTTGCAGATAAGGGAGTCTCCCTTTGTCCCTTAACTTTCAGTCAAATTATAAAAGGGTTCCAGTGGTTCAATCCCTACATTTACATCAGTTTCAAGATTGCATAGAATTGCAGTGGATCAAGAAGCAATTTGGTCTATTGTGCCAGTGCCAGCTTTTTGAAAGAGAGAGTAAATTAATAGTGCTGCCCTTCATTTTTCCCACAACTTTGCAGAATTTTGTTTCTCGGAAATTATTATTGCGTTTTCCTCTACCACCCTTGCAGTCAATGTATTTTAGATCACAAGTCAGTAAACACATCTTCAACTCATAATTTATAAATGTTTACCATCACTCACTGCTTTTGTACCCAAGGTCTCGATTTATAAAGTCTAGTATTCCCAATGCTTTTTAAACTGGTTTCTTAACTTTTCCTGCCATC
>JARFYF010000052.1:98445968-98460427 GCA_030265395.1 Rhina ancylostomus
CAGGCAACACATTCCAGGCATCCACCACTCTGAGTAAAAAACATACCCCTCACATCTGTTCTGAACCTACCCCCCCTCACCTCAGGTGCATGATGTTCTCCCTTATCAAAAACACAACTCTCCCTCCTGTCTTACCTCCACTTCTATCATGCCTGTAGCATCTGTACCCCAGAACTATAAACTGCCTGTCCTGTCCACCTCTCAACCATGTTTCTGCAATAGCTGTAATATCCCAGTCTCACGTGCCTCTGCATTCCCTCTGAGCCCCTCTGCCTTACCTGTCAGGCTTCTTGCATTAAGGCCCTAGAGGGCCCGTACTGTGCTGTAATGTTCTATGTTCTAAAGTAAGTACAGTTTAGTCCATCAGACCTTCCTCGCTCCCTGTCCTGTCCCTGTCTGTCCAGCCTACTGAACTTGTTTGCTTTAACATCTAAATTTGCCTCAACTTTCTCACCACAAAGTAATTGTATCTGATTCCACCATCTCCTCTGACAGTGTATTCCAGATATCAACCACTATAAAATTTACCCCTCAGATCCCCTTTAAATCTCCTTTTTCTGACCTTAAATCTATGGCCTCTTATTTTTGTTATCCCTACCATCAGAAAAAGCCTTTAACCATCTATTCTAACTATGCCTCTCATACTCTTATATACTCCTGTCAGGTTACCCCTCAGTCTCCTTTGCTCCAGAGAAAGCTAGTTCAGACTATCCACTCTCTCCACATAACCAAAGTCCTCCAATCCATGCAACATCCTGGTGAGTCTCCTCTGCAGTCTCTCCTACACAATCATGTCCTTGCTACAGTGTGGTAACCTAAACTGCACACAATACTCCAAGTGGGTAGAAGTTGCTTGTATAAAAATTCTAACAATTACCTTTTTTGCATTACAACATTGAATATATTTTAAAAATACTTCTTTAGCTGTGAAATACTTCGGTCCTCTGCAAGGGATATGAAAGCAAAGATATAAATATCCTTTTTTATCAGGGTATAGCTAAAAGGAGAAGATTCGGGATCACAGATGTTACAGCCAGTGCTACACCAAGCATTAAGTTTCCTACTGTAGTGTCATGAGCAGTGGTTGTAACTGAGGTGAGGTTTCCCCATCCAGTGAAGGTTCAAGGTGGGTAGGAATTTGGTTTGAATGTTTTTACATTTTAAGATTGCATCCTACTCATATGCACTCTGGATGGATTTTGTGGGTTAAAATTGAGCCTAATATTTGACTGGAAAATAAACTGAGCTATTAATTTCAGGCCAATAGAGTCATAGAGTTATACAGCACGGAAACAGGCCCTTCAGCCCAATCAGCCCAATCAGCCCATGCTGACCAAGATTCTCACAAAAGCTCACACCATTTGTCTGCATTTGGCCCATATCCCATGAAACCTTTCCTATGCATGTACCTGTCCAAGTGCCTTTTGAATATTATTAATCATGGGATTTCAAGAAAGATAAAACAACAATGTGGAGATCCAATGTAACCTTTGGTATGCCTTACTATAATCATTAAGTAATTATTATTTCATGGTAAATTGTCCTATCAGGTTGCACAGTAGGTTACAGCCTTCGTTTTATAGGGGAATCTAAGTAAAAATGGAAACTACTGTCTGCTATGAGCACAATTTAATATTGCAGAGAGCCTGGATTAAAACAGAGCTCGAGATGTATATGACTACAATAAAATTCATACTGCTGTTTTGATTTCTCAAGGCACTTTCATGGAAATAAAAGAGGTCATGGTAGATTATAGATAATGCATTTGCTTTTTTTCTGCTAAAATGTAATATTTTGTGATAGTAATTGTTCTCCGAATCAGACAGAAAGGTGAGATGATAATGAGCCATTTTACTGCCTTATCCCTTACACTTGTAAATTTATATTGTGTCGAGATAACCTGATCTTATGATGAGTAACTTAACCATGACGAGAGAGCCAACAGCTCACTTGGAAGATGCTGGCAATATGATTAACTCTTTACATTCTATTGAAGCAGTTCTACAACTAGCAATAAAGGAAATTATATTGAATGCACATGATGAGGTAACTAATGTCATCATGCCATGGTCCTGTGCCAGCAGATTCTGGCACGGATTGTGTCCAAGTACTTGGAGTACTTTGGGTAGTACTTTCGGCACAGCTTTGTGGGCCGAAGGGCCTGAATTGTGCCGTAGTTTTTCTATGTTCTATGTTCTATGTAGAATATGGAACTCATAACCTTGTCCAGAACCCAAGAGGCAGGCTTCCACAGATGATTTCTTCTTAGGCAGCCCTGAATTACTTCCATTCTGGCTTTGCAAGCTCTGAGGTGTCTGATGAAGTTGAAGAGTCACAGAGTCGCAGAGAGTTATACAGCACGGAATTAGGCCCCTTGGCCCACTGTTTGTGCCAACCATCAACTGCCTATTTACACTAATCCTACATTAATCCCATTTTTTATTCTCCCTGCGTTTTTATCACCTCTCCTGAGATATTACCCATCACCTATGCACAAGGATCAATTTACAGTGGCCAATTCATCTACCAACCCACATGTGTTTGGGATTTGGGATAAAAGCTGTGCAACCAGGGGAAAACCATGCGGTCACGGAGAGAATGGGCAAACTCCACACAGACAGTGCTCAAGGTTAGGAATGAACTTGGGTCTTTGGCACTGTGGGGCAGTGGCCTTGTTAGTTGTGCTGCCCTGGTATTGTGGGAAATGTAGACTCTTCTACAGATGTGGCAGAAGGTGCCTAATGGGTGCTTGGGTGGGTAGTCTGTGGGGTGGTGTGCTCCTACTACCACTTATACAGGACTTCTGTGTGATCCTAGTGCATGAACTCTTGGCTCTCAGTACCAATCCAAAGCTCTTTCTGCATGTTGCTCCATCATGGGCCAGGGATCCCCTGATGTCATTGGGGATATTACATTTCTTTAAGGACAATTTGAACACAGACTTGATTTTTTTCTCCCCTTTCTGTCTGGTACTATCTTCCCATGTCAGAGTTTAGAATAGAGTATCTGTTTGGGAAATCTGTAACCAATGTGGTGCCCAGTGTGGTCAACAGACTGTAACAGGGATCTCAATACTGGGAGTGTTGGCCTGGGAGAAGATACTGAAGTTGGTTGACTTATCCTTCCAGAGAATTTGTTGGATTTTTGCAAAGATCTTGATGCAATGTTTTAAGTACGTTGAGTTGCCTGCTGTAGGTAGTTCAGGTCTCAGAACCTTATGGGGGGGAATGACAATCACTGCTCAAGGAGGCCATAGGTCTTGTGCAGGTCTGATAACTTGATCTTCAAACACCTTTTTTGCTTAAGGGCTGTCTTGGTGCCTTGAAGGTGATGGAGAATTTCAGCATTGTGTCTGCCTTGGTGAGACATGGCTCTCCAGATATGGGAAGTGGTCCGTGTTTTCCACGGGCGTGCCATGGAGCTTTTGTCAGAGGACAGTGTAGTGCAACAGGGACAGATTGGTTGAGGACTTTTGATGTTGAGCATAAGGACCATCCTTTTGTATGCTTCAGTGAATGAGTCAATGATGGTTGGAGCTCAGTCTACAAACTTGCACAACTGCAAAGGTTCTCTGCATATTGCAGTTTAATCTCTGAGGTTTGGGTGACTGGTTTCTGGAGAGCGTTGCCTTAGGTTGGACAGTTTTCCATTTAATCTGAAGATTAGCTTCACTACCGTGAGACGTTTGTTGGTAGTGAAGTGCAACATCATGTCAAGAAAGACTGAGAGAGGCAATGACACAACTTTGTTTGACTGTCATCTTCAGTAAGATTGGTCCAGTTGTAGTCCTGTTGGTTAGGATCATTGTTTGCATGATGTCGTGGGGCAAATGTGAAAAAGAGATGAATTTTCCTGGGCAGTCAAACCGGTAAAGTCAGGTGCTTCAGTGAGGTCGCAGAAGGCTATGTATAGTGGCTGGTGCTGTTCCTTGAAATTTTTGGATGTCATGTGGTGAAGATCAGGTTCACTTTGCCTCTGCATGGATAGAATATACACCGTGATTTGGAGAGCAGTTATTTAGCCACCAAAAGGAGATAGTCCATCCCTCCTCACCAGGATCCACCTCTTGCTTGCTAGCTCTCACCACACCCTTTCCCTTCACCTCTTTATCCTGGCTACCTCCCTTCCTCTCCTTCAGTCCAGATGAAGGGTTTCAACCCAAAATGTCGACTGTTCACTTTCCTCTACGGATGCTGCCTGACCCACTGAATTCCTGCAACAGTTTGTTTTTTGCATCATATTGATGAACTTTTGTTAAATCAATAGGTTGACCGAAAGAATTCACCCCTGTAAAGCAATTCACCCCTGCACCCCTGTAATGTTAGCTTCATCAGCTAGCCTAAACTCCATGGAGAGAAGAGGATAAATCTTTCATTTGGTCCTATTTATATCTTTTAATAATATATGTAAAAATAAAAGATTGAATCCTTTGACATCTGCCATGCTGCTGAGCCAGAAACTTTAGTTGCTAAAGTCTGCCAAATCAAAGTTTACTATTTAGCTTTCCTATCAATAATTTATTGACACTGTATAAACTGGTAACAGCCATCTTCTGTTGAAGTGTTTGAATGTCTTGTTTTATCAGACACTACTCAGAATGTATCAATAAATATCACCTTTCACACTGCTGGATCCAAAGCGGGATACATTCTATATATTCGTTACAATAATTTTAGCATCACCACTGTGAGACATCCTATTGTGAACTGAGATGCAGACAAATATTACCTGTTAATGTCCCTTCAAAGTGGCTGGGATGTTTACAACATTAATGGTGTCATATAGATGCAATCTGTTGTTATTCAAGTGAAAGATATTTCATTCAATTTAAAGAAGAGAGCTTGGATAATTGCAAAAAATAATATTCGTCAAGCATCATAAAGCCTACAGATGTGGGTTGAAATCCCACCTTGCCAAGTAGGGAATTTAAATTTAAGTTGTTAAAAATATCAGGTCTTTAAAGAAGAGACCAGTCTCAGTAATGGTGGCCATAAAACCACTGGACTGTTTTAAAAACACTACAAGTCCATTAATGTTCTTCAGGAGAGGAATTCTGCCATCCTTACTAGGTTTAGCTGCTTTCTGACTCTGGACCCACCAATGTGGTTGATTATCAACTCCCTTCTCAGTTCGAGGGCAATTAGGGATGGGTTATAAATGCTGATATTACCAAGTATATCTATATCATGTGAATGCATAAATAATTTTTAAGAAGTGTAGTTGCCTTTTATAAGGAATATGGTTGATTAGGATATTCTCAAGTTGTTTATTTTGTCTTCTCCAAATTTTAAAATCATGAAAATTTGGATGTGGTTACTTGATGCAGCTGGTAAATAAATTAGTAATAAGGGAAAATAATAGACTGTCTTATTGCCATTTGGTTAGTAGCAGCTGGTGGTGCAATTAAGAAAATATCCAATTTTCATTATCTTACTATCAACCAGGAATGGATGGGACCAGTAAGAACAAGGTGCACTATCTGTGTCTGGTCTGACCTTTAGATGGTTTGTACTGTCCAACGATATTAGCATTGCTCGGGATTGCTGGACATAGGACATTCTAGGGGATTACGTAGATAGTAGGCATTAATACAAATGAGAATCAGTCTTCAAATAAAAACCTGTTCAAATGTAAACTACAAGCAGCAATAAGTTTTGAAATTAAAAGGAGCTTTGTAAACAAACAGTATTGTCTACAGAGCACAGGCTACTGGCCCACAACACAGGGCTACTCAAGAGATATGGTTTGTAAACTGAAGTGACCATGAGATATTCTCATATGCATCAGCCAAACATAAGAAAATGAGACTGTGTTAATTGGACTACATCAAACCAGGCATCAGATATCTTCAGCTAAGTTATTTTGCATCATTGTGACAAAGATCAAAGAAGGTTCCAGACCCAAATTATTTTGTCGCTGAGCACATCAGGTGATAGGCATAATTGCTCTTTCTATCAATAATAGGGATATTTGTGTACTCAGGGAGTCAGTCCTCATAACACTAATTTTCATTCTCTGTGCTCTCTGTCCTCAGAAGCTTTTAGACTATCCCTGTGGATTATTTTGTAACAGAAAAGGTGCTTGAACATTCAGAGGTGTCTTCTTAGTTACAGTGTGCTTCCATTGTAAATATGTACTTCGATGGAACCATTTGTCAGACTCAAAATATTAAAGTAAACAATGTCATTGTAGCTATTGAAATTGTATTGAATCACCTACTGTTATCTTTGTTCTTAAGAGTATAAAAACTTTGATGTATTTTGTGTTCAGAGAGATTTTTCTGTGTTTCTCCCAGGAGACAGTCTTCCACTAGTTCTCCTCCAGAATGCCTACTTGTCATGCTAAGGAAAGACCTTTTACATCTACCAGCTTCGGTCTCCAGTGACTTATTCACAGTCACAACAGAATTGATCTACAGGTCTCCCATTCCAGATTTACTTCCTGACTGGGCCCAGTTTTGGGAGAACAGGACATAGGACTAGAGCACAGCTGACTGTATCCCACCAATGTTGTGGGCCCACTTTAGATTCATAGACATTCATCCAGCATCTTTGAGCCACATGTCTGCGCAAATCATCAAACACCTATTTGCCCTAATCCCATTTTATTCTCCTCACATTCCCATCAACTCCCCTCAGATTCTACCACTCACATAAATACTAGGAGCAATTTACGGTAGCCAGTTAACTTCTCACCTGAACATCTTTGGGATGAGGGAGGCTACATGAGCATTTGGAGGAAATCCACTTGATCCCAATTGTTGTCTGTGTGGATCTTGTGTGGAGTCTGTGTGGAGTTTGCACATTCTCGCTTTGACTGCATGGGTTTCTGCCAGGTGTTTTGGTATATTCTCCTGCATCCTTAAAACATGTAGATTGGCAGATCAAATAGTTACTGTGAATTGCCCCAAACGTAGGTGGGTGTTAAGAGGATTAGGGTGGCTTTATTGGGCACAGGAGAGACAATGGCTTATAGGAAGTAAGCGGGACATTGGGATTAATGGAATTACTCTAGGACCCAGCATGGACTCGATAGGCTGAATGGTCTCCTTTTGTGCCATGAGGATATACAAGAAGCACAGACTCCTTTACTCTACATCCCCACTTCTTAAATATCAATCATTTATTCTCATCAGCTTGTTTGCATAGATAATAGCAGACAGGTCTTTCATTTGCATGAGAAGGAAAAATTAATATTAAAGTAAAAACAAAATCAGACAGATAATTAAAGGCTGGGACAGGGACTGAAGCCGTGGAGCAAGCTGATTTAATTGATGGAATCCTGCTGGCTTGTGACTGTGGTTCCATACAGCACTCTGGTCCTCACTGAGCAGCTTGTCTCTGATTTCTGTACCTGCATATTGAAGGACAGAAGTCAGGGACAATCTGGAAGTCTGGTGCTAGTGCATCTGACCTCGCGCTCTGCCACATCAACCCAGCAGCAGAGCATCGGCGTACTGATACAAGGGACTGGATACATCTCACATCCAAACCTTTGGACTAATGTACTGTAAGTAGTACAGCCCATTCACTTGAATGGGGCTGCCTTATTTTATAATTTCAAAAATAGACATTATTCATGATAAAAAATATATACAAAGGAAGAAGTACAAAATCAAAACCTTAACGATCATGGTTATGTGGCGACTTACCTTTCATGAACTGGCTCCCACGATTGCGAGCGTCGTCAGAGGCCCCGACACTAGATGGCGCGGGGCACTCCTTCTTTGTAGGCTAGTGGAGCCCGCGCGCGGGAAGGTCACGTGACCTGTGCGTGACATCAGCGTGGGAATGGTGTTTATTAAAGGGGCAGCGCACCCCAGTAGTTCATTCGACTCTTGGACTTCAAACAAGTGTCCCGTGTCTTTATTCAGTGTACCTAGTTGCTACAATGTCATATATTGTGTTGTTGTTCAGAATAAATCAACATATGGGTGTGGATCCAAAGTGACCCAAATTTTTTTATTTCCTAATCTTTATTTTTTCCACTGCGTTACAATTTTGTGCTTTGCATATTTTTTTCTGTTGCAAGGGAATTACATTTGACACTTATCTTTAAATTGCACATACAGTGTAATTCATAGACAGTGATGCTTTTAAAATTAATATTTTCAGCAGATTTTGGAGGTTTCTCAACACCTAGAATAAGTCTTGAAACACTTTGATATTTTTCTACAATATTATGCAAAGGAACTCGCGTCAAACATCAGCAATGGACATTTCCCAGAAGTGACTGCAGAATATTTTATATTAAGCTTGCAGTAATTACTGTGCTGTCACTAGTGATTTATTTTAGTTGTTAGTGTTTCTTTTCTATGATATCAGCATTTTTATTAAGAATTGTATCCAGCAAAAATAACTCAATATAAATTGCAATATACCACAGTGAAAGTTAACACTATTGTATAAACAATATGAGCTGAGTAAAATGATCTCATTTTGGTCATCTAAAGGTATGTGAAAGCAATTGTCCACCATTTTTCTCCCTTGTAATTGTGGATGTTATTAAGCGTATTATTGCTATGCAATGTTAGTGCATTTCCTTTTTTACTTGTTTATTTTCTCTTTAAAACTATGTGTAGTTCTGAGCATGACAGTATCTTGGGTGTGATAATAAAGAAAGCAGCTGCTGTTTTACACCATGCTTTTCAGTGAGCCAGACACTCAAAGATGTAATATTTGCAGTTTTCATTTGTTACTCTATAGTATTTTCTTTATTTCTATTTTGTTAAAAGTTGCTTTTTATATTCAAGGGCATAAAATTGTATTATGAAATGTACATGAACTATTCCCACTGGAGATGGAGTAATTTAATTAATTTTCTTGTTCACCATTGTATTTTTCATTTAGTGGCATTTGAAAACTTTCAAAAAAAAATTCTTTAACTTTTCAATGAATTAGCAACACTGCAATCAGCAAAAGATCCTCTTGTGGTAAATGATTTGTCCAAAATGAATTTATAATTTTGTTAAAAGTAGTTAGCCATGGGCCTAAATCTTACATTGTGTACTGTCATCCATTGCATAAAGAAAGCAGAAAATGAGTCATACTAGATTTGCTCTTATCTTGGAGTTGACAATGGCTGTGTCTTGGCACTCAGGTTGAAAGGAGCCAGAAGCAGAGAAATGCATGCCTCAATGGGTTATAGCACCAAAGAATTTATAGAGGTACAGCAAGTCAAAACTAAAAATGACTTTGTAAACAAGGATCAGGATTTTAATATCAAAGTGTTGAGAAATTGGAAGCCAATATAGATCTCTAGGTTGACGGGTGAATAGAGTTAATGTGTAAAAATATGAACAGTGTTAGACGATAATAATGATGGAGGGAGGTGGGAGGCTGACTGACAACATATTGGAATTGTTGAATCTTGAAGTAAAAATGACATGGACAATAGTTTTGGAAATAGATGAGTTGAGACATGAAGTATAGTGCAGGGGTTAAAATAGAGGGAGGCCCTAATGATAGAGTATATACGTGGCTGGCAACTCAACTCAGGAACAAATGTGTAAATTTATCAATGAATACTTTGATCTTCAAGATATATTTTAAATGCCATCTCTTGTGAAATAAACAATGATAATACTGCTGATTCCGCATTGCTGATATTTTGAACATGTGAAAGATCTTTTGAGCTGTTATGTATTTTCCCAATGGGATATCAATGATATTCAAATGATCAAGGATATAATTAAAATAAAAGAATATAGGGGTTAAAGGAATTAGCAGAATTATACATTTCAGGTCCATGGAAGTCCAAAGTATAAACTTAAGTGACATTGTTGGAAAGTTACATAGAAACTCAGGAAATACTATATATTCTTAACATAAATAAATGCATTTCATTCTGATTTATATTGCTAACTTCATATCAAAGATATAGTTAAAATATAAGCTAAGAAACAAATAACACAAAATGCTAGAGTTCCTTAGAGGTTATCAAAAATATCAAGTAATGTTTTAAAACAATAAATACATTCAAAAAGTCCATTACTCAGACAGAATGCATAGCCATCTGTAACTTCCTACTTATGTGAAGACAGGTTTATCTGAGTTGGGAGGGATGTATTCACTTCAGCAGCATGTTCAATCTTCAGTGCAATACCACTGAGGAAACAGGAGTTGTCCGTCCTTTTACTTTCATGTTTTTTTTTATTTTTGATGATGTATTCAATTTTTATGGATGGCTAATTAGAAAAAAAAACTCCCATGGATTTTTAACTGGTGAAAGCATTCTCCAGATATGCTGGTCTTAAAAATGTACAATGACATCTGCTTAATTTGTCTTTTCAATTTCCCATTTTCAAAAGTTACTTAAAAAGCTCTTTTTTCTCAGCACATAGAGACCATAAAATTTCTGTTTCTATTTTCAGAAGTTTTACTTTTGCATTTTAAAACTCTGTTGAAACATTCATAAATCATGAGGGAAACTACAGACTGGTAAATCCCTGCGAATATTTAATGCTATAATTGTTTCAATTTGCAACGCAAGATAATTATCAGGAACATTTTTTTCCTACACCAGTAATATTCATAACATCATATCTAAAATAAATATATTATTATAGTTTATCATTTTGTGCATGCCAGGATTATACAAATCTTTCCATTGTAATTCCATTAAGTTGATTTCTGCTTAATGTCTGTCAAAACATGTAAATTTCTGATTTTTTTTTCCATTCAGTATAATTACAGGAAAACAAGTATCTTGTGTCAGGATTGTCCATCTCTCTCACACACACACACACACACACACTTTCTGATTGCAATGGATTTCAGATGAGGAAAGGAACTTTGAAATGGGGGTGATGGCCAGAGGCCCAGCAGTTGGCTGTAAACAGAAGAGGTCACTTGGCAACATTCAGGATCTTTATCAGTGATCAAAGCACAGGAGGTGCTGTCTAGACAGGTTAGGTGTGGACCAGCAAATGGCTTTCATTAGGACCTCTTTCCTCTGGTGCCATTGTTTCAGCCCTGCTCTTCTTCACACGGCTCGGTGATTGATTTCAGGAGAGGTGCCCAAGTGCCCATGGCAATCAGATAGGTCTTACAAGCCTTTGCTTGTTCTGACACGGCAGTTATGTTGGCGATCACATTAGCTAATAATGTCATATTTATTTCCCACTCCAGAACTTTTCAACAAAGACTGTCAGCTACAGTGAATGTTCCATTTCAAAATTCAAAGTTGCATCGTTAAAACTCTGTTGAAAGTGTTCCCATTCTGTTCAGTTCAAAAGGCTGCAAAACCTAATTTGGGTGCAACAGGTTGGATAATTTTCTGGGTCCTGGTGCCACTCATCTCAAGTCTGTTCAATAACAATCTCGTGACTATTAATTAGTGAAAATTTCATAATATCTTCAAGCTACTAACCTGCAGATAATATGATATCCCTGATGTGATATCTTAGAGCAAAGTTCCGTTGATTATTTTGCTAGTTCTAAGTTGTCCTGACAATTTCACTGAAAATATTTGATCTTGGGTTTATTTCAATCCATAAATAATCTGCATAAACTGCACAGTTATTGCTTTGGAAATGTTTATTTCACATTTTAGTCAACATTTTCAAAAGGGAGTCAGATAAGTATCTGAGATGAAGGAATTCTCAGGGCTGTGGGGAGAGGGAGGGGTGCAGGATTAGTTGGGTTGTTCCTGTGTAGAGCTAATCGTGACTCTACAACCTCCTTCTGTGCTGTAACCATTCTGTGCTTCTACATGTCTCTGTGATTTTAACATTCATTGTAAATAGAACCCTTTGACAACAACAGTGAAAGAACAGAAGTAAATGCAAGATAATATTTGGTCTTTCCTCATATGCAGGAGTGAAATTTTACTTTGGTTAAAAGTTGTACAAAATACACTGTTCCGTCAGAAATTTTCTCATCATCTGATGTGTCTGATTTTTTTTACTTGTAGCGTAAATTTTCAGAGATATTGTTGGGGCCTTGCATGCCACAGGTAACTTGTAGGAAAAATGCAGCTGAACTTATTTTTGCAACAATTACTGGTAGTTTTAAGCATACCTGTGTTGAAATCATTCTCTGCAATATTAGTTACAAAAATATTGGCAAATTTATATGAAATCTCACATTGAAGTTATTTTGATAAATTGGGGTTATATCTTGTTAAGATATCTGACAGAATAGTTTCCTATGATTGCATTAATATGCCTGTCACTAACATCACATTAAATATTAACAGATGAAGAAATAATTGTTCTCTTAAGCAAGTCTGCATATTTCGTAGGTTTAGGTGGTTGCATTAAAATAGCAAGTTACTTATCCTCAAGAGATCCCTAACCCCTTTAGAACCAATTCATTACATTCTGAAGTGTGGTCAATACTCTGGAGGTGGATCTGTTAGCAAGCTTGTGCAGAGCTAAATCCCGCAAGCCTGAATTAGCTGAATGAGCTAATATTTTGTGTTTGGTGGCAATGGCCAATATGCTGGAAAAATGCTCAATATTTCTTCCAAAAATACCTTGGAATCTTCTGCACCCTGGGAAGGTTTAATAGTATTTGAAAACTTGCTCCTCTGTCTATTTTGCCATTCCCTTCTACTCAAATGCCAATCCAAATTAAATGATCAAGGAACTAAGTTCAAAACTTAAGCTGAAATGATACTACCAGCTGAGTCAAGCAGACACTGTACCATCTACATCCCAACATCTACAGGTCCTCGCCAGGTTACAGTAGTGTTATGTTCCTGTAAACTGTTTATAACCCGAATAGTTTGCAAGTTGGAAATGTGGCTGCGAACCCAGTTCCCAAACGTCAGAGGACACGTGCAGTCCTGCAGCAGCCGGAAAATCCATCCCACTGGTCTCCCAAATGTTTGTTCGTATGTACGGGCTGTAAATAAGTTGGGCTTTCGTAAACTGTGGAGGACCTGTATTCTAAAAAGAAAGTTACGACTTGACTTATGCAGGTCTTTTCTCCTGTGAAATGCATTGAGACATTTTAAATATGTTAAAAGAGCAATATAAGTGAAAGTTATTTATCAATGTAAATCAGTGAAATTATCAGTGTGAGCCCTTTCTAGGTCTCCATCATTTTTGAATATTTTGGATTGCAGTGCTCTTGTGCATGACAAGTATTAGTCCATCATTTGAAGAACTGCATATAATGCAATTCATCTCCATTCATTTAACTAGCAGTTAAATAATAAATTATATGTACTGGATTTATCCATACTTTAAATGGACTATTGTGTCACAAAAGTTATATTCAAGCATTCCAGAAAAGAAACAAGACATACAAATGTGTGAACAGTAGAGGCTGAAGTTTAAAAGCCTAAAGAACAAAGTAAGAAATATTGTATAATTGTTGAAACTATGTATAATTTTCATAATAATAGTTTCTGCCAACTGGAGTAACTGCCCAGTTTCCAAACTAAACACAGGCAGGCAGAATACTTGTCCATCTATCATATCTTTGTACATGAAGATAATCAAATAACTTGTTACTTTAAAAAATGGGCTTCATAATTTTATCCATGATTGGAAAGGATAGAACCATAACCAATGGAATTCTCACTAACAAAATGGTAGCCACTTGGAAATCCACACTTAATGTTGCATCTTTTTAATTTAGCTTTTTGTATCTATTGCCATGCTGGATAATGTACAGAATTTTAAGTTTCGGCAATAATAGTTTATAATTTACTGCTTTTTTGATTTAAACCTCAAAGCAAATTATTTGGATGTGAGGTAACTTTTCTCAAATTTCTTCTCTGATGTGAGTGACTGATAATGAAGTGATGATTAAATAGGTGTCATTCAGACACTGCATCTGGGCAAAACTGCCGAAGAAGGGGAACCCGGTACAACATAATTCTTTTCCTTGACAATGATTTATGAGAAAGAAGCAATGTAAGGTAAGGATCATAAAGCCATGGTTGGAAGACTAAAACTCATTGCACAGTTGTTACATTTACCTCATGTAATGAAACATTCAGGATTCAGAGTGTTGATAATATTTGTCATTTAAATGAGTTTCCAAAGTGTATTTATAAAATTAAGATTTTTTTTGCGTACTATTTTAAAAATTACTAAACTTCGAACAAAAGGAAAAGCACAACTAGTTCTATCAACCATAATACATAATAAAATTTGTCCAACCCAGAATTCTGGGGAAGACTATTTGGATTCAAATATATTAATAGTTTGTATTGAACAAAAAATTTCTCTGACTGAACAATAATCGTTAAAACAATTCAAAGGGAATCCTTTAGTTGGATAGATTGTGTGAAATATTTAACATTCTTTTACAATCTGTTTACTAATTCACAGAGGAGAATGACCAGAGTAATATTTATGATGTTGTATCTACAGTGTTACCAGACTGAATGATCTAAGAATTTCTTTGGTTCACTTTGGAATGAGAAGGGAAAACAAAATTGTACTGAATAGCAGCGTTAAATTGATCTTGTCAAATAAATAGCATTGCACAATGGGACATTAC
>JARFYF010000052.1:98460437-98471114 GCA_030265395.1 Rhina ancylostomus
TGAAAAATATTTTGACTCAAGTACTTACATGTAATATTTTCCATGTTATTAGTGTCTCAGGCTTTCCTGTTCCCAAGCTTCCAAAGCATGTGATTGTCTGTGTGGGCAAATTTGAGTAAAGTTTTTTGCTATTGCAACAAAGGTGTCAAACTGTTGATTCTAATTATTTAGAAAGATTAGCAACATACTGAAATTATTGTACAAAAAGAACAACTACTCAACATCCCTATGGCTGTCCCAGTCTCTATCTACCCTCCATCACAGGCTATCAGTCTCAGCAACTCCTCTGGCAATGTCAGCAATAGTCCCCCCACCCAACCCTGTACGCAGTGTCCAACCTACCCCTCTACATCCAACTGACCCAGACATAATCAGGCTTTCACCTACTCAAACAGCCAGAACCTGGTGTTTGTCCTGGATGCCATTTAGATGCACCAGAGCACAAGAAGGAAAATGTAGCAATGATTTGATCATGGCCTTGGGCACTACTGAAGCTTCCTGCAATGGAAATGGTCTTTGGGATGACTATGCGTTGACCATGTGGCCACAATAATTTCTAGATCATTAACTAGTTTATCACAAAGGGAAATTAAACAATCACAGAGTTTATTACAGTAATATTGAATATTGTAATTCCCTTGCCATCTTATAATATGTGGTTTCAAGCTCTTTGCTAAGTTTGTTTCATTAGGTTCACTTACCACTATTGCAAATAACTGCAGTGTTACTATATTGAATGATCTGAAAATGTCTTTGTTTCACTTTTAACATTTGATCATCACACTAAAAAAAATTACATTTACAAAGTTTATTTCCCTGATAAGTTTTTTTTTGCTGTTTTTTTATGCATCAGTGATGATTTTTAAATTAAACAATAATGGTGTTCTCAGGCTATGGGTGTAGATCTCCTCATTTTATTGAACTCAGGGGCACTTTTGTGGTATTTTGAACCTCATTTTGGATCTCATTCTTTTAAATATGTTTTGAAAAACTGCTGCTGGTATAACTGAAAATATGCTTAATTGTAAAAGTGTCAATCAATTGCTCTTAACTGAAATCAAGATTGGTCTTGTATGATATGATTGACATTTTAAAGACAAAATTCATATGGCTGCAGGGAAAGGTGGTGAGTGTGGAGTTTTTATGTTTCTTAATAGGGAGAGGGCAGAGAACTGAAGGTTTCTTACCTAAGACCACTAGTTATCACTCCCTGTGCAAGCTAAAACACTGGCTGAGTGGAGAATGAGAAGAAGGTTATTTGCCTTTCTCTTTGGGAACAGAATGACACATGGTGGAGGCTCATCAAAATAAGCTGAAAAATTCAGAAACAAGGATAAGAGATACAAATAGGAATAAACATGAAGCCAACTTTAATAAAATAATGAATTCAGAGTGACTGCTTCCTAAATCTTTCGCTAATACTTCAAATATGCATGCTGTATGTAGTACTGCTCCCCACTGATGCAAAAATAGTACAAGAACAAAACTGTAAGCAGAGCAATCTGAGATTTACACAGTTGGTTCTGTTTTGGTTCTCTAATTCTCACCTAATCAACAGAAGTCACGATTTTTTTCCCACACATTAATAATGTGTTTTCATGGAATTGTAATCTAAAAGAATTGAAAGGTTAGAGAAAACAAATTAATGAATTAAATTAATTAGTTGCTGTTATAGAGGTATAGTTGTTAATTGTTAGTTTGCTTTCAGATAGTTCTGCTTCTAATGTTTGCTCAATATCGTCCATAGTTGATCAGTGCTTTGTGAATTGGTTGGGAATCTTTGTAGGGTTTTTTTCCTTCTGATGTTTGCCGATTTGCAGGACCACCAGGCATGTTGTTGCCATGCCCAGAGCTTGAATTACCTTGCTTGTTTCACAGGCTATTGCCTGAAGTGACTATTAGTTCTAATTACTCCATCGCCGAATGCTTTGAAGCACCCAAGAATATCCCAGGGCAGTTAGACTGGTGAATTCAGGGACTTCTTTGACCTGCCATCAATGACTATGGGTACATTACGATGCACTGTGCAGAGCTCCACAGTAAGCTGGAGACAATAATGGATGCAATAAAAGAAGGCAAGTGTCACAGTAGAGGGCAAGATCTAAGAGAAGTAGCAGCACTTTCTCCTCAGAACAGTCAGCTACCACCACAAGGCAACAACAGAAAGCTCAAAAGGATCATATTTTAAAACGGCATTAGGAAAAATTGTTAACTTTATATACCACTAACTATACATATCTGTTCTGCTTTTACATGAAAACATGTAAACCATTTTTTGTTTCAATATACCTTAAAATATCATTTCTGTGAGGTATAAATTCATTACTTAGTCTTGTGACTTGTAGTTTATCATAAAAAACAGAATGATAATTATTTCACTGTCTATTTACTGTTTGTTTAAATGCTAAACAGCCTGAGAATTCTGTACTCCCTTTAACAAGCTTTTTATTTTGAAAAGGGAAGTTTTGTTTCAGCACTGCAATACTCAGGAGTACAGGGATTATTGAGAACGAAGTCACTCTTATCCTCTTGCATAAACTTAGGTATTCCTGGAAGTTTGGTGAATTAACAGGTTGTTCTGAATAGGGGAAAAAAGATGTTTTGACCAAGGAACACACATAGAAAAAGATATGTATCTGGGATAAATTATCTGGCTTATTCTCACAATGAATTTTTAACTGCTGTTTAGAAGCTGCCTGGAAACAATTCTTTTTCTAACATTATTGCCAATTTTAATTCCCCTTTCCATACTTAAAACTATGATTCCTGCTGAGATCCCTCTTCCAAATGTGATATTTAACTGATCTGTTTGTTTGGAATAGAGAATCCCACGAAGAAGAAAAGATCTTATAGTAGTGCAAGAAAAGAAAAGTAGGGAGCCTCTCAGAGTCATGGCAAACATTTATACCACATTTATAGAACCAGAAAAAGACTAACAAATCACTTGCCCATTTTTTATTTAATCTTCACAGTGCACAAATCATTACAAAATAAAATTAATTACATTTCAAAAGCTGAGGACACAAATCTGATATATAAATGTAAATTATTTGTTTATTTCTTTAGGATATCTTCTGCAGGCAGTCTAGAAGCTCTAGAAATGCCCCTTCTTTATCGGGAAACCTATCAGTCATTGAACACATGATAATGGCATTTAATGCTTTGCCATGATAGGTAGAAAGGAAAAGGAGTAGATCTGATAATAAACTAGGATATTCAGAAAATAGTAGGAAATGACTTTGACTCAGAAGATTGGGAACTAGAATTATTTTGGATGGAGGCAAGGAATAGCACGGGGCAGAAAGCACTGTGGGAGTGATCCATGGGCTTTAATCTTCATTGAGACTGGACAAATCAAGCTAGCAAAATCATTCCTGAGGATGAGTCATGGAATGTAGTTCAGATAATTTCCCAATTTTTTTTGTGAAATCAATTGGGGAGCAGGCTATTTTAGATTTGGGAATCTATATTTACATGTGCAATAAAACAGGGTTAATTAGCAACCACATATAAAGAATTTTCTGGCGAAGAGTGATCATAATATGATGTAATTTCACATTCAGTTTGGAAGTGACAAATGTAAACACAGAACTAGGGCCTCCTGCTTAAATAAAACTAATTACATAGATATAAGTGGGAAATTAAGCCAAAGCAGGTTAGAAAATTAATTAAAAGGTATGATGATTGATGAACTGTGGCATGCACCTAAATAAATATTTCCTCATCCCCAGTACATATACATTCCATTGAGAAGTAAATATTCATGGGAAAAGTGATCCATTCATCACAGGAAGTTAAGAATGAAATAAGATTTTAAAAAAGGTGCATAAGGTTGCAAGGAAGAGTAATAGGCTTTAGCTTTGGGAGGATTTTATAAACAAGTAAACAATGACTAAAATAATTGATAAAGAGTTAGAAAATAGAACATGAAAGTAAATAGCAAATTACATAAAACTGATGGTATGAACATATGAAAAGGAACAGAGTAACAAAAGAAGATGAAAAAGAGGAATTAATAATGGGGAGATAAGGAAACAGCGAAGATATTAAACAACTAGTTTGCATCATTTTCACAGTATAATATACTAAAAAATATACCAAAAATAGGAGGTATCAAAGAGGAAAAAAGTGTTAGGAGGCTAAAACAATTGGTATATATGACAAATAAAAAGCTACAAAAACTAAGGGAGTTAAGGGCTGACAAATCCCCAAACCATGTTCCAATCATCCCCAGTAGTGAACATCTTTCAGCTAATGCCATGATATTGTATCAATCTTTTAAAGTTACTACCATAAGCTTATAGAGTAATAATGGCTGACAGAGTGGAGCAGTGGTTGGTGCTGCTGTCTTACAGTTCCAGGGACCCAGCTTTGATCCTGACATTGTGTGCTGTCTGCATGGACGTTGCACATTCTCCCTGTGACCATGTGGGTCTTTGCTGGGTGCTCTGGTTTCCTCACACATTCTAATGGTGTGCTGTTAGGTTATTTGGCTACTGCAAATTATCCCTTAGTAAAGGTAAATGGCTAACAATCAATGGGGATTTGATGGACATTTGAGAGAAAATAAGTTATAGGGAGAATGGAACTGATAGGTTTACTCTGCTGGGCAGTAGCATGAACCTGATAAGCAGAATAGCTGTCTTTGGTGTTGTAATAGATACCACAAATTTGCGTATGCATTGTTTTACTTTATTTTGGTTGCTTTAATCCCCTGAACTTTTCTAGGTCAACCTAGATCTGAATTGCCAATGACTTTTGTTGAACTGTATTTTAATGACAGTTCCTTATACTAATGTTGTGTCACCACATGTTTATCACATACAACAGAAGGCAAATTTCAATGTGTGTTTAATTCCAAGAGCTGGAGTGAAATCTAATCTTTTTAAATAAAAGAGCTACCAATCAAGCCAAGTTCATTTTCATCTATATGAAGTTTGCAGCCCAAGGCTTTGCATGTAAATTTGAGGAGTTCATGATCTGATCTTTCTTTTTGATGGGTTATTGAAATACAAAGTTAAACTAACCAAGCACAATAAACATTTGCAGCCTCTAATGCACTTACTCTGCTGCTTTTATTAATACAGAATATCCCAACTGATGAAAAGGCTCAAATGGGCAAAATGAATTTTTCAGTTAATTAATTTGCATTATTATATTCCAATTAGTTATCATTTGATGTAGACCAACAATCGAAGTGGAAAATGCCAGTTTTACTATAAGTTGTCTTAAGTTTCTGTCAAAACAACTTTAACAACATCTTACTAACATTCTGATCAGCTCAGTGCAGTGAAGTATAACTAGACTGAAAGCATTAACGAGTGAAACATCCTATGGGTTGAAACTCCACAGTCCGCAAACATCCTTTGTCTTATCATAAAGGTTTAACAACATCCACCTGAGCAAGTGGGAAAAATGAATTATCACATCTGAACTTGTGTGACCTAATTGATTCAATGTGATGAAATTATTATCAGTTATGATTGATGGTTGTGAGTTTGAGTATAGGCACCCATGTGACCAACACACTCATTTAGGGTCAGGGGGTTTAATCTAATTTGTCACAATCTTCAGACCTTTAGGAAAAAAGGAAAACAAGTCAACTGAAATGTTTAACTTATATTGAAACAGATGTAATTTTATTAAGTGTTCAAAGCAGAGGAAGTTTTAGAAGGCAACTTGTGGGAACTACAGCCTGCAGGTTGGTAGACAGAAGATTAGATGGGTTTAAAAGCCATTCCTTAATGAGCAGGCTTGTAGTGATTTTTCTTTTAGCAGTTGGTATGAGAGTATTTATTTTCAAAGTACATAGTTAAGTACAATAATTGTTACCATTTCCAATAGGTAAATTGATAGATTTGTTAAGTAACCAATCATTTCAACTTGCAAGAAAGCACACAGCAAACAGGGAGACAAAACATCTGTAAAAGGTTATCTCAAATCTGTATAAATCTTTTTTTTAAATTCAGTTACAAACATTTATGAAAGAGAAACAAAATAATTTCAGTGTGCAGCCTGATTTTCTTTTTTGTTTAATTTTAATTACGTAATGGAAGAATGTTAGATAAACACTTGTTATGTTTGATGGTATTTGCAGTTCATTGACATTGTGGAGATTACAGAAAAACCCTAGAAGTGTTAGGAATATAAAAGAAAGATAATAGTGCTTTAATTGCATTAATGAAAGAAATGTAGATTCATATTTTGTGTATGGACCATAAGAAAGTTGACCTGCTGCTCTGGGGAAACTTTCAGCCGAACTACTAGCTTATTTTCGTTGTTCAGATACCGATCAACCTGCTTCTTATTTCTGTTCTGAGATACATGGTTGAAGTGATGGAGGCATTATTACAGAGAGCAGAAGAGAGGAGATACCCCTTGTCCTCATGGGAGGTAAGAGTCGGTAGGCAAGAGTATCTCTAAACATGTTTTCTTAAAGCTGTAGTGGTAGATAACTGCAATGAAGAATAACAGCATTCAAACCCTGAAGCCTGGATGTTGTGCTGCAAGAAATTTAACAGCTTCAAAGATCTGGTCAAGATTGGTGAATATACCTTTGATGCTGTATAAGATAACCTTATAATGCTAGAAATGTCACCAACCATTTTCCTTTTTGTTCAGCTACTTCTCTTTACTGGGCCTTTAACATAATAGTTGTTGTTTTCTAGATCCTTCATGACTTTTCTCCCGATGTTTAACCGACTCCCTGCATGTCTGATTCGCTCAGTATCCCTCAGGCTCAGGCTCTATGCAGTTTATTAGTCATGATCCCCTCAGGGTTGATGCCCACCTGTATGACTCAGGCCAAATTTTTAATATGTTTATGTGCTCTTCAGAAGTGTCATTCTTTGGCTTCCTACCTCCAATGTTGGGTATGATAGGGGGAAAAAACTCAACTCAGCTTTAACAAGCCTTGGTATTTCAAAAATTTCATTGGGAAGTATTATGTCCCAAAATTCAAAGTAATTTTGAATTCTTAAAGTTATTGGGAGCAAAACTAGGTTCCTTAACATCTGTTTTTTGTGCATTAGTAGGGCCCTGGGGCTCCAGATTAGCATTCATGTTCATGCAGAATTTTGTCACAAGATGGCCCTGTCCTCATTTTGCTAAAAGGGGTCAACACCCATGCACTCACCTTTGACCAGACAAATATTAGTTAAGACACATTAAGATGCTGGTCAGCATACTGTGTAGTTCTGATGCTAGCACTGCTGATACAGAGCTTCACAATCCAGGCTGTATAACTGTTAGCAGCTAAGTACATGTCTTTAGGGAGCAGATCTATTGAGAAATAAATGGCAGAAGTACTCTGAGACCTGGCAACCCCTTTGCACCCAATTATTATGGAACTTTGGCTCCAGATGGAGCAAGCTGTGAGACTGTAGTAGCAAACTGAGCTTCCAGTGCAGCACTTAGATTGTAGATTATGTTGCAATGGAAACCAGGATTTCAGATATTAGTTACTATATCATGATTGTCTCCACTGGTGCACTAATGAACATAACCAGCTGTTCAAGCTGGTAGATATGGGTTCCAAGCCTTACACAAATCCATTTGCCAAAATTGGGCCTGAACAATGCTCCTAGACATTAGACACCAGATTTCAAATTACAGTACATCAAGCAATTAGAGTATGCATATCCTTCTGTACCCTGTGTCACTGAGGTCTTCATCTGAATCCACTACAGCAGCTAACAGCTGTGTGATCCATTACCCCAATCTGGCCACAGAACATAGAGCTTGACATCTCACCATTTGTGGTGCCACCTTTATCCAATCCACTAGATTAGATGCAGTGTCAATATCTGCCATGGTGGCTGTTTATCTTCAATGACACCTTGCTTTCCCTCCACTGCCTTGGAATGTTGAAACACCATAGTCTCTGAAAGGATAAAGGCTCTAAAGCTTGGGTTCTGGTATGGGGACAGAAGCAAGTAAAAAGCACAATTGTACCATAAGTAGTTTCTCAGACAGAAATAACACAGGATAAGTGGAATGAGACTGGGATGATTAGATATGTGAATACTCTCATCTTCATCACTGTTGGTGGTCATAGTCTAAACCAAGACCCTGCTTGTTGGATTACTGTCTGAAAATATGTTCATCATCCAGTTCTTGCTGCCTCTGGTTGTGCATCATCGTCTGTTGCAAGAGAGAGTTAAGTGTGTCAGTAGGTGTCCATTGATATGTTTGAGTGATGTGTCTTCCACGATTGGAATGTGAGCAGCACATGCAAGCAGTGCGATATGGGTTTCAAGCTAACAACAGTATTAAGTATGTGAGAATGAAGTGAGGCATATGAATGTTAGGTGTGAATCTAGATAGAGATTGAGGATAGGTGAATAATGGGACATACTGATTTGTGGCTGAAATTGGTGAAACATTTGGTGAAGTGTGTGGAGCAGATGTATTCACTGACTTGACCAGTCTTGTGTGACCATTAAACTTCTTTTGGCACAGCATCCAGGCTTTGTTGAGTTATTAGAGTCATAGAATCATACAGCATGGAAAAAGGCCCTTCAACCTAATGAGTTCACGCTAACAATCAACCACCAATTTACATTAAACCAACATTAACTTCCATTTTTTATTCTCCCTACATTCTCATAAACTTCAAAACCCTCCATGATTCCACCACTCACTGACACAATAGGAGCAACTTACAGTGGTAATTAATCTACCAACCTGGATGAAACTGGAGCCCCCAGAGGAAACCCATACATTCACAGGGAGAATGTACAAACTCCACACAGACAGGACTTGAGGTCAGGATTGAATCCAGGACTCTGGCACTGTGAGGCAGTGGCTCTACTAGCTGTGCCACTATGCCGCTTTGTACCAGTTTCTATCATCAACCTCCATGGCTCTCTGTTCCCTGTGCCTTAAAGTGTTATTATGTGAATGGAAGCCCTCCTGCCCTCCCTGGAACCCCTTCCCCTGAAGGTATAGGACATTTCTTCTCCTTTCCATTATCACCACCAAAATCTTCAGTTCAACTTTTGCAATGCAGCTAATAAAGAGAAAAGAGTAAACGATAGATAGACTTGTTAAGGAGTTTTCCCAGTGGCCAACATCGGATTCAGTTTGCTAAAGGCACAGAATTTTTCAATGGCAGTTACTCATTCACCATATGAAAATGTGTAATCAGGCCCTACCAAGTATTTTTTTCCAAAAGAGTATAGTACTCTATTTCCAACATTAAATGTTGGTGTACACATGCTCCTATTTTTCCCATGGCATGGCCAACTTCAGCAACAGTGTTAGAATGTTCCAGAACATTCTGTTAAAATGAGGTGGGAAGGTGAGAAATCATTTATGGTTAAAGAGTAGAAATGTTATAAACTGTTTCAAATAAACTGTTAAATGTTCGACTATAGTGTAGTAACATCTATAGAATGTTACCTCTAAGCACCAGAATGTCCAACAGAGGGTTATCAACTACATCATTAGAAACTGATGATTAGTAACCCCTGCTGGACATTCTGGTGCTTAGAGTTTACATTTTGTCAGAAATAACTAATAGCAAAAAAATTGTTTCTTCCTCTGCTAGCGATAACATTAGTAATTTAAAAATTTAATAGTGACTATGGCACTTCTCTTCTGCCCAGGAGGTTGTCAGTTCCACATGTTGGTCTAACCAGTTCCTCAGCACAGACAATGCTCACAGACACATGACAAACAGCAATTGCTGTCTTCATAGCTCCTTTAATTTGGACTGACTGCAGGCATTTTCAGAAAAGAGATAAGATCCTGCTGAGGCATCAAGAATAATTTGGAACAGAAGAGACTCAACAAAGCAGCTCCAAATAGCATTACCAGAACAAAGGGCCAGTTATGGACAGATCTTGGCCTCTGTAAATTGTAAGTATAAAATCATATCCCAGCAGTATTGCTTGCAGTTTATTTTCTACAGAATTAGTTCATTTATTTTCCACCATTCTGAGTTAATTCATGGTTGTTTACTCATCTGGTTGTTTTTCATTTCCACAATAAATCGCATGTACTTTTGCCTGCTTGCTTACGATGACTGCAGAACAATATATCAGTCAAGTCAACTAGACATTTTAAACAGACAGTTCATTGTATGAACAAGTAACATTTTCCAATCATAATAATCCTCTTAACTAAAATTGCTGTGAGTGAGGATTTTGGCTTTCCATTGGTGCAATTTGATCCAGTAACTGCTGTATGTGTTCTTTCTGTGACACATGGCAAAATATCACTTTCATGTCCTGAGTCCAAGTTACCAGGCTATTGAAATCTTTTATGTTTACTTGGATGAACAAATCAATGACAGTTTAATTGAAACAGAATCCATGCAAGTTGTATTTTCAATAAACATGTTTCAAAGCTAATGTTTATGAGCATATCATTAAATGTGTTTCATATATTATCCTCTCAACTGAAAACTGATACAGGACATGCTGTTCTCCAGTGTTTCAACATTAACAAAACAGTTCAGCTTTGTTCCTCACTTTTCGTTTGCAGGGTCCTGAAGTGTATTAAGTAATCTGGTAACGTTTTCAGCATCAGTGACAGGGCACCACAAAATCTAATACTTTTCTGGAAAATCTAACAATCTCAGAGTATAATTCAGAACAAGACTTTGTAAAAAGAAGTCACTCTCTCCCCTGAATATTTCAAAATAAAGTAATGTAATCTTTCACATTTACTGCA
>JARFYF010000052.1:98505220-98518153 GCA_030265395.1 Rhina ancylostomus
GAAGTATATAAAATTATGAGAGGCATAGATACGGTAGACAGTCAGTCTTTTTCCCAAGGTGGAAATGTCAAAAAGGGCATGTTTAAGGTGAGGGGGGAAGTTTAATGGAGATTTGCGAGGCTAGTTTTTTATACAGATGGTTGTAGGTGCCTGGAATGTGTTCCGGGGAGGTGGTAGAAGCAGATACAATAGCAGTGTTTAAGAAGCATTTAGACAGACACATGGACAGGGAGGGAATAGAGTGATATGGACCATGTATTAGCAGATGGAATTAGTTCAGATTGGCATCGTGGTTGGCACAGACATGGTGGGCTGAAGGGCCTATTTCTGTGCTGTACTGTTCTATGTTGACTCGGGTTTGAACAGGTTACAGCGTTTTCTTCCCTACCACTTTCATTCCGAAATTCAGAGGTACAGCATGAACAATGCCTGTAAACAGATTCAGCAAGATAACTCAATGAGCAGGAGAAAGGAAACATTGATTGGGAAACAGTGTAGCAAAATGCATATTTAGTTATTAGAATAGTAAGAATATGACTTTAGCTCACAGACGGAGGACAAAGGTCTGATGGGTAAAACAGGCCAAGTTTGTTTGCTATAAATAAATTCATGATGCCAAATCACTCACACAGATAGACAATATATCCTTTGGATTGTAAGCCACTAATATCAAGATAAGAGATGTGGCGCACATCAATCACCTTTGTGTCTGCAGGATGAGAGTTACAGTTCAAAGGCAACTACTGCCACACTGAGCTGGTACTATGCTTTGCAGAACCATGATTGAAATAGCAAATTTACGGCCCTTGTCTGACATAAGTGCCAATTTCACCCTGTTATCCTGATCTAGCAAAACAAATTTATAAGCTGCTGCTTTTGTCTGCCCCCTTTAAGTTTTTTCATAAATTTGCTTTAGTCATTAAAATATATTGAGCTGCAGGATTCATCAGATTTTAAAAGCTCTAGCAGCAGCTTATTTTAATTTTTAAAAACAATTTAAGTGCTAGTTTCTCATGTGTTAAGTAATATGGCATAATAACTGAACTGGAATGCTTTGTGTATAATATTTACCTGTAGATCATTGAAGTGTCCCAGGGTCATTTCGGAGATCTTGACTATTGTTGGGTAAATGATGGAAAAGCTGCAGTTTCTCTTCTGATGAATGATCATTGTGAATCTTCCATCAGGTGTCTGGGAAATCACATTGCAAGCTTTGAAGATAAACAAATGACATTTGAGAGTTAGAATAACTAAAATGCTTTGCTTCAAATTCAGAAGATTGAGGGCTCAAGTTCCACTCCAGAGACTAGAGCACAAGAACAGTGTAGGCTGACACTCCAGTATAGTACTGTGCAAGATCAGAAGTGCCTTCACTTGAGGTGTTAAACCAAAGTCCCACCTGCTTTCTAATGTGGACTTACAAGAACCCATGACACTATGACAAAGAAGCGCAGGCAAGCTAGGTTCCCTGTGTCCTAAATATGTTTTCCTTAACCTGTGTTACTAAAGCATATTATCTGGTCATTTTCACATTGTTCTTTGTTGGGTCTTGCTTTGTACAAATTGGTGCCACATTACACGCAACGCGATATTACCTACATTCATTGGCTCTGGATCTGGTACATTCTCAGGTTGTGAAAAATGCTATGTGAATAGAAGTCTTACTTATATTTCAAATGTCTGATATTTTATCTATCATTTTATTTTTCTAGTACTAGTTTTATTAATTTTCTTCAGTACTAATTTTATTATTGTATAGTTCAGAGGGGAGATAGAAAATTTTTAAAATGTTCTAGATTTTTATGAAATTGAAGGCCTACAAAATGAAGTTCTACTCCCTAAAGAAAAGCCTATCAAAATGTTAACTGAGTGATTCACACGATTAGGAACAGATCAGTATAGCAAATGAGTGCTCTGCAATTCTAAAGATATCTCCCTATACCACAAGAGCATAAAACATGAGTAAAACACTTAATAAGAACAAAATTCATTACAACCAAAAGTCTGCTCAATGAAAGCAAACTGAGTGAAGCGTTAAATGTAATTGACTTTCTAGAAGATGCATGCTGTTACAAAGTTCTGAGTGCTTGATATCTATTGTCACACCAGTAATACAAGGTAATAACTTGCACTTGCACTTAAAATTATCAAAACCAAAATATTTCAAATGATTTTCCTTGGATTTTATCAAAATTGCACATACATTCAAGATATATTTCAATCTTAAAGTGATAAATAACTTGTTAATTTTTGTGATCTGTACATTAGACCCGTCAAACTTATATGCAAGTACAGAATATTTTCCTAGGGAATATGCTCACTGTCCTTTATTACTTCTATATGATAGAATTTTCACAATAGATTCACTCAGCTTTAAATACAAATTGATGAATGGAAGTATAATGCTTTGAAAGCATCTTGCACAAAATTGTACTGATTGCTAGCTGCTTTAACTCAAATAGATGATAGATAACAGAATGAACTGATTTTATTTCCAAACTACAATGACATACATGGTTAATTTACAAGCATACATTATATTAGCTTTAAGACTTGACTTTCAGGTGACATTATGTAGATTTAAGCACTAATCATTCCCAAATCAGAGATCATCATGACATATGCTGGAGAATAATCCTGGGCATTTTTCATATTCAGACTTAATGTTTCACTGGAAGCACGCAGCCAAAGCAAGAGCCCTAAGGATTAATAGAAATTGGTTGTGAGAGTTAAATAGTCAGATACTGTGGTAAACTGCCGCTGATAAAGCCTTCCTGGACAGCTCAGCTAATAGGTAGCATCAGTTTTGATTCATCTGCTTTGTCAGATGCTACCTTCATTGGAGCTTGGGTGGACAATGGGATGTCTTTGAACTTGACCATAATAATATAGCAGTGCCTGGACCGGTTGTTCTATAGATAATTGTTGTACCGTGTGTCATTTTACACTCCAAAAATGAATACTAATTTCTACATTGTTCTTTCCAGGTTGGATTTATATTTATTTGCAGATTTAAGTAAAAGAAAAGAAATAGCTTGCAGAATCACACAACATCCAAAAATATTATCCATTCAATTAACATTTTTGTCACTTTTGCAAGGTAGGAAGCATGGCAGTCAATTCACACAAAGAATCACAGAACAGCTGCAGCATGGAATTAGGCTATTTGGCCAGATGAGACTATACTGGTTCCATGTAAGAGCAATCCACCCAACTGCGCAGGCTTCATGAAGGACAGCACCCTTACAAGGCAGCATTCCCTCAATACTGTGCCACTATTTCAGCATAGATTTTAACACTCAAGTCTGCTCAAACAATTTTACTTGAATTTAAGTACAAATGAGTGAATGCTACAACTTGGGCAACAATTAATATGGGAAAACCAAGTGACCAATTTGATAAAATGATTTGATAAAATGATAAAATGTAAATGCAGGTTTTACAGTTTATCTGAACATTTTCAGAATTTTCTTTAATATATCAAAATTTAACATATTTACTGAAAAATATTATATCAGATGTTTGTAGGAGACTGGATTAATTGCATACTGGTGAATGAATTTCCAAAATTAATCTTTATAAAAGCCATATTTATTACAAGAATCTAATGGATTTACAATGAACAAACATTACATGTGGGTATATTTTTAAAGCTCTCTTTGGCTGCCTGCACTACTGATGTTAATCAAATAATGCCATTCAATTGATTTATGGCATATGACTAAAATCTAGTTGCTACAATTTTTCATTGTGATGTGCTATGTTTACTCAACGAAACAAAGCCATCCCTCATTTCTTTACATGTTTGCCTTTTTATGCTTGAAGTATTCACACAAGACTATTATATTGCATGTATCTTTTATCTTCCTCTAACATTACAACACATTTTCATATATTATAGTGTTATAAATGCAATTTAGGTTTAGTGATCTGGACTAAGCACTATGGTGCGGTGCAGGTATAGTCCTGAAGTATAACACTGGGGACAATACAAGTCTTTGGATTTGTTGATAAACTTTTCTTAAGAGTCATTGTCAGGTACTAACTTTCTTAAGAGTCATTGTCAGGTACTACTTCAAATTTAAGTGCTTGGGTAAGGCATGAAACTTCCGAGGTATTCCATTTTTTAAGCTTCTTTTGTCTAATAATTGATTCTCTTTAAATCTACAATCACTCTCCTCCCATTCTCCTTTCACCAACCTCATCCAATTGTCTTGGAATATGATTGATTTAATTTGTATCACTATTTCACTTCCAGATCTTTTCTCCTATGGATATCCTTTAATTGATAGCTGACTGATTGTTTGCATGATCCACATTCTAATTTACTCTTCAAATTTGTCTAAATAAGTGGATGACATCCCGCCTAAAGGTAAAATATCTCCCTCATCACCCCTCCATCACCAGCCCCAATGAGCCCCCTTCCATATCTTCAACTACTTATCCCGCCCCATTTATGTTTCCATTTTCAATTGATGCATTAACAAATTTGATGACACCCTTTTAAAGTTCACTCCTGGATGTGTGTTCATTGCTGGTGATTCATTGCCAACTCATAACAGCCCTTGAGATGGTGAGGGTAGGCTGCCTTTCTGAACTACTGCAGCGAATGAGTTCCTACATTGCTGCCTGTTAGGAGTTCCATGATTCTAACAAGGGGTAATAACAGATGGCTACATTTAAATGTCAAGAAAGTATGTAGCTTAGAGGATAGACTGGAATTGATAGTTTTTCCATGCACCAACCGTCCCAGATATGAGTATTGAGCATGTAGACTAAAGACCCCTTGGTAAGTTATGGAAATGCATCCTTTATGTAGATCACACTAGAGTCAATATAGCACAATGGTGGAGGAAAACAGGTTAATCAGATATCTTTATTAGTCACAGGTACATCGAAACACATAATGAAATGTATCTTTTGCATAGAGTGCTCTGGGGCTGCCCGCAAGTGTCGCCACACTTACAGCACCAACATAGCATGTTCACATTTCCTAACCTGTATGTCTTTGGAATGTGGGAGGAAACCAAGAGCACCCAGAAGAAACTCACACAGTCACGGGGAGAACATACAGACTCCTTACAGACAGCGGCCGTAATTGAACCCAGGTTGCTGGTGCTGTAATAGTGTTATGCTAACCGCTACACTACTGTGCCTGCCCATAGTGTACCTCATAGATTTTATGCTTTCTTAAAAACATTGATATGCTCAACACTCTCACTGACTGATTCTCTGCTTGATCCTGAATGGTAAGGAGTAAAAATAAACAATCAAATTTCAACCACTGGTCTATGCTGAAGTTATTAGTTCTTCTTAAATAGTTGATGAAGATGTCATTGATTAGACTAGCTTTTATTGCCTTTAAGATGAGCAGCTCCCCGTGATTGATTTGAGGATCCTACAAAGACCAGAAAAAGGAAGAATGCGAGATTTACTTTCTACCTTCCTGAACTACAGATGATTTTTATTTCAGATTTACTTCATTAGCTGCCATGGTGGAATTTCAACTCGTGTTTTGCATTAATCCTGTCCTTTGAATACTAATCCAGCAATTTCACAATAATACTCCTATAAGAAATGTCACCGAGCAATCCAATTATCATGTTGTGAAATATCAAGTAAGATAGAGATGGGATTTGGTTTTGGTAATAACCTTTACCCAGTCTTCAAACAGCCCCCCCTCCCTTCCCCACTGCTCCCCCATCACCCACATACACAAACACAATTAAACAATACCCAGTATCTAAGATTGCATGGTACAATTGCATGGCTCTGTCTTTACCTCTCGTTGCCTTGGTGTAGCAGCCAGCATAATCAAAGACCCCACCCACCCAGGACATTCTCTCTTTTCTCCTCTTCCATCGGGTAGAAGATACAGGAGCCTGAGGGCACATACCACGAGACTTAAGGACAGCTTCTACCCCACTGTGATAAGACTATTGAATGGTTCCTCTATTCAATGAGATGGACTATGTCCTCACGGTCTACCTTGTTGTGACTTTGCACCTCATTGCACTGCACTTTACTGTATACTGTTATTGTTTTTTTACTCTATACTGTTATTGTTTTTTTACAGCTGTATCAGACCATCTCTCATGAGCTTATACAGTCATTACACTGGGGACTCCTGTCAGAATTGTGATATCCAAATATTTGACCTAAATGCTTAAGGGCTTTACTATGCTACCGCAACATCATTGTGCCACTCTATGCTTACCCACTTACCCCTAATTCCCATGTCTGCTGCTGGACTACAGTACAAGAAGACTGTTCCCTTTTCCACTTAAATTGATGGGATGACAAATGAGAAGCAGGAGAAATAGTTGGAAGTATTACCTTGATGCAACTTATAAGGTCAGGGTGCTTCATTAAGCAATGGAAGATTGTTTGGATACCATGCAGCTGGCAGAGATCTCATCATTCTCCACTTGTATAGTCTTTTGTATATTGGCTTTGAAGACCCCCTGGTCTCTTGACACAAATGACCTCCCTTCATGAGTGATCTAACAGGAATCTCCAGATTGTGGTCCATAAACCTGCACGCATACTGCCTAACCTCAGGAAACCTTTAAGCCATATTATTTGCACCAGTGTTGTGCGATTTGGTGCCAAATGTCCCTTCATGTTAGTGACACAGGAAAATCTCAACAACCGTGGAAATTCCAATAAGGAATGTGCTGTTGCATGAAATAAGCACTTTAATTTTTCACAGACATTTGTGAAAACTGATCCTAATGTTGTCAGCCTGGAAGAGTACAAGTTAATAGTGCTGTTCAGGGTCCTAATGATGCAAAAACACTAATAGATGTAAGGTTTTTGGTTTAAAAAAAGTGAGTATTTTTGCATCCTTTCAGGGCAAAGATCCCAATTGCTTGGTGAAACTTTGTTGGAATTCTGTGCCACAGGGGGCCATGGAGACTCAGCCATTGTTCAAAACTGATATCAATAGGTTTTTTGATATTGGAGGAATCAAGGGATGTTTGGGATTAGGCAGGAAAATGCTTTTGAGGTAAAAGATCAGCCATGATTTTACTGAATAGTGGAACAGGCCTGAGTGACCAAATGGCCAATTTCCTCATCCTATTTCTCATGTTCTTATGTGTTATTGGAGGAACAACCTGAGATCTCCAGAGAAAGTCCGTGTTTCCGTATTTAATTTACCATTTGTCAGCAGTCCTGTAATAATAGACACCATGAGGCATTTCCCTCCCACTGCATACTAGATGATGATGATGTCAAAAATGATATAATAATTTTTTTATTACTGGGAACACTAGAGACTGCTTTAATTTAACATTAACTATATGTTCAGGGTCAATTGTGTTGCATATTTAACTGAAATATAATCTTCAAACAGCTGTATAGAAATCATATCCACTGCATGGCCGAAGCTGGAAATCCCATTAATGGATAGTTCCTGCTACACATGTTTGTTGCAGATCTGGTATTGACTTCACATCTGCAGTATGATTCCCACCAGACATCAGGAAAGGAACTGATAACAATAGAACATCCTTCTTCTGAGGAAATGGATGAAGAATGTTTATTGATTATTTGCTTCAACCTTGTTAATGCCAATCCCATTAATAACCTCTGGTTAGTGTTAATGTAGTTAATCTTGGGATTCTGTATGCAGTGAGGTGCCAGGAATTAGCGGGAGCAATTTACAGTAAAGTGCCATTGAAGTCATTTGAGGTTAAATTTTTTGCATTCTTATTGTTTCTAAGTGTTCAGTTTGTAATTAGTCTTTTTGTATTTTCCAAAATAGATTGCAATCTTTGTAATATCTAGGCAATTAAGGCTTTCTTTTTACAAACAGGCACACATGATCATAACTGTACCCATAGTTTACCCATTTAGCTAGACATAGTACTTTGGCTGAATAATTACTTTAATATTTTAAAAAATCCATATGAAGGTATGTCTTTATTATGCCTGAAGCTTCATAACTAAACTTCATTTGTTTAGATGAAAGTCAGAGTATCAATCTGACAATATCCATAAAATGAGCATAATCGTGGCCTGTGTAATAATTTAATAGAAATTAATGACATGACAAAATATTCAATGTTAACTGCTAGCATTTATGAAATGACTGAGTGGCTTAACAACTCACCTCAGATTAGCTTGTCGATGAAAGGCTGTTTGTATTACAGTATAATATGCTGACGAATTTTACAGTTTAACACATCCACACAAAGGCCATGTCAACATTCATCACTGCACAGAATTTGGCTCTTACACCATTTCTTAACTTAAGTTACTCACTATTTTGTACAGCCATGTGTCACAAGCCAGCCAATGTCTCACCACTCTCAGGAACTAACACCAAAGAGTTGCTGGCCCTTAGCACTCAATTCCCACTGACTAAACTTTTCTTCTGGAAACTCTGCAGTCTTCATAATCAAGAGGTGGAGGTGGGTTGGAGGGAATAATAGAAGGGAGTTTTGAAATCAGGGACAAAACCTAAATGCACCCCTTTAGAACCACTTGGTAAACTGTACTCCATGGGGAGGCAGGAATTTGTTCTGTTCAATATTGTAACATCATAAAGGCATTTTATAATCAATTTTAAGCTTACTGCAAGGGACTTTTCCTCTGGTAGGTATAGTGGGATCCACATATACCAAAGTCAGATGTAGGTCTCTGTGGTTTCATATTAGGACCTAAAAGACCAGCATCATAGGGACTGTGCAGCGATTTAATGGCAAACTACAAGTAGCCAGATAAGTCTGGACGAATGATTCCTCAATCACTGCGGGAATCTTGAGGCAGAGGATGGGAAATAGAGGGGAGGAGACATGGGCAGCACCAATGGAGGCTTCTAAATTTACTTTGTAAGGCCTTACTTTCTTTCCATGGCAGAGCATGTGCTCTGCTTAGCAGTATATCCAAATATCAATGGGTCCCCGTAAAGCAGGTGACCCTTGATTTATATTTATTAATGATTTCCAACAATCTAATACCTCATCTGCTGCTGAACCCAATGATTTTAAAGTGAGTATCAATGAGAATCATTGTCAGGCATAAGTACTCCACCATGCTGTTCTCCTACCGAATTTCCTGTCCGATGAACATGTATTAAAAATTTCAATAGTAAGTTAAAAATTACTTCCCTTTCCAGGAGAATTTTCCATAGCATTGCCCCACCCCACCTCTACAATCTGCTCCAGCTCTGAATTCCATTGAATGCTTTACCTTGTTCTGCTTTAGCTTCAGTGCAGAGTCTACAGCTACCATTATCCACACTCTGGAAATTACCTGCTAAACTCTACTCTTTTATTACTGCTTTCCCAACATTTCAAACATAGAACAGCACAGCACAGGAACAGGCCCTTTGGCCTATGATGTTATGCCAAACTAATTTAATGCCTCACTAAGCAAATCACTTCTGCCGAGACAATGTCCATATCCCTCCATTCTCTGCACACTCAGGTGCTTATCTAAGAGCCTTTTAAGGCTTTCATATTTGCCTCCACTACCATAACTGGCAGCACTTTCCACGTACCTACTACTCCTTGTGTGAAAAACTTGCCCTACATATCTTCTTTGAACTTAACCCCCCTCACCTTAAATGCATGCCCTCTAGTATAAGATATTTCGAGCCTGGGAAAAAGATATCAGCTGTCTATCTAAACCTCACATAATCTTATAAACATCTGTCAGGTCTCCCCTCAGCTTCCACTGCTGCAGAAAAACAACCCAAGTTTATCCAACTTCTCCTTATAGAACATGCTCTCTAATCCAGGCAGCATCCTGGTAAACCTCTTCTGCACACTCTCCAAAGCCTCCACATCCTTCCTATAATGGGGTGACTAGAAATAAAAGCAATACTCCAGATGTGGCCTAACCAAACGTTTATAAAGTTGTAACATAATTTGCTCGCTCTTGAGCTCAATGCCTCGACTAATAAAGGCAAGCATGCCATATGCCTTCTTTATCACCTTATCAACCTGTGCAGCCACTTTCAGGGAGCTATGGACTTGGACCCCAACATGCCTCTGAACATTAACACTGTTAAGGATGCTGCCATTAACTGTGTACTGACCCTTTACATTTGTTCTCCCAAAGTTCAACACCTCAGACTTGGCTGGATTAAACTCCATCTGCCATTTCTCTGTCCATATCTGCAACTGATCTATGTCCTGCTGTATCCTTTGGCAATCTTCTACACTATCCAAAACTCCACCCATCTTTGTATCATCTGCAAACTTACTAACTCATCCATCCATGTTTTCATCAAGTCCCAGTACAGATCCCTGTGGAACACCACTAGTCACGGACCTCCAGCCAGAATAAGTTCCATTGACCACATCCTTTAAAAGCAAACAGAAACTCTATCGTTCCAGCCTAGTCATCTTTTACATTTGTTAACTAATCCGCAGCTACTGTTTGACACTTCTGTGAAATGCCATCAAATGTATGAAAGCTTCTAAATCAGCTAATTTTTTTTTAAACACAGAGAGTGGTGGGTGCATGGAATGCACTGCTGGCAGAGGTTGTGGGGGCAGATACTTTAGGGACATTTAAGAGACTCTTAGATAGACACATGAATGATAGAGAAAACAAGGGCTATGTGGAAGGTAAAGATTAGATATTAGCACAGGATAAAATGTTGCACAACATTGTGGGCCGAAGGGCCTGTACTGTACTGTGTTGTAATGTTCTATGTTCCATGTTCTAAATTATGATAAGGGACAGCAGTCTACAAGTGTCCTTCCAGCCCCACCACTCAAACCCCATTATTCTCCACAAACCTCAATCGACATTACCAGTCCCATTGCATTTAGGTAAGTAAAAGCATATTATAAGCAGGAAGCAACAGATCAGAAAACATTATCGGTGACTAGAAAGCCATACAAGGGGGCCTTTCTGAGTCTAGTGATGTCACCTGCTGACCTGTGCAGACAGGAAAGTACAAATCTGCAACTGTCTTCCAGCTACACATTGCAGTAGGTGCTGTGTGGATTTGTCCTCTTGAAGTCTAGATGCAAGGAATGATACCTTGAAGTTACAGAAAATGATTTTACAAACTAGGTATATTCTCTTTGGAAATGAAAATTGGAAAATTAAGGTGTGTATTAATTGATTTTGTCAAGATGTTGAGGGGAACTGCTAGATACATAGGGAGATACTACTTCTGCGTGTTGGCAAATTTAAGGTCAGGGAACATACACAAAAAATTAGAGTCAAGACTTTCTGTGGTATAATCAGGAAGCATTTTTACACACTGAAGATGGTAGAAATTTGGAGCACTCTTTCACAAACTGCAATTGATGCTTGGTACAAGATTCTTACATTTTGATAACCAAAGTTATTGTGAAAATGGATGACCTCATTAGGCTCATTAGATTCCTGTTCCAATGTTTCAATGTTCTTAAATTCTAATGCAATCATCTCTCCTCAAGGAATTTGGGTTTTATTACAAAAAATGCAAACTGTTAGTGGAAGATTCTGTGAATATCTGACTTACAGTACACATCTCACATCAGGGCTTTGGTTCAAAGTAACAGACTAACATTACAGAAAATGGTCTAGAAAATCAGCTATTTTGGAAGTAAAAAGTACAAGTAAAAATTTTAAATCACCTTATACAACTGGAATAGAATCAGAGAATCACAAAATTATCAAGGCACAGAAAAAGGCTATTTGGCACATTGAGCCCACATGCCTGTTCCTTGATGGATGTCTGTCAGTCCCTTTTCCCCCAGTCTTTTCTCAGAGCTCCGCAAGTTATTCTCCCTCAGGTAACAATCTAATATTTGTTTGAAAACTGTTTGGCCCTGTTTCCATCACCCTTCCAGGCAGAGAGTTCAAATCATAACTGTTTTCATATCAAATATTTTCCTCAAATTCTCCATGTATCTTTTGACCATCACATTGAATCTCTTTTCCCCAACCCTTGTCCTTGAGCCATCAGCTGATTGGAACAGTCTTTCCCTTTACACTCCATAGTCCTTGATTAAATTTCCTCTCCTTCTTCTTTGCTCCAACAACCTAAGCTTCTCGTATTTAATTTTGCGGATGAAAATGCTCATCCCTGGAGCTATTCTAGTTGTTCTCTTTTCTGCCCTCTCGAAGAATCACATCCTTTCTAAAGTATGGTGATCCGAATTGGATGCAATACTTTAGTTGTGGTCCTGCTAGTGTTTCCAGCTCTCTTCTTATCTGTTACCATTAGCCCTAACCCAAGCTGAAACTTCCATAATACATACTAATCAGGACTCCCCGATATTCAGAAGGCTCCCATGGTGATTTAATGCCCCACTGGGAGATGTACCTGGAAAGAATACCCTGCTAAGTAAAGTGACGAGAGCAAAAAATGGTCAAACATTTTCTTTTGTGGGAACAAGAACAGCAAGTCTGTACATTTGATCCAATTGAACAAGCATGAAAGTTGAGGGTGAGCAACAATAGGGGAGCTGAAGGGTCATGAGAAGTTCACTTATCCCACTGGGGAAGTTGCCAAGATGCCAAGGTAGCTCATTCTTGGTGTGAAGTCCACCTCGTGAAGTCAGTCTCCTTTTTCAGGTTTGTCCTTCCGGAAGAAAGAGCAGCGACTGGTTTGTTCCCTGAGCTGACCTTCTCCCTCCCATTATGAGTCAGGATGGCAATGTCAATATAGCTGAGTTCTCGGGTGTCGTCAACAGAGCAATGTTCAGGTCACCACGGGGCTGCAGGATCCTCATGCCCTTCATATTAAGCAACAGAGCATGCCCTTGTATGACTTTTTTTTCAGCATAGGGTAGCCGTGCATACAAGCTACCATACTCTTTTGGTAGAACTTGGTCCAATGGCAAGGATATCCAAGACACTTAACAGCCAATCTTGGCTGCATTGGCACTAAAACATCCACATATTGTCCTCACCTTCAGAGGCATGGACTACCTACAGGAGGCACCTCAAAGCTCTGAAGGGGTGCCACCAAATTCT
>JARFYF010000052.1:98703634-98717836 GCA_030265395.1 Rhina ancylostomus
TCCATGTACCTATCTAACAGTTTCTTGAAAGACCCTATCGTATCCGCCTCCACCACCATTTCTGGCAGCCCATTCCACACACTCACCACTCTGAGTAAAAAAACTTTCCCCGGACATCTCCTCTATATCTACTCCCCAGCACCTTAAACCTATAAACCTTAAACCTTTCCTAAAGCTCTCCACTTCTCTATTTTTAAGGCACTCTTTAAAACGTATCATTTTGACTATTCATTTGCTCTATTATTTCCCACTATGCAAATTAACTTTATTCACCAAAAGACTTTACTGCTAATCTGTCCTCTTAAGATATTTTACTACATTGAAGGCAGATTATAAATGAAAGGTGTGATTGTTGTTGCTGTTAATGTTGAGGAGGCGGCGAGAGGAGTAGTTGGGATGAATTCACTTTAATAAGCAAGTGCTGACACTATAACTGAAGCTGTGATGCACAGATCACAATGGCAAGCTGCCTGAATGAACAAACAACCTGCAGAACAACACACCCTTCAATCGATATTGCGTCCCATTAGTTAAAACAACCCAGGCCCATGTTAATAATGACATAGGGCCTTGCTGTCTGCATCCTAGTGTCTCTTCTCCCATCCCATGTTTTAAGACAAAGGTTGGGTTTCCTTGTAATCTGACATTTTGGTTGGATTTATTTATACCAACCCAAGGCTGGATTATCTGCTACTGCACAACATGTCAAAATAAGATTTACAGCAATTGCTGTTCACCAAGAACAGAATATTGAAATTGATTATGTTTCTATCTGCACTTATTCAGACTTTCTCTGATTGGTTTTAGTTGGCCACGCACGCTGTGCTCCAAATTATTCTCAGCATCCTATTAAGAATTTATGTTAACAGGATATAAATCCATTTAGTTTGCTGTCTGCAGGATTTCATAAAATAGCAATTATAACTAAAAATGCCAGTTGTACATATTGTTGGCAGTGTTGGCAAGATAAACACTGAATGTTAAATGAATTCCATTTAATGATACTAAGTTTTTGAGCAATGCTATATGAATAAAAGTGGAAAGCTTACATATATTTCAATAAAAAGGATAATATCACCAAAGATAAGAATATTGCTTCACCACAAAATACGAGGTTCTTACTGTATTCTGACATTTCATGTCCATTTGTCATTAAACATGGAAATCTAAAGCAACGTTGTAGTACTATGGTTAATATTATTATTTTCTCATATACCACCTACTCACATGGATGTAAATGTCAAATCGACCTAAAACTCGAAAAGAGTAAAATCACAGATTATGACAGTTTTCTGCTGAAATTTCTTTCAAGATTTATCAAACACTTAGGTGGCTTCATTACATTCCTAATGTTGTAATTATAGAGCCATGCAAATATGAGCAATTAATTCTTAAGAAATCACCACACCAGAGGAGTATTTCAATACATGTAATATAATGGATGTAGGGTCATTTAGTGACCTAACAGTTATTTTGTCCACACAGAAATCCAGTTCCATTAACAGAGCCAAATCACCTGATTCCAACACATCAGGATAAATTTTACAATTTGTCAGGCTTCAGCTGAGTGGTGCAACAGGAAGACCAATCTGACCAGGAGTCTGCCAACCTCACCTGACTTAATGGGTCACCTGAGTAAATTGGGCATGAATGCAACTGTATTGAACTCAGGAGAATGAGGGAAAATCTTATTGAGGTATACAAAATTATGAGGGGTATAGATAGGATGAATGCTTGCAGGCTTTTTCTCCCAAGGTTGGGTGAGGCTAGGACATAGGTTCAGGATGAAAGGTGAAATATATAAGGGGAATCTGAGGGGGAGCTTTTTCATTCAGAGGGTGGTGTGAGTATGGAACGAGCTGCCAGCAGAAGTAGTAGATGTGGGTTCAATTGTAACATTTAAGCGAGGTTTGGATAGGTACATGGATGGGAGGGATTTGGAGGGATATGGTGTGGGTCCAGGTAGATGAGACTCGGCAGAAGATCAGGTTGGCATGGACTAGATGGGCTGAAGGGCCTGTTTCTGTGCTTTAGTAATTGATGACCCTGTGGTAATTGTGAACTGAATTGGCAATGTAAAGTGGCCAAGAATGGAGATCAAAATGTTGTTTACAAAGGTTTCCTTCTTGTGCACATTCTGATAATTACAAAAAATGTTTTGTCTCCAAAATTAAATTTCAAAGGCTAGAAAATAATGTGGAGAAAGGGAATCTGAGGTAGAATATTTTCTTTCATTGTTTGCCCATCAATGGTCTCTATAGCTTCAGTTGGCCATTGTATTCCTCTCCTGATAATCGATCAATTAACATGAATAAAATTAACTATTGAAAGAGGAGTACAGTGGACAACAGATACCTCAGTGTTCATTTAGTGATCAAAGACAAATTCAGTTGGGCAAGTGATATGCTAGAAAGGTGGAGGGTGATCTGTGTGATTTAACAGCAAAAATGATAATCCTCTGTTCCTCAAAGGCACCTTACTCATAGGACAACATTGTAATCTAACTCATAGAAACAGATGTTGGGAGTATACCTGATAGGTATTGCCCTAGTGTATTAGCTGCCAATGTCCTTGAAGAAGATGGCGTGTTGAAGTTAGGTCCTTTGAAGTGAGGCAAACCATCCATAAAAGGCTGATTTGAATCTGCCTGTAGCACTCCTGCAAAGGTGGATGCAGTTCACTTTTGTTGCAATGAGACTTCCCTGGCCTCTCATTATTACTTTTGTGATTATTCCCCCTGAAACTATTAATAGAGGGGATATTCCCAGAAGGTGGTCTTGTCATGCAAGTATTGTGGAGTCACATGTAGTTAGGACTTGTGAAACAGCAAGGCTGTTTTGTATTCTGCTCATTAACAGATTTCTGCAGAACAATTACATTACAATTTTCTAATAACTGGTAAAATAATGACAGCATCCAAAGAGTTACTGATGAAATTAAAAGAGAAAGGTTTCTTGTTCATCAAAATCTATACAATAATTGGAAAATAGAGGAATAAAAATACATTGTGTAAATTTAGTAGAAGGTGAACAGAATACATAGAAATGAACATGATAAAGCAACAGAAATACAATTATTAGGAAATAATCCATTAAACTGGAACCTGCAATATGGGAAAAAACATTACTGAGATCACAACAGGCAGCTAATCATAGCATGAGAAATAACTAAGATTCCAATATGATCATCAAAATAAATGTGAGTGTTGAATTTAATAATAATTAGCCCAATACAATACAATATAGGGTGAAATAAAAATGTAAGAAGCAGCAGGAGTAAAAGTTGTTTCATTCATCGTACACATAAGATTAACATTTGGAAAGTGTCAAAATTAATTTAAGTTGTAGTGCTCTCTCAACATTGTTCATGAATTTATTCTTTTTTTAGAACAAAATAAATATTACAAATTAAAATGGAAACCAACAACATTAGTTTAAATAATAGCTGCCATATGAATGCATTAACATGCTTATTATAAGGTTTCAAGCTATATATTTTAAGCAGTGGCTTACTTTGATTGATACTGTTCTGGCACAAAACATTAATGCCATAAATATATCGTAGAAGTCAAAAGTCAACAATACATTTCTTTTATTTGCATTCTTTCTTATGTTAAAATATTTAACAGGGGAATATCAGATTAATGTGTTAAATGTTTCACACTATTAATACCAATATTTAGATATCTATCTTGGTTTGAATTTTAATTTTCAAATACCTCAGTTAGATAGATTTAATGAATTCCAGTTCAGCTGGTTCCTTTAATAAGGCATCAAATATTCATGTATCTATATTATAAGCTCTTTTGGAGTAGATTTTTTATAATCAACCAATATGCTTCTGAATTTTCAATTTGCATTATAGGTGGGCGAGTCTTTTTGCTGGCAGCACAGGCTTGTAACATTATTCCTTTGATGTCGTGAGATGTAGTAATACTGCCACTTCAGTGCCAATGTGAAGTAGTTTTCAACACAAATCAGTGTCAAATTGACTTCAAACTAAACAGTTTGGACCCTATCTAATTCCTAACATTCTAGATCAAAATCAGGATCACTTGCAGCATGTTGGAAATTGCCCTGTTTGAATCATGCCTTGTGTACGCCCAAATAAAGCTGTGGATTTTGTTATTGACAGAAGGTTGCTTTGTTTGTTCTTGAAGTATGTTGAAATATTGATCATAAATACATTTTTCAAAATGTTGGAAGTGAAGCACTGCATTAATGAGCAAATAACATTTGACCACAGCCAGGCCTGGGCCAGAATGTTATTATTTCATAGTCAAACTCTCCAACTGATTGAGGTCAAATGGGAAGAGCTCACTCTCCTTGCAGTACTTAAGTGTACAGACCTTTCATGAATTATGAAGGATACTAGGAGGAGGTGGCTCAATGCAATTGGCAATGACTGGTTTGCTGAGGGAGAATCTGAGTCCAAAGCCAACAATCAACATAGCTATCATAATGGAAAATAAAGACCAAAATGGTCTTAAATATTTATTGATATGTCTTAAGTCTGGAATTGATGGAGACCCTGTGATCAGATTAATTAAACAGGCAATCTCTGGCAACTGGCAGATGCCCTATTTCCAAGGCTAAATCAATTTATTAAATTTGATTTGATGCAAGTTGAGCATCAGCAGGGGCCACTTCATTTTTCCCACAGAGCTGACTTCCCCTAAGTCAGCATTCCTATTGGACTAAAGATCACTCATGAAATCTCAGAGCTATCTGCAAGGGATGAGATTGCATGTCTTTAATATTCAGGTAACATGTAATGCCTGTTCATTAATGCTGGAGCAGCTCATGATATGTCTATACTGAGGATCTTTAATTTAGCCGGAGTGATCAACCTGACTTTTGACTAATTAGAAACAAGGCTTATTCCCTACTAACATGGCTAACACCACCATTTTGATCAAGACAGAATGAAGTAGAGGTGAAGTCTATTGAACCTAAGGTCTGAATCAGGCATTTGTAGGAGAATGCCTTTGGGGGTTGCTAAATAACTGTTGGGATTGATCTGGGAGGATACTGTAGTGATCCTTAGACTAAGTAGCCAGGATTAGAACAAGGTCTGGAAGTGACTGATTGGATGCAATAAATGCACTGCCATGACAGTAGGACTGAAGGAAACAACTATTTTATTCATTGAAGCTGTGACAATATGCCTTGAAGCATAAACTTGCACATAATGAGCCTCTCTTTATTACCTGGTCTCCATGCTAAAATTAAAAGAAGATTAGGGCTCTAATAAATCAAAAGATTTAATCCAATCTCCAATGTTGTTAATTTCAAATTAAACTTACAGCCAAAACATGTAGCTAAGTTTGTTTTATATTCATATTCATTACAAAAAGACTGATTTTTTTTGGAATATTTTACCAAAAATGTGAAAAATTTCAGAATCAACAGAGTTGAAAAAGCAGGTAAAAATTTATATGGATCTGTGTTTTAGACTCAGTCTATTATTACCAATTTATCTTATCAATAAATGATACTTTGGAGATATGATGCACTGTGACTCTTGCTGGAATATGGAATAAATTTTGTGAAATGCTTCTTGAAATGAATACAAAGGTGCCTGATATCCTGATATTTATGGAGTGTCTTTAGGCAGTCTTATGTATCCTCTATATTGTAAGATTCTGCATATTTCACGCATGAATCACCCTTAGATGATATTACTTTAACAAAGAAACTGCATTATGGACATTAGGGAATCGTTATTTAGAAACATAGAAAACCTACCGCACAATTCAGGCCCTTTGGCCTACAAAGCTGTGTCCAAGGTGAAAAAAATGCAAATGCTAGAAATCAGAAGAAAAAAGACAGAAAATGCTGAAAACACTCAACAGTTCAGGCATCCTCAGTGAAATCAGAAAAACAAAATTAGAAGAGGAGTCTTTTGCCACTGAATGTGAGCACTAAACATGCACAGAAGTTGCCAGTTGTACTCACCTCCACAAATTCAGTTCTATTTACTTCATTGGAACCAAACAGAAGCATTTAGCTCCTGAAATTAAAGAAGAATTTCTCCCCCATAATGTTTCAGACTCATGACCTTTCACCATAAATTTCATCCACTTTACTGATACAATAAACAGCTTTTCTCCCAATGAAGACATCCTCAAGAGTTATGCATCACCATTCATTACAAAATATTACTAGGTTAATACAGCTTTTTTAAAAACTCTTACTTCAAAAGTGGTGCAGCTTGCCACTAATCTCAAAATTGATGTCCAGTGATATCTACCATAGACCTTAACCTTTACACAATCAGTTCTTAGTGGTGGTCAAATCTAAGCTATCTCTGGCATCCTGCAAGAGGAATGTTATCACACAGGCTAAGTAGCGAATCATGTTGAATATCTATCCTGAACAGCAAACCAAACAGCAAAATTACCTATTTTTAACTAACTTTTAAAATATTTCATGGAAAGCAAAGTAAATTAGAATTGCATCACTTATCACTGACCATAAAATCTAAGTTTTTTGAACCTCACCCATTATTTTAGCATTATAAAGTTAGATACATATTTTCAAGGAGGCACTTGTTTCATACCTTGAATCTACCTCTGTTCTGTTATGTAAAGATTCCAAAAACTGCCCTAAAGGTACACTAACCAAGCAATATTTTAGAATAAATGATGATGCATAAACCTTGAGGATTTTTTCATTGGGACATATGCATTAGAGTAAGAATAGTTGCTGAAATATTCTGAACATACTTTTAAGAAAAAAGTAAAAGGCTAAAATGCCAATAATTTTGTTTCTAAGACCTCTACTCAACTTTCATCAGGTTCAGGTTTCACATGATTGGTTCAAGTGTGGATTAGGTTTTATTTTTATACCTGGGTATAAAATAAAGTATTTTATTAAAGTATAACTGCAATAAAGTATAGAAAGCCAAAATGGTGTTTTACTCTGCAAGTAGTTTGTAAATGTTGGCCTCCTCACTGAATTATGCTAACTGCACTGGAGAAGACAAAATTATCTATGGAAGAGCAGGCAGTCACTGACAGTCACTTCTAGTTAGCTGCACTTCACCAGGCATGTGTGTGATCTACACATTGCTGTTATTGTCATCACAACACATTTGCTAGCTATAATTCTCATCACAATTTCCTGCCATAGATTCATCACAGTGCAAGTGGTTTGAATGGATATCAGTGAAGAAAAGGAGAACAGTTACTGGGTGACATTTACAGATCCCTCACCATGGAGGATTCTGAAGTTCTCATCGATATAATTGATTTCACTTGATTCTGGTGGCAGAGGCTGCTAAACCATGCTCTCTGTGGAGGAGGGCTGAATCACTGCCAGAAACTTTCAGATCTGTCTTTTAATCTGCCTTTTATTTATTATTGTTATAAATATGCATTGGCAAATAAATCCCTTCCCATGCAGTGAAGATCCACGAGGCTGAGCCCCACAGTTATAAGTATAACAAGAGACTGAAACATTTTGAGCATATCAGCCATATCAGAGTTGCCCAAAAAGTGATCTTATTTTGTTATTTATCATTGGCAAATAGCATGACAAGTGATGTGGAAAATGTAAATCTGAAAATTACTTCTTTTGCAGTAGGACAAGATGGCAAATGTTTAGTCCAGTAAAAGTGATTTAGTCCAGTAGGAATCATTTAAGGGAATTTGCAGGAGAAATGGGATATTTCTGAATGGACAACCTAAAAATCAGCCAAATGGTCTTCTCCTGTAATTGACTGATGAATTTGTGATCACCTAATATGCCACACAATTTGTGATGTTGAACTGAGATTTCCAAGACATATAGGTAATCACAAATGTATTCTCAGATTGAAATTTAATCAGCAGGTTGTCTGTGTAGTTCTTACAGATATATTCCAGATTACAGCATGGGGAGGGTTTTATTGCCACTATGTGCTTACAACAAGAGTAAATAAAAGACAGATTTTAGTTACTTCTTTATTCACTTCTCCCTTTGCTGGTTGATTAAAGCATATAAAAATCTTTTAGTTATCTTCTCAAACAGTGACCCTTCCCTTTTTTATTGACTTTGTTTTAAATGGCAGTTTTAAAACATTTCCAGCAGGTGCTATATATCCTCATTTCCTTACGAAATTTCAGACCCTAAAGTGGCTTCATTGCTACATCAGCTTTGTAACTTGAGATACTAGAGAGCAGTTTATCTTCTCCCACCTGTTAGAATTAACAACCTTCTACAAGTTTACTCAATAGTATTACTAAAGGTAGATAGCTTAGGTGCTTGAAGTCAATGGAACCAAAGTTTACTGGGAAAGTACAATCGGTGGCCAATACACTCGTAGTTCAAACCTGATTAACACTGCATTATTTCTAACCTGATTAATTCTCTAAATTTCCAGCTAGTTCTTCCATCTCATAAATAAGTATTCTTCCCACATGCATGAACTAAGAAGTGAAGTACAATGTGAAATTAAAGGTGGTGTACTTCAGCACAATTGACAACATATTTAATCTGCAAAAATATTAGGTTACAAAGTGAATTTTCTGTGATGCCCAAGTTATTTCAATGTTAAATATCACAGAACAAGTTACCATGTTTTCTAAAATGCTTCTTCTCCTTGATTGATATTTCAGGAACAGTACCTAAGTATTGTTCTAGAAGTGACACACAAATACATTTTTGAGGCAAAGCCAATAACATTGTCAGATTAAATTGCAACATGTAATGATGTAATGAAGTGATCACCAAAGCTTCAGGCCAGCTGTACTTTTCATAATAATTTTCAGATGTTGTCAGCAATTTATTGTTCCCCCACCAGACTCAAGTTCAATACTGACAGAAAATGACTTTTCTCCCTTTGGTGTTTGCAGTTTTAGATATATGTGGCCATATATAAAAGTGGCCATATATAAAAGTGGCCAGATAACTGAGTGCCTGTTTGCCTGGCCACTTTTGCATAGCCAAGCTGCTATTAAATAACAACAGCCAAAAGACACAGTTCCCCTTACAGAGCATTTGGGACCTTTGTAAATAGGGGAAGAAATGGTATATCTCTTTAACCAATCAAGTTGAAGAATAAATTAGAGACCAACATAGAGTCTGGACCCAGAAATGTCAGTTGGAATTGTGAGTTCAGCCCCAGAGAGCTAAATAAGTAAAGAAAAAACTAAGACTGGATTAAGAGAAGGAGATTCAAATAAACTATGTGAAAAGTACTTCCTTTTCAAATCATTGGCAATAATTATAATTGGGATTATACTTTTTATTAACAAGGCTTTGGCAACCATTAAATCCTATCATGATATTATGTAGGTATTTAGGCTGAAATGAGCATTTTCATTCTTGCTCCAGTAGCTTAGGTCCACATTAGCTCAGGTCTTTCAAGAGACTGTTAGATAGGTACATGGAGCTAAGTAAAATAGAGGGCTATGGGTAAGCGTAGTAATTTCTAGGGTAGGGACATGTTCGGCACAGCTTTGTGGGCTGAAGGGCCTGAATTGTGCCGTAGTTTTTCGATGTTTCTAATATTTCCACCAAGTCAAAATTCTTGGATTTTCAGCAAGAAGGTACAGGAGGGACACAGGTCAAACTGATAGGCCCATAACTTCATGATTTGTGTTCAGTTCATATGTAATTCATTCCTACTCATTTTGAATCTTAATTCAGCAGACACTCAGTATGCTAAAGAGGGTCTTTTATTCTCCATCCTATAACAGGATGTTTAGAAAATGTGATTAAAGCTCAAATTTAAAATGTTAAAGGAAAGTAACTAATATTAGTGATGCTATTTTTCTGGCACTTTAGTGTATTAATATCTTCTTTCTCAGCTAATGTTGGTATCTTATTTTAGATTTGCAAATTATAATTTGTTTTTAATTGAATGATTTTTTTCTCAAGAATCACTGTTTTTGAGCACTATCTGATTCTGGTGGGAATACTTGCCTAATGAGAGCAGAAGAACCTAAATGTGCAGACAATGTTTTCAAGAATTCTTCAGTGCAACAGCATCTTTAAATTACCCCAATTGACACCAAAGTTTATGTGATCACAAGTTTTGTGACATGATCTAAAAGCAAGTTAAATCATATGTAGTGCACTTTGGCAAATCACTGTTATCTTCCTGCTGCAGAGTGCTATTAAGGTACTACAATCACATTTTTCATGTATATCCAGCAGAAGAGAGAAAATGTAATAGGGAAACCACTCACCAGAGACATGATGCCATACATTATTTGGATCTTGAAGGCACAGTGGTGCAGTTAGTAGAGCTACTGCCTAACAGCTCTAGCAACTCAGGTTCACTTCTAACCTCTAAATCTGTGGTGTATGCATGTCCTCCCTGTGACTGTGTGGGTTTGCTCTGGTTTCCTTCCACGTCCCGAAGACATGTGGTTTGGTAGGTTAGTTGCTAGTTGTACATTACCCTTAGTGTGTGAGTGGTTAACAGATGGGAATTGAGAGGAATGCAGGGAGAATTAAATTGGATTTGTGTAAATGGGTACTTGATGGTTAGTGTGGACTCAACGAGCAAAAGGACCTGTTTCTGTGCTATATGACTCCATGCCTCTGCTACGAGCATTCCTGGTCACACATCAATAGGGTGGTATGGTAGTGTAGCGGTTAGTGTAACACTAATACAGCACCAGCAACCCGGATTCAATTCCCGTTGCTGTCTGTAAGGAGTTTGTACGTTCTCCCTGTGACTGCGTGGGTTTCCTCCGGGTGCTCCGGTTTCCTCCCACATTCCAAAAAAAAGACATACAGGTTAGGAAGTTGTGGGCATGCTATGTTGGCACTGGAAGCATGGTGACACTTGTGGGCTGCCCCCAGCACATTCTCAGATTGTGCTGGTTGTTAACACAAAAAGAAGCATTTCACTGTGTGTTTTGATGTACATGTGACTAATAAATAAATATTATTATTATTATTTTCTATGAGGACAACAGCCAATCTGCATCATGGGATTGGCACCTCCAGTACAAGTCATATTCATCAAGTTCTTAGTTTTTCTGCTTTCACTGCTTTTTACACTAATATAGAGAAAACCTCTTATTTCTTGTAGCATGAGAATCTGGGGAATAGGTATAGGTAAGGGGCTGAAATGCAAACAAATGTCTTTATTCAAAGGGTTGCATATTTTTGAAATTCAATTCCCCAAGGGGTATGCAGCTCAGCCAATGAGTACTTTCAGTGATTAAGATTTGTTAGATTATTTTACGCTGAAGAAGTCAAGGAAAACAGATTTGTCATAAGAACATAAACATAAGAAATAGGAGCAGGAGTAGGCCATCTGGCCCATTGAGCCTGCTCTGCAATTCAATAGGATCATGGTTGATCTGGCCATGGACTCAGGTCCCCCACCTGCCTTTTCCCCATAACCCTTAATTCCCCTACTATGCAAAAATCCAACTGTGTCTTAAATGTATCTAATGAGGTAGACTCTACTGCTTCTCTGGGCAGAGAATTCCACAGGGAAAAGTCAAAGTTGATTGCGCAATTATTGTTTATTGTCATATGCACAAGTACGTCTATGCAGAGATGCAATGAAGCAGACCATGAAAGATAAACAGTGATATTATTGAATGGTTGAGTTGGCGTTAATGGTCATATGACTTCATCCCGCTTCCATTTCTTATGCTCCCTTTACTTGCACCACTATATCCTTATTGCACCAGCAACTAAATTTTGAATGCTTTTTTTTGCCACAAACATCCTTAGAAAGGATGGAATCTGTATTAAGAGATTTATAGTCTTGTCAAAGACAAACATGTCAACAAACTGGACAGGCCCTCATCCTTCAAACACATTAGTGAAACAGTTGAGTTTTCTGGTAATGTTAAAACTTTCAAAACCAACAGATTTGTTGTATTCAATGTCCCTAGTATAGAGGCGAAATTCTAGGACGCTAGTCCAGTATAATAACCCTTTCACACCATGCTTGAAAAATGTAGCCCCACTTCAATTCACCACATGTAATAAAGGCTAGGGTCTTTGATGATATCTGGTTTGATAATCTCAAGACCTGCACACTAAATATAGCGATGCACCTAGCTAAGTTGTTACAATGCAACTTAAGACATTGGCACATAATTGCCTGGGCATATCCCCTACACTGTTGAATGGACAACTGTTAAACTATCAGCTTCATTCTCAACTCCTCTGATATCAAAGGATCAATGCCAGCACCTAGCAGGACCTGGAAATAAAGCAAGGGGTGTGTTAATAAGTGGCTAGGTATCATTTGAGCTAGCTATTTGTTACCTTAACAAGAGGAAGGCAAATACACTCTCCTGGATCTTCAAAGGTACCAGCAAAACTGACAACTTTTGTTGTCAAAAATAATCAAAAAACACAACATAAAACAACAGTTCTGATGAAAATTTTAACAGAATTTGCCACTTTGTTGGTCTGCTTCATCAGTATTCTTCACCAGCACTGTAGCCAGTGCTAAAGGTGAGTTTAATGCTATTAATATCTTTTGAAAAATCTTCCTCTGGAGCAAAGAGGAGCATGATTCCATTGTCTTGATGATCAACTACATCTCTAACCCCAGCTACAATCACCTCCTACCCTACAATTACAATTTGCCTGAGGATTATTGCTGGGTTGGGGGGGAGGGAAGGTGATTAATGCTGCAAAATTGTTTCTTTAATGTTGATTATAGATGATGCTAATTCCTAGTGATCCTCAGGCATCTTGATTCAGATGCAAACTGCTCTCACATCAATCGCTGCAACATGTAATTGCAAGATGAAGAAATTACTATCAAATTGGTTGATCTGCTGGTTTTGAACTGCTACCAAGTTTATCATGTTTCACATTTCTATTAATCCTCCAAAATCACTTTTCAATGCTAAGTATCCAAGACAGCTGAGTGGCAATGAACCTGTCATACTGGGGCATTGTGGGACAAGCCTGGCTGGGAACATTGTGTTCAGTTTAGGGGTAGACAATAAACTCGACCATCAGACACTGAACAGAAGTTTGCTTCAGGGGTCGGAAGTTGTTGGATGCATTTATGACAGCCAATTATATGGGTAAACTAAATTGCTTTTTGCATTTTTATTTTAGTTATTTCAATAACTATCTCCTACCTGGTGCTAGTCTGCTGGGGAGAGGTGTTCGTGGTAAGGTAGTTTGGGTACTAATGAAATAGATGATAGCTGATTTTCTTTTTTTTAAATTGATAATTTCATTGTTTTTACATCTGGTTAAGAATGCTGCATATAAACAGATTAGAATTTGAATGGCAATTTTTGAATTTGCATAAAAATAATTACATGGAAAGCTAATTTGAGGTTACATGCATTTAATGGAACAGAAATTACCAGCAGACAGTTGCAGTTTTGGAGCAATGAGAAATCTAATCATATTCAAAAAATGCGCAATGATGGATATGAACAATGTTAATTGATTAAGTGGCCTTTCCATGACTTCTTGCTGTTTTGAGAACTTTTATATCTTTGTTTATTTCTAATGGGATATCCAAGTAACTTCCATCACTAGCATTGGCATTGAGGTAGAATATACCCCTGTATTTGAGGATATATCAGAAAATGAGATAGCTGGAGAGGAGGGCAATATCTATCTGTGCAATGGCTGTATTTATAATCAAAGATCAGAAAACATTAAAAGTTATGCAAGAAATAAATCAGTGTTTACTCATTAAAGTAACCTTGTACATTGATCTTTAGCTCATGATAACATTAGTAAACTTTGCAAAGTACATGTGTAAATTAAGGACAGGTGATAGGACATAGAAGAGTACAGAGCGTTATGGGCCCTTCAGTCCACGGTGTTGTGCCAACCTATATAAAACTACTCCACAATCAATCTAACCCTTCCCTCCTACACAGCCCATAACCCTCCACTTTTCTTGCATCCACGTGCCTATCCAAGAGTCTTTTAAATGTTCCTATTGTATCAGCCCATAAAAAACCTACCTCTAACATCTCCCCTAAACTTTCCTCCACTCACCTTAAACAGATGTCCTCTGGTATTGGCCATTGCCACCCTGGGAAAAGGTGCTGGCTGTTCACTCCATATATACCTCTCATAATCTTATACACCTCTATTAAGTTGCTCTTGTGGCGACTTACCTTTCACGAACCGGCTCCCACGATTGCGAGCGTCGTCGGAGGCCCCGACACAAGATGATGCGGGGCACTCCTTCTTTGTGGGCTAGTGGAGCCCGCGCGCAGGAAGGTCACGTGACCTGCGCGTGACGTCAGCGCGG
>JARFYF010000052.1:99065498-99080285 GCA_030265395.1 Rhina ancylostomus
ACCAAATAAGATATAACAGTAGGATAGCAGTTAATGCTGCAACACATCTCCAGCACCCCCAGCTCAATCCTCACTTAGGTTGCAGTCAGTGTGGAGCCTGCATGTTTTCTCTGTGACTGCATGGGTTTCCCCACAACTGTGAAAGTTTCCTCCCGCATCACAAAGATGTGCCAGTTCATAGATTAAGCAGCTAATGTAATTTGCCCCTAGTATTGGTAGAGGCAGAAGAATCAGGGTGGAGTTGGTGGCATGCATGTTACAGGGAAGTAAGTTTGGGAATGACACTTTGAGTTGTTCTGGTAGATGGATCAAGTGCCCTCCTTCTATGTCATAAGAAAATATGAGAAATGTGAACCTGTGATTTCTGATCTAACATAATGGATTACTTTAATGTGCTTTATCCATACTACTTGCTTCATATTTTATGTAGTATGGTAACATTTCAAAGGATTCAAATAATCTAAGTGTTTTATCATGTCAAAGTATGTTAGACTAAAACAATTATTAAGATATAGGTAAACTACAGTGTTGAAGCTTCTGTAACCTACCTCATTCTTTATTTTTTAAACTTGGCATCCATCTTCGTGCTGTCTTTTTGTCCTTTAATGTAATGTAAATATTTGTGTCATGAGTTACCAAACTGAACATTGTGCCCTAATTGTGATCTGATATCGGAAAGCATGTTTTACCAGTTAGCTCTATATTTGAACAAGAGAAATCATAGGCTAGATTTATTTACTAACAGTATCACAACAAGATCACCTACAGCAAGCCTAATACAGTAAGATTTGATGCCCTTTTATTCTCAGGATGCAAGTGATGATTTTGTGTTACTTGAACTGTAGTAGTTTTTGTGTCGATGGTCTTACAAAAAAGGCAATTTAATCTTTCTTGTCACTGCCACCAGTTACAATGAGATCTCTTCCTACTCCCACACCCAAATTGGAAATCAAACAAAATATATTTTTGCTCCCCTCCTCCACCTTTCCTGTACATGCTATCCATTTAGAAAACCAGCCGAAAGTACATCAATTTCCATATACACAGTATATCCTGACAATACTCAGTTATAATTCCTTTCTCAATTCCTCTACAGTCTCTTTGGTCCAAAATGAGTCCAATATTTAAATATTGGGAAAAGCAAAACCATTGTCATTGGCCCCTGTCACAAACTCCATTCCTCTTACAGTCAACCGTCTCTTGGAAGCGCGTGTCAGGGTAGACATTTAAGCTGATGGCACCCAACTCCTTATCTCTTAACATTTCTGCTGCCACTGCCATCTAATATTGGATGAGCAGAAGTTTTCTCCAACCAGATGCTGGGAAGACCAAATTCATTGTCTTCACTTCCTGCTAGAAACTAACACCATCCTTTCTTTGGGTACTGAATCTGGAGCTGAATCCATATATTCCCAACCTTGATTTCCTATCTGACCCTGAGTTGAAATTTTAACCTCCTATTCCCTCCGTCACGTAGAAAGCCACTTTCACTTGCCTGTCCATGCCTCAAATCAGCTCGGCTGCTGCTGAAACTTTCTTTAATGTATTTTTACATCCAGTCCTGATTATTCAAATGACTTGCTGAGCAGCCTTCTATTTTCCACAGTACTTAAATAAACTTGAGCTCATCCAAAACTCTGCTGCCCACATCTTAACTTGCACTGAATTCCTTTCAGCCACCACTGGCCTGCACTGAAATCATCATCCTTGCACTCCATAACCTCCTTTTTCTATAATCTCCTCTGACTCCACTATCCTGTGGGATCTTAGTGATTTTGGGGCCTCACTTTTCCACAGCAAATATCCCAACTGTTGCCATAGGATGACCCAGCCTTTCCCACTCTCCTCCAGCAGCACAAGAACCAAGATATTTGATCACTTCAGTTTATAAGTTCATATATCCACCATTCACATTCCTTATCAGAATTGATTATTAAACTACAGAAATTAGAACTTGTAAGGAGATCCATTACCTCACCTATTAAAGACTGCTCAAGTCATCACTTAAGTAGATTTGTCAACTTACATTGTTCCAGAGAGCTCATGGGTGTGTCTGTGAAATCATCAAAGTAATTTGCAAAAATACTTGTTGCCCTGATTATTTATAATTTTAAGTATTTCATGAGGTGTTATTTATTTTGATTTCATGCACTTTGGCTCTGTGAGCACATTTCAAATTAAATATCATGTTTTTATCAATTTCTTCTCTCTCTCTCTCTCTCACTCTCTCTCTCTCTCAACATTTGAAATATCTGGATTATGTCATCACACATCCTCTTAAAGATCTCTGCCCTGATACTTTGCACCCATAGTGATTATGTCTTAGAAGTGTACTATTTTCTTTGAAGAGCTACAATTCTTAATGTTTTCTTCCTGTATGTATCTGATGACAATGCAAACTTGCATTTATCATGTAAAGTAATGGTCCACAGTGTTTTAGAGATGCAGTTGAAATAAAAATAGACACCAGACCAAAGGAGATGATATTCTCCTTAGTGGTGATCAACACCTTAGCCACATAGGTGGGCTCTAAGGAGGGCCCTAAGGGAAGAAAGAAAGGTGGAAAAGCAGAGGGGTGCCTCAAGAGAATTCCAAAGCATTGAAAGGCACAGTTGCCACGAGTGAGGTGAAGGCATGAAATATACAGGAAATCACTGCCGTGATGGTTATGTAACTTAATATTGCAAAGGCAGCTTCCAGTGAATTTAGCATTACTAATCCATTTCTATATATTAACTGAAGAGCTGTGCAAGAGCTTACAGCAAGGAAAGGACATGGCATGAAAGAGCTAACTCTTTTGTTGCCCAATCTTCACAGGAGTCAAGAAAGTCAACCATGTACAATTATTTATTGACAATGAGATCATATGAATCATATGCAACAAATATACAAATGAGTAACATATGGAGATTGAAGAAGCTGTCAAGACAGGTCAGTGCATTATTATATTTCCACAATATATTATTGGCTGTTAACTTGTAATTGACATCAATGCCTGTGTCCACTGTAAACCGACTAATCTAAGAAGTTGTGTCCTTTCAGTGCTGGCATACCTTGTCCCATTACTCCCCAAACCTCTCAGCCTTCCTCAGATCTTGCACAAGACCAGATAATGTATTACATGTTCTTGTTCCACTCACAAACAATTCCATTGTTTGCTTTTTAATACGAGCCAATTTTTGTAGGTGAAGAATGCACTTTTTAAATAAGTGTTTTCATGGTCGTAAGTACTATTCTATTTATCTACTCTCCATTCTGAGATCCACTCTGCACCCAGTTTAAGATGATATTTCAGGCAATTTACAGTGCATTTCCCAACATCAAACCAGGTGAATGAGTAGAGCAGCTGTGAGCCAACAGCTCAGTTGACGGATTAGTTAGTGCAGTCTGGGCTTATCTTTCTGGTGGAATAGTGCAGAAATAATTTCCTGCATGGAGGTATCATTAATTTCCTATTTTTAGATTCCCTATTAATGGCTCTGGCGCAGGAGAGTTTGATCCTTTGTTGACCCTGGTAGATGGCTACACATTGAATGCTTATCATTTAATGATTCATCTATATAAATTCCATTCTTGTTGATAACAAGGTGTAGTTACAATTTCAACCACAGTACTGTTTGACAACCTTGATGGTGGTACTGTATTTTCTCATCAGATTAATACTTTGATATCCCTTTATCAAATTCCAGACTCAACAATGAGCTCAGCAATTTCATTTGATAACCTTGTTTCTATTTTTTTGTATAGCAGCTGTTGGTAATGATTCTGCCACTGTCATTTACAGCTTCTCTAGATTCGTCTTTTGTTTCTTGTCGCATTATCATCATCCTTCTAACTTCCACTTTCATCCCCATTGTCATTTAATCTTTCATCCCTTGCTCACTTCCTAACCTCCGTACTTGTTTATGAACTACTATATCTTTAACCTTTTCTATTTCTAACAAAAATACTTTAAGTATTAATTCTCTTCTTGTTTTTCTCACCACAGATGCTGCACAACCTGCTCAATATTTTAGCACTTTTGGTGCACTTTTCCAGCATCTGTGGTATCTTATTTTAGAACTGTTTAGGACAAAGCTAAATGTGCACAGGGCCAGGACTATCTACTAAATATCATGGCTTGCTAAATCAATTAGCAACATGAATTTGCTGAGACTGAGTAAGTGGTCCTTAGTGCAACATTATCAAACTGAAGTTTGAGATCATGCTCTTACTTCAAAATTCCAAAAGGCAGTTAACAGTTAATCAGTAACGGACCAGATATAAACTGTGGCTGAATGTTGACTGGTTTGTTGACAAGTCACGGCAGATGCTGGCATCTGGAGCAACAGACAATCTCCTGGAGGAATTCAGCAAGTAAAGGCAGCACCAGTGGAAGGAAATGGACAGTCTACATTGTGGGTCAGGACCCTTCAGTTGGACTGCTAGGGTCTCGAGCAGCAAATCGGATAACCCAAGCTGACTGTCAAAAGAGCTCGAAATGACATAAGTAAATATTTCAGGGTTGTTGGACTAATTGGATGGTTTACAAAAGAGTTGGTGCTGGGATAACAATCCAAATGTCTTGCTTCAGTCTTGATTATTTTCAGTTTTGAGATTGCTAAACCCTCCAGCAGTCAATGAAGAATTTTGGTACATACGCAGGGCAGGGAACACGCCTGCTATTTGATAAGTTTGAAGTGGATCAGTGGAATGGGCAATATGGAATATAAAATTAACAATCACCAACCAGTGATTTACAAGACTGAAGACTGCATGGTGCTTGTTTAAGCTGGATTGTGATTCAGGGATATTTAAACACACGAATCAAGAGTAAAGAGAGTTATTCTTGAGCCATCAATTTGAAAGAATGTAATCGGTGCAGCATCCTTTATCAGGCAATATAAGGTTACTGAGCCACACAGCCTGTGATAGTTTGACTGATAATCCTCTGGAATTTTGCCCTGATAAGCCTTGGATCTGAATTCCACATTCCACATTCTGCAACAACAAGACATGCTGCTCAAGAAACTGAAATAGGGATGTAATTACCAAGCAAAAATAGGAGGGTTAGTGGTATATAACAGCCTGTGGGTATATTAAATCATTTTTACATAAATTAAGATAAAATGAGAATTTGCTCTTAATCACCTTATTAGGGCCCTTGAATCAGATCTGGGTAATTTGTGGATTGATACCAGGTGAATGGATTGCTCTCACTTCACTCCTTTCTACCAAATAACATCTTGTAATCATCATTAGAATTCAACTGACTACTGCAGCATGGATAAATGTAACAATTCATGTTTCCCACGAGTATAAATTTCCCTTAATAGGTGATACTTCAAACAGGTTTATGTAATGCATAGTTCCATTAATGAAAGATGACATATACAAAGTTAAAATAAAGATAATCTATTTTCCTAGATTACACCAGTAACCACACTTTAGAGGTACTTCACTGACTGTAAAGCACCACAGCTATCCTGTGTTTGTGAAATATATAATTGCAAATCTTACTTTCCTTTTGATTAAGTCTGTTTATCACGTGCTTCTGATATATGCAAATATCATAAAGGTTCCACATTGGGCACAATTGCTAATTGTAGTGCAAATATACACAGTCTGAAAAGTGAATTGTTTTCTCCTTGCTTATCTCAAACTTATACACTTAATACCGAAAACAAAATCTGCAATGAATCATTGCAATCAAGCAGAGTTTTCAAGCATAATTTAAAAAGTGAATAGCTTCAAAAAATACTCCATGACAATTACAATGGTAAATAGGTAAAACATTGATTAATTTAGTTGAAAATTTGTTTATCACTATAAATAAATATTTCAAGTTAAGGAGCCATCTCAGTATTTACTTATTTATTACAACAGAGGAGAAAGCTCCTCAGCCCATTTAATCCATACTGGTTCCCAGCAGAACAATTTCATTAGTCACATTCTCCTTATTTCCCTGCAACCTAGCAACTTATTTCACCTCACATGCCCTTAGGTTCTTCAGCTACTGCCCTACACCAGGAGTAATTTACAGTAGCTAATTAACCCACAAACATCTTTGGGATGTGATTGGAAACTTGAGAACACAAGGGAAACCCACATGATCATGGGGGGTGGCTGGGGGGGGGGATTGAGGAGGGAGTGCAAACTCCACACAGACAGCAGCACCCATGGTCAGGACTAAACCCAGCTCACTGCAACTGTGAGGTAGTAGCACAAACTGTAGCATTAATCCAAACATGAATTAGAAAATAAACAAATTATTTTCTAGTGTGATTGATGGTCGGTTGCTTAGAAAACATTAAAATATTGTCCAAAACATTTCAAAATAAACTAGTTGGTCTCCATGCAGCCAGAAGAGTCAATTTAAATGTGTGGAGTTTACCCTAGGTTGTGCTCTAGCACCCTCTGGTGTTCATTTACAGCTTTTCCACTGGAGAAAGATGTACACACAGTGAGATAGAAACTTGATCAAAAAAGATTCAGAACTTTTCTTGTAGCTGCTGTGGTATTGAACTTCCACCACACTGGCATTAGAGTAAACTCCGTGCTAAAAGTAGAGCAAAATAAATTTGCTTTCAATATCTAAATATAAAAAAGGACCCTCAAGCAGTTCCACCATTTGATGTTCATGGCTGGTCTGACTGCAGTTTAAACTCTGCATTCCCATCCACCCACAGTGACTTTTCACCCCCTCAGTTATCACTTCTCTGACTCTGCCTTAAAAATATTCAAAGACTGCTTCCACTTCAATTTGAGGAAGAGAGTTCCAAAGACTCATTATCCTCTGAGAGAAAAACTGACTTGCAATGCCTTCATATTAGCCTTCATCATGCATTAGAACACTGAGAACTCAGCAGTCTTTCACCATTTAGATAATATGTTTCTATTTTTCATTCTTCCTGTCAAAATAGATAATTTCACATTTTCCCACATTATTTGCCAAATCTTTTCCCATTTATTTAATGTATCTATATCTCAGTGCAGCCTCCTTATGTTCCTTTCACAACCTACTTTACTATTTGCCTTTGTGTCATCAGCAAATGTAGTAAGTGTACCTTAATACTTCCCTTCAAGTCATTATTTTAAATCGTAAAAAGTGGCCCTAGCACCAACTCCAGTGGTACATCATTCATTGCATCTTGCCATCCAGAAAAATACACGTTTATGCCCACTGTCTGGTTTGGATATTAAGCTGGCTAGAATATATGGGTGGGGTTCAGAGTTTCCTCTGGGGTTCTAACTCTACAATGTATTCCTCATCTGGAAATCAGCTCGATTCCAGTCAGGAGAGGAGGCGGCCTGACCAAGTTGGAGACTGGTCTTATTGACCTTGGGGAAGGAGGAAGGGAGTGGAAGGATGCTAACCACCATTCCAGGCATTTTTTTGTTGGGGTAGAAGGGTCTTGTAGTGAGGAGGACTTCTGGTGTCTGGAGAGAAATATTGCTGCTACTCTTGGATTGCAAGAATTGATACTAATACATTTACTTTCTATTCTATTGGCAGGCACGGTAGTGCAGCAGTTAGTGTAATGCTTTACCGTGCCAGCGATCCAGGTTCAATTCTGGCTGCTGTCTGTAAGGAGTTTGTACATTCCCCCTGTGTCTGTGTGGGTTTCCGCTGGATGCTCCAGTTTTCTCCCACATTCCAAAGACATACGGGTTAGGAAGTTGTGGGCATGCTATGTTGGCACTGGAAGCATGGTGACACTTGCAGACTGCCCGCAGAACACTCTACGCAAAAGATGCATTTCACTGTGTTTTTCAATGTACACATGACTAATAAAGATACCTTATATCTTAAGCTTCTTTTCACTTCTTTCCAACTGCTGTGTTTCCTGAACGTAGCAAACACAAAGGGCACTATAAACAGGTTAGGTCAATCGGTCTCCTAATAGTTAAATTGCCAACCCATCTTTTGGGCACATTCATTACCTGCCCCTTATGCATCCTCTATTAAGCCCAAAAGTGAGCAGACTGGAAGTGGATTCAAGGTTAAAATTTGTTTATAATTCTAACCCCTGACCCAACTCCAATTTGCTCCATCTCTCCAAATACAGTATCTTCTAGAAATCTTAGCACATTCTTAAATGCACAATCAAACATTCTCTGCCAATTCATATTGATACATATTTGTGGAACAGATATGTTTGCAGTGATTGTGATTACATGGATTAACATGCTAAGAAATTATCCCTGATCAATAGCACAATAAAGTATAATATTGTAGAGGCTTCCTCCAAAGTCTGATTCATTGAACATAATGGACTACAATTTCAAAAGCAGAGGAAAATATCAAATACTACTATACACTGACAGTGGAATGTAAAGGACAGAAACAGGCTAAACAATCTGTCATGCTGGTATTTATGCTCCACGAAAACCTCACCCCTCTGCTCTCTTCTCACTTGTCCCAACCACCTGTATTGTGCTATTCATTTCTACTTCATGTATTCACAAAATTTGCTGTGCAACTATATCTTGACCTAAATCGTTTTCTGAATTTTATATCCTACTCTCTGAGAATATTATACATTTGATATTACACCACCGTCAAATTTTATTCCATTTCTGACCTGAGAGATCCAAGCAATTTTGCATTTCACTATATGTATTGCCATAAATTGTCTTATATGTTCATAAGAATGATATTAAGATTGCCAGCAGATACTGTATTTGAATAATTCAACACGATGGAAACATGGGCCAGGCTGAGTAGTTCCTGCTTTTATTTCAGATTTCCAGGAGTTTGCTTTCTTGGCATATGTTAGATTGCTCGATTTTAAAAAAAAGATTGCACAAGAGAATATATCCTGATGTTCTGCTTAAGTGCCTGCTCACCTAGATGTGTGATAGATGATCCCTGGGTGGTGCTTTTAGTGCATCTGGCAATAATTACAGCTACAGATTTACTAAAGTTTAAACCCCCACTGTTTATTAAATTCTTCCCTGTGAAAACATGTTATGTAGATCCAAATTAAAAAAAAGATCCTTTGCTATAACTTAATGCCATTTCTACTTAAAGGATTTCATGCTTTTTAAACTCTCTTGTGGTCTGAATTTTCAGGGCCTTTGCCAGAGGGCAATATACTAAAGCTCTTGCCATGTGGTGCATGACCTAAGACCCTATTATAGCTGTGGATGTGGTAATGAACCCTTGAGCTTATTGCTAAGTGCCCTGAACAGTCTTCAACCAGGAAGTTGATCAAATCAATGGACGTATGTAGTCATTTTTGGTCCAAAAAGTCTGTTGTGTGCACCATTCAAACATCAACCATGCATGTCCTTAAAGAATCCCAGTGATACATTCCTCTTCATTTTCTTGTACTGAGAGGAGCACAAGTAAGACTTCTGTAAAGTAACTAATGTAATTAACTTTTAAAATTATACACCTCTGTATAATCTGATTTTTTTTTTATTTGCCATCTTTACTTACAAAAGTACAATCTCAGACTATGAGTAGAATCTGCCCATGTGTACTTGTAAGGATATGGTTCATGTTCATACATTCTGCCTGTCGACCTGGCTTTATAGGGCTAAAACATGTGCAACCACTTTTCCCTTTCATTGTTAGGCCTGGTCAATGATCGAAAAAGAACACTGATTCCCTACAGATGCTGTAGATACAGTATGAAATTACACACAATTGCTGGTTCAAGAGGCCTGCTTCTTCTAACTACCTTAGTACTGGTCTGAACCAGGAGTGGTGAATCTATATTGCTATAAAATCTATCAATCATTTTGAAATTGTAAATTACACCACATTGATCAAAGGAGGTCACAACCGGGCTGATGGATGTGGGAGTGCTTTAAGTATAAAGGCATGAGGCTAGGGTTTTTGTAAATTGTGGTGTTTTCTTTTCAGTACAATTTTTCAAGAAGTACTTTGGCCAAACAGTACAAATGATTAAGGTATTTCAAGCATAAATTACATTCCCTGCAATTCAATCAAGCATTTTTTTGGTAATGGTTTAAAAATTACTGTACTAAGCCACCCCACAAGAAAGGCTAAACTGCCAAATTACATGGATTATTTTCAATGTGATTTAGTTATTTTGATTTTGAATGATTTATATGGTACCTGTAGACACAGTCAAACTCTTTACAATTTTAGATGACTTATTTATACAGCAGTTTTATTGCATATATTTTCTTTTCATCTAAATATATGGGAAACGACTTATCTATTTCATTTTGGATATTTAGTTGAACTATAATCAAAGCAAAAACTGCTTTTCTTTCTCCATTTTCAGCTTGGATTGAGAAATGCTTCACTCTTGAATGAGTTATTTGAATTATAGTGGAAGGTCGCTGTTCTATATATCATGATGATTCAAATATCAAAATTAGCTAATGGCTATGCTTTTCAAAACAGTTATGTAGATTGCATGTAGATGTGGCGGGTTAATGCTGCTTTTGTAACTTCAGTTTTCTAAGTGACATTTTCTGACTGGCTTTGGGTATTAATAGGAATATAGTGCAGCTCTTTGACAGGACACCCCATTCCTGTTGCTTAGAATTATTTATGACTATAACATTTCAATCAAAGAGAATGAAAAAGTGAGAACCATCTCTTAATCCTTTACTTATCAACAGGGAAGTAATTTAATTGGAGAAAACGTGTGTTAGCCCATTGCCTGCAGTGAGGAAAGGTAGGAGACAGCATTTAGAAGAAAACTTGTCACACACAACACAGGATGGAGGCTATGCAGGGGACTGGAAAACAAAGATACACTTAGTTCACCAGCAAATTCTCTACTATCACTGTATGTATCAAGAGAACAATAACACATAATTGATAGAAAGAGGTTTTCTTCATTTATATTGCTGTGAAAATATTTGACTTCTCTTCAGTTATCTGGAACAGCAGAATAGAGTACCTATGTTTCAGTTACACCATGTAAGAGGTCCAGGACAGGGTGTTAAAATATTGGATGATCTGTCCTGGGCCCAGCACATAGATGCAATCACAAGGAAAGAACACCAGCGTCTTTAGTCTCTTAGGAGGTTAAGGACATTTGGCATGTAACTGAACACTCTAACAAACTCCTGCAGAGGTGCTGTTGAAACTATCCTGAATGGTTGCATCATGGTCTGGTATGGCAATTCGAATGCACAGGAATGTAAAAATCTGCAGAGTAGTGGATTCAGCTCAATACATCATGGGCACATTCTTCCCCACAGTCAAAAGTATCTACATAAGGTGATGCCTCAAGAAGGCAACATTTATCATCAAAGATCCCCACCATCTGGGCCATGCCATTGGGCAGGAGGTACAGAAGCCTGAAGTCCCACACCACCCTGTTCCAGAACCGCTACTTCCCTTCATTCATTTGATTCTTGAGCCAACCTGTGCAACCCTAATCACTACCTCAGTATAGGAATACTATGACCACTTTGCACTACAGTGGACTTTTTATTGTTCTAATTGTGTTTGTTCTTGTATAATTTTGTATAATTTATGTTTAATTTATGTTTTCTTGTGAACATTGTTTCTCTAATGCTATGTGCCTGTGATGCTGCTGCAAGTAAATTTTTCATTGCACCTGTGCATACATGTACTTATGCATATTATGACAAACTTTTCTTTTCGAGGACATTCCAGGAGCAGATCTTCCAAATGAGAAGTCGCATGAGTTCCTTGCTTCTTTCATGTCTTGCTTTATTTTGCTGTTTTTCTAACTTCCTAAAGTAAATATAAAATATATAGTCAGACAATGTATTAAGTTATGGAATTATATATTCAGAAGTTCAAAATTTTAGGATTTCTTTGAAATAAGAACATCCATTGTAAATGCTTCCATGTATTGTAATTAGAGAACAAGTTATAGTTTTATTTAATAGTATTCAGTAGTACTTTGGAGTGTAAATCGGATCAATGTGGGTTTATAGTGTACCTTTCAGGTCTGGGACCTTTCATCAGAACTGGTCTGGACTTAAAAGGTTAACTGTTAATCTTCCCACAGCTGCTGCCTGTCCTGCAGTGTTTCCACATTTTCTGCTTTTATTTTAGTTTTCCAATATCTACTCTACTTTTTTTTGTATTATCACTTGGATTTGTATTCCTCTGTGTTATTGTTTTTATTTTATCTGAGTCAAGAGCAGTTAAAGGTTTGCATGATTTGTATACTTTTATGTTTCTTTTGAGGATTTACCTAAATTGAGCATTTAAGATCCTAATGAAGCTACTATATTAGGTCTTATCAATGATTGTTAAATTCACTGAACACATTAATTTTCCATTAAATTAATCGTCAACATGATTTGGAATTTCTTAATGCTGAAATAAAACCTTTCCCATCTGCCCAAACCATCAGATTAATGTATCATTATATAACACATGTTACCAATTTTGTTTTCTTTTTCAAAAAGAACTGGTGACAGTAAAATTAAGGATATCTGGTTGCGGTTACTTAAGCAGCAACATGTTTAGATTTTCACACCCATTTGTCACTTATCACTGCAATCACTTATGTTTTAGATAGTCAAAAATCACAGATCATTCACTGAAAAGGTTTGTTTGAAGATATAATCAATTGAAAACAATTTAGTCAAAGACTTCATGCAATTGAGTCAGGTGAAGAATTCCAGGGATAAATAGCTATGGAGTTAATATTGTCAAGTTAATCTTGCAATTCCCTTCCAAATAGTCACCTGGAAATGCTGCATGATTTTTATTTCTGCTCTTCAACCATAACTTAACCTGAAGTTTGGGAAAATCTTTTCCCATCATGCTCATCTCAAGGCAAATTGTAGTTAACATTAAATGTTATAAACAATCCTTTATATCCTTTTTATCTTATTACAATATATTACAATCAAAGTCATTAATTGGATTTTAAGCAATCCTATTTATATTGCTCACACAACTTTGTAAGAGTGCTGGATATCCTAAAGTATAGTTTGTCCCCAAAGTGTGTCTGAAAATGCGGTCTGAGGTTCCCACCTACTTCAAAAGGGCATCAAACATACTAGTGCCCAAGAAGAGAAGGGTGAGCTGCCTCAATGACTATTGCCCTCATATCTGCTGTGATGGTGCTATGAAAGGTTGGTCATGGCTAGAATTAACTCCTGCTTGAGCAAGGACCTGGACCCACTACAATTTGCCTACCACCACAACAGGTCTCCAGCGGACACAATCCCACTGGTTCTGCACTCAGCTCTGGAGCACCTAGTCGACAGCAAAACATACATCAGGCTGCTGTTTATCGATTACAGCCTAGCATTCAACACCATCAACCCCTTGGTACTAATCAACAAGCTTCAGACCCTGGGCCTCTGTACCTATCTCTGCAACAGGATCCTTGACTTCCTCTTCGGGAGACCACAGTGAGTGCGGAACGGTAATAACATCTCCTCTCCACTAACAATCAACACAGGTGCACCTCATGGATGTGTACTTAGCCCACTGCTCCACTCTCCTTACACTCATGACTGTGTGGCTAGGCACATCTCAAACACTATCTATAAGTTCACTGATGACACGACTGTTGTTGGCAGGATCTCAGATGGTGATGAGGAGGCATTCAGGAGTGAGATAGATTGGCTGGTGAATGGTGTCCCAACAACAACCTTGCACTCAACATCAGCAAGACCAAGGAATTTATTATGGACTTCAGGAAGGGGAAATTGGGAGAACACACACCAGTCCTCATTGAGGGGTCAGTGGTGGAAAGGGTGAGCAACTTCAAGTTCCTGAGTATCAACATCTCAGAGGATCTATCTTGGACCCAACACATTGATGTAATCATGAAAAGGCATGCCAGCAGCTCTACTTCATTAGGGGTATGAGGAGATTTGATCTGTCACCAAAAAGTCTTGCAAATATCTATAGATGTACAGTGGAGAGCATTCTGACTGGTTGCATCACTGCCTGGTATGGAGGATCTGATGCACAGGATCGTAAGAGGCTGCAGAGGGTTGTAGACTCAGTCAGCTCCATCACGGGCACAACCCTCCCCACCATCGAGGACATTTTCAAGAGGCAGTGCCTCAAGAAGGCGGCATCCGTCACTAAGGACCCTCACCATCTAGGACATGGTCTCTTTGCATTACTACCACTGGGGAGGAGGTAGAGGAGCCTGAAGATCCACACCCAACATTTCAGGAACAGCTTCTTCCCTTCTACCATCAGATTTCTTAACAGTCCATGAACACTACCTCATTTTTCCTCGTGTGCACTATTTATTAATTTTGTAACATAATTTTTATGCCTTGCACTATACTGCTGCCGCAAAACAAGTTTTACGACATATGTCAATGATAATAAACCTGATTCTGATTATGAACTTGTGCTAAGTATTTAAACTTTGCACTAAAATTGGTTTGCAAATAATCACAAATATAAATTGATAAATAAAAAGCATGAACAGGCAAAGTAATAAAGCATAACTGATTTTTTCCCACTTTTTATTAATAAATATTCAGACCGGTTACCTTGTGCAGTTTTGTTAAACTCATCATAAACACCAACAAAATATATAGATAGTACTAATAATGTAGATTGAGGTTTAATGGCAATACTCTCACTAGCATTATGAAATAAAGAATACCACTGAGGCATTTAGATTTTAGGACAAATGTCCAAAAGCTTGGTCAAAAGAAGATGCTTTAAGAAGCATCCCAAAGGTGCTAAGAATTAGAGTGATGGACTGGATGGCTGCCAAGTTAGTGAAAAAGAAATCCATGACTTCCTTCTTTGTGTATTGGAGATAAGGATGGAGAAGGGACTGGTTTAAAACGATTAATTGCATGAGAGAAAAGCTAGAGGTTTCTGCTCTGTTAAAAAAGGACGTTTTT
>JARFYF010000052.1:99113256-99126936 GCA_030265395.1 Rhina ancylostomus
ATTCCATAAGCGATGACTCATGTTATGGTTTATAATTTTAATTTTAGCTCTTTGATTTCTTGGGTTCTTTCTCTTGGGCCAACTTTCAAGTAGCCAACACATCCTGTCTGAATGTGATCACTTTTCAACACTCCTAGGGCTGAGTTTAGCAATCCTACCTTCTCCCAAAGTCGTCCTGATCAAGATCACCAATAAATTGCGGTTAGGGTAGACTTAACTATAAGCAAGTACTAGAGTTGCCAGCTGTAGTTGGTTCCACCCTGTCAGCTTGCTACCTTCACATAATACTTAGAGTTGGGGGTCGGGGGTGGCCTGGTTGATACCCAAGATTTCTGAGGGGTGATGCCTGAGCTATTTTTCCCCACAGTGAGTGGAGGAAGGAAGTGATGATTGCAGGATGTGGGATATCAGGACAATGTCATGCTTCTCCAGATTCCATGACAACCTTTAAGCCACAGATCAGTCATCCCAAACCTACCATTCTTGGTGTAGGTATCAGTGGTGTCTTGAGGGACCTCTGGTCAAGCTACATAATGCTTATGGACTAGGTCCCCTCCGTGTCCTAGGGCCATGAACGATAATAAAGGGGTAGGTGAGAAGTGGTAGAGGTGAGTACAATAATGACATTTAAAAGACGTTTGGACAGGTACATGGATAGGAAAGGTTTAGAGGGATACGGGCCAAAAGTGGGCAAATGGGACGAGCTCAGGAAGGCACCTTGGTTGGCATGGACAAGTTGGGCCAAAGGGCCTGTTTCTGCGCTGTATAGCTCTATGATTCTAGGACTGTCAAGTAAAAGATTCCAAGGCACTACTTGAAAATAGGGAATTATCACCAGTGTCCTGGTCAGCGTCGATCCCTCATTCAATGTTCCTGTAGAGTCATCTGACCATTATCGGATTTCTGCCCTGGTTCCTACATTACAGCCGTGAACTCGCCTCGTGAATTTGCCTCATGAAGCCTGTCAATGAGTGCAAATGCTTGAGAGTGTTCTGAAAGGGATGTGAAAGGTGTCTCATAAATGCGAGTCTTTCGTTTTTGCTGGTGGGAAAGTGTGAGTGCTCTACACCCTGGCTGCACAGTCAGAGAGATGCTGAGCTGGAGATCAGGTTTAGAGTTCTAATCCTGTTATATCCTGACACAAGAAAAAAGGTATTTAAAAAATATCAATACTACTGTGTAAGTTTATTTATCAGATCGCAAAGGCCAAAACAAATAAGATAAGATATCTTTATTAGTCACATGCACATTGAAACACACAATGAAATACATCTTTAGCATGGAGTGGTCTGGGGCAGTCCGCAAGTGTCACCATGCTTCCGGCACCAACATAACATGCCCACAAATCCTAACCAGTAAGTCATGTAATTAGATTGTTACTGTGCTGTGAATTAACGCACACCCCCCCTCAACACAGCACCTCCTCCCTACACCAGGTCTTCTCTTCTTTACAGTCTGCCCCACCTTACACACGGTCGTCCTCCCTACATGGGCTCCTCACCCAACACAAGCTCCTCCTTACACAGGCTCCTCCTTCCTGTACATTTCTCCTCCCTGTGCCACCCCTCTGCTCCTCCTCCTTACACTGCCCCTCCTCCCCACACAAGGTCCGCCTGCCTACACAGCCTCCTCCCTACACAAGCTCCTCCCCACTACACAGGCTGCTGCAGTGTTACACTGTCCTCTCTGTACAAACAAAGCCCTTTTCAGATCTTGCGATGGATCTGAGGACATACACTCAGCTTTAAACATAATACAGGGTAGCAATTGCTGGTAATCTTCAATAAAACCAGAAAAGGCTTGAAACGCACACAGCTGTAAACAGAAAAGACAGATTTAATGTTTTGGTTATAGCTCTGGGAAGCTGGAAGATAAGTGAACTCTTTTATAGGACTGAACAACGTGAGAGGGTGAAGGAGTGCATTAGATACAAGTGTTTCATAGTCTTTTTGTTTTTTAGTGCCTTTTCATTGCCTCACTGAGATGGCTGTTATATATCATCCATCAAGTTTCAGTTTTACAACATACTGCACCTGTCGGCTGGTCACTGAGATTCCTTGTCAGCATTTTATTTACAGACAGAAAAAGCAGCACATAATACAAATTTAAAAAGGACACAGAAAACCCTGGAAATACATAGCAGTCGGTTAGGGAGAAAGCCAGTTAGCCTTTAGGGCATGGAGCTTTCAGATTGAATGAAAAGGTGGTGTGAATTACGTAGGGATTACTGGGGGAGGACAGTTCCAGCTCCATCGGGTGCATCTTGCGCTGTGCAGGTATGAAATGGGCATAGGTTGGTCTGTAGCAGACCAGAGTACCAAAGGTGCAACAGCACCATTTCAATCCTAATCATCCTGTCATGGCTACCAAATGATTATCACTTTTTAAAATCATTTTCTGTTGTTGGTGGTCCAATTTTACATGTTTTTCCCACCCCCCCACTTACTCTTTGGCCCACAACAGCTTCCATTGCCTTCTGTATCATCAGCTGCTGGTAAACCAACACCCCCAACAATGACCTCCCATCTCTCTCTCTCTCTCTCTCTCTCTCTCTCTCTCCCCCTCTCTCTCTGTCTGTCTCTCTCTCTCTCTCTAACTGGCGCCACTGTTGTACACTAACACCATTTACTGTCTTTACTAAACTTTAAGAGAACAATTTTGTTTGTCCCACGCACTCTCTCTTTCGCTCTCTCTCTCTCCCACTCTCTCTTCCACTCCCTCTCCTTTCTCTATCTCTCTCTCGCTCTCTCTCCCCTTCCTTTTCTCTCAGCCCTGTTTAGTATTTTTTCCCCAGATAACCGAGAGTAATTTCACTGATGCTCTGGTACGTCTCAATTACTTAATGAGTATTGCAGTTCCGCCAGAAATATTCTCCGCCTACAGATCCTCCCCCACACGAACTTCCCAAGTGATTGTTTTCCTCAACAGCTGTGTGCAGGCTCAGCTCTGTCTGATTTCCTCAAAAATCTTAATGCACAACAGTGCTTGCAGAAGTGATTGCCTCTCAGCGGTTTGTGTTTAATAAAGGTTTGCAGGCCCTCGCCTGATGGATCTCTCAGGCTTCTTCTGTGTGTAATGTCAGGCTGGTGCTGCAGACAAAGCTCTGCGTGATATCTGGGTGATTTGTAGCATACCTGCCCGAGAGTGGGCAGAGGTTCATAGTCTGTGTCATGTCTCGGCGAGTCGGAAGCAGATTACATCAATGATACACCTTAGGGGGACTTGCGAGTTATCTGCCAGCTAAAGACTTCACTTGTGAGGCTAATAATGTGACGTAGGTACCTACAGCCTACACAATCAGCTACATATCTTATAAAGCCTGAGGATATCACAGTGAGTCGATAAATGTGCATTAGAGGCATACTTTGCATTGGTCCCAGTGCCCGTGAAGTCACAATTTCTTCCGGTGACTGAGTTACCTTCCCATCACTGATTCATCAGCATCTCTGAAAGATCCATGTGGTTACGTCTGAGATTAATCCTTGAAATGTTAAGATTGCTTTGTTTGTTATACCTCAACCATGTCTGCAATTGGTACTTCACAACCGTGAGATCCAGGGTCAGTACTTTATTCAAAAATATCCACCACAATCGAGGTCGGTTCATCAACCACCGCTACCAAGTCTGGTGATTTTCTCACTGTCATTAGTTAGAGTTTGCTGTGCTCAAATTAGTTGCTGTGTTTCTCACATTGTAGAAGTAATTACATTTTGGAGTGTATTTTATTGGTTTCTAAAGTGCTTCAGGATTTCCTGAGATCTAAATGGAGATATGCCATGGTTCATTGGCATTATTGCTTCCACGCAATCGCTTCAAATGGGATAATTACAGAGGGGAAGTAGCAAGGGCCTGATGGGTCCATTGCCTTTACTGTTACTGGCCCCGCACAATCTTGTAGGAGGTCTGGCTGCTACTTTGTTGGCCATGAGATCTTCACCTTCACTTTTTCAGCCGAGTAAAGGCCACAGTCAGCCTGAAAACCACCTCAATCTTATCCAAGTATTTTTGTTCCACTCCCTCATTTTAACACTTCCCTTCAATCCACCTTAACGTTCACCGTTAATTGCATTTTATCCACTTACATAATTGGTGCTACCTGCACCTGTCCAAATTTGTTATATTAAAAAGTCAGCCACATGAAACTTGATGTAGCAAACATGTTTCACAGCATGTCAACTTAACTAGTCCAGTGACAAGTACACTTGCATTGGTCAATTGAATCTTATATATCATGATATCTCCCCCTAAAGTTACAAAAGTAGAAGTTACAAAAATAACCAGTCCAGATGAAGGGTCTCAACCTAAAGTATCGACTATCTGTTTATTGGTATTCGTTTATTATTGTTAGATGTACATCAAAATACGCATTGACAGAAAGTGCTGGAGGAACTCAGCAGGTCAGGCAGCATCCATGGAGGGAAATAAACACTTCACGTTTCGGGCCGAGATCCTTCATCATGACTGTGCTTTGCTCCAGGTTCCAGCATCTGCAGAATTTCTTGTGTCTCCGAAACACACAGTGAAATGCATCTTTTGCGTAGAGTGTTCTGGGAGCAGCTCGCAAGTGTCACCACGCTTCCGGCGCCAACATAGCATGCCCACAACTTCCTAACTTGTATGTCTTTGGAATGTGGGAGGAAACCAGAGCACCCGAAGGATACTCACGGAGACATGCGGAGAATGTACAACCTCTGTACAGACAGCGGCCAGAATTGAACCCAGATCGCTGGCACTGTAAAGCATTATGCTAACCGCTACGCTACCGTGCTGCCTTGGGAATCTGTATACAATTCCCACTAATGTTTTCTGCCCGTTGCTAATTCTTAGCTCTACCCAGAAATATTCCACATCATCCAAGCTAATATCCTTGCTTTTATTGTATTAATTTCCTCTTCAACCAGTGACACTGCTCCACTTCTTTTCCTTTTTTTATTGTCCTTCCTAAATATTGAATATACTTGAGTGTTCGGCTCCCATCTTTAGTCCTCTTACAGCCTTAACCACACAATCCCAAATATGTCATGTCCATTTGCATGATAAATTCATCCATCTTATTGCAAATGCTCCACACATTGATATATGAAACCTTTAATTTTGCCTTTCATTATTCTTAAATCCCTAAGCATGATTTTGCACTGTGGCCCTGTTTGTTTTGCCCATGATTTCCCTGTCTTTCATCTTTGCTTTTCCACTTCCTGTCTTTTGCTTCTATCCCAGTATCCCCTTCTTCTGTCTTCCCGCAGAGGTTCCCCTGCTTGTCCATTTTAGTTTAAGTCCCCCCAACAGCATTAACAAAGACTTCTTTGAGGACATCTGTCTCATTCCTGCCCAGGGTCACCCCATTCAGCTTGTACTGGTCCCACCTCCCCAATGTCCAGGAATTTGAATCCCTCTCTGCTATTCCTCTTGCCATGTACTTATTTGATTTATCCTTCGATTTCTACTCTGACCAGCATGTGGTGCTGGCAGCAATCCGAAGATTACTGCCTTTGAAGTTCTTCTGTTTATTTACTTGTAACTCCCTACACTTTAGCTTGTAGGATGTTATCTGTTATATTTATCCATATTTTTGGTACTGATTTGCATCACAATTTAAAAGACACTTGGACAGGTACATGGATAGGAAAGGTCCAGAAGGATATGGGCCAAACACGGGCAAATGGGACTAGCTTAGATGGGCATTTTGGTCAGTGTGGACCAGTTGGGCTGAAAAGCCTGTTTCTGTGCTACATTGCTTGATGACTGTCTGACTCTTAACTAGCTCTTCACCCTCCCCCTCCAGAATGCTCTACAGCCACTCCAAGGCAGCCTTTTGATCCTACCATCAGGGAGGCAACATACCAACCTGGAGTCATGTTGATAGTCACAGAAACAATTGTCTGGTTGCCCTTATAATTAAATCCTTTATCACTTCAGCAACCCTCATGTGCTCTTTTGTCCTCATCCCACTCTCTTCCTTCCCTTCATGAGAAGCAGATTCACTTGTGATGCCATGAACCTGGTTGCTGCTGTCTTCCCCTGGAAAGTCATCTCCCCCAATATCCAAAACAGTATATCTTTAGGAGAGGGGGATGACAACAGGGAGTTCCTACACTACAAAGCTTCTTCCACTGTGCCTGGCAGTCACCTTTTCCCTTCCTGCCTGTACACTCATTACCTGTGGTGTCACTACATCCTTAAATGTGCTATTCATGAACATTTTAGCAGCATGTATACTCCACAATGAATCTATCCATAGTTTTCTAGCTCCATAATGCATTTAACCAATAGGTGTAAATGATATATTTCCTGTACATGTAGTGGAAGTGTCCCTAATTTCCCAGATAGCAACAGGAGGAGTACAGTATGGGAGTGAGCTCTCCTGCCATGATTTGCCCTTTAATTACTTTAAATTAAACTAAATTAAAGCCCACTAATTACACTTAGGGCTTATTTTACTCTAATTAGTCCCCACACCATCATTGGACATTTTTAACTCTCCACGCCATTTTTCTCACTGTGATTAAACTCTCTCAGCCTCTGTTCCAGCTGTTTTTAAACTTAACAAGTCTCTGTTCCCTCTCCTCCTAAACTCCCTGACCCTCTTTTCCTACTGCTTCCAAATCTCCAATCTTATTTCTGCCTGTTTTAAACTCTCTGTTTCTGCCTCCACCCTTTTTAATTCTCCTGGTTTATGTTCCCACTATTTTCAAACTCCTCTGTAGCTCCCTAGAATCTGCTTTCAGGCCCTCATTGCTCTTTCTACCTTTGATGATGGTATCAAACTGAACTATAACATCATTGGAGACACGAGAGACTACAGATGCCAGAATATGGAGCAGCGAACAATCTGGGGGTACTCAGTGGGTCAAGCAGCATCTGTGGGAGTAAAGGAATTGTTGGCACAAGGAGGCAACGATTCATTCTGGAGTCACACCTAGAGCCACGGAAATATTGATCTAACCTCCTAACTACTGAAAGCCTTATCCAATTGCTCTCTCATTCCTCTTCCTCCATTCCTGTGCAGCTGAACCACGTATGATGTCACACTTCTAGTTCTGGCTGCGCTCCCCGAGGAACCATCACCCTCACCTGTATCCAAATGGGATAATCTTTTAGGGAGTGAGATAGACTAAGAAGACACCTGGACTACCTGCCCTGATGCTCCTGGTATGCCTAGTGGTCATCCATTCTATCTCTCTCTGCACAGTTCTCAAACTTCAATCTGACCATCTCCCAAATGTACTATCCACAAAATTCTCAGTCTTGCAGATCTTCCACAGTGACTCCAGCTGCTGTTCCTGCTCTGAAAGCCAGAGTTCAAATTGTTGCAGCTTGAGATGCTTCCTACATGTGCAGTTGTCTAAGTTACTGGAAGTGTTTACAATTTATCATGTGGGTTACTGGAAGTGTTTACAATTTATCATGTGGCACAGGATGTACATTCTACTTGGCAAAGCTTCTCTGCTGTGCCTCATCTTTATTAATAACGTATTAAGTAGAAATTTATTGGAAAAAGCTTTCTGGTTGCTCACCAGTCAGCTACCTGATTGCCAGTGTTACTTTTGAATCGATGCCAACATTGAGTTGCTCATAGGAACCTTGATCACTATCATTACTACCTCATCAAAACCCATACTCCAAGGTCCATGAACTCCTATGAGTGCTGTGCTCAAGTAACCATTTTTCTGATATTACCTATAGACACAAACATTCACACAACTTAAAATGGCTAAAAACTGTAATCAACAACTGCAGTTGTCCATTGTACTTGATGTATTATTGTATACCATGAACTCAGTTGCACCATCTCTGCTTTGGTTGTTTCTTGAGACCCTCCATCTTTGTGCCTCTGCATTCACCCTGTATTTTACCCTGTCTCCCATTCTTCTTCATGCGTTTTTCTGTTTTCTGGCTGTTCCTTTTGAAAGTAGAAAATCCTGCCTCCGACTTTCCCTTTCTGGATTGTCTCAAAAGCTTTCAATTCTGCAAGACTGTTTTCAGTCTGTCTTGCTGCACTCTCGCAACAACGTACTGGGCTGACATTAATAAATCTATACATACTGTTACATCCCTCTTTGAATCTTCAGAGATTTGGAATTGCCTCCACAGTCCAATGCAGTTTTCTCTTAAATCATCCAACTCAACCTGCACTCGATTCAAACAATCCAGTTATTCTATTAACGAGTCTTGGTGATGTTGGGCTCTTCCCCAGAACTCTCGCACTCATGTTCTCCATCAATATTCTCCATGCCACTTATTTAAAATGCTGCATGAGCTTGTATGAACAGAACATGGAAATGTTTTCTGTGAAATAAAGTTTACTTTTAAAAAGAAGATAAAAACAACCACATGAGGGAGCAGCAGACAACACCTCGGTTTGTGCCTTGTCTCCATCAAAGTGGAATTCAAACCTACGACCTTTTGAATGCTCCAATATGCCATGGCTGACATCTTTAGGATTCAACTTTTATCATTGGTAGTCAAGCATAATTAATGGAAATTTCAAGAGAGGGAGGTAGCAAGTTTGGACATATACATGTCTATATTTGATGTTATGTTTAGAGTTTCTCTAGATCACTACCAGTGATTCTGTCAAGACCAAAAGTTACTAAGAAATCTTACAGGTTCCAGTAGCTCCTAATGTGGTGACTTAACTATCAGTGGATTGTTTATAATATGTTTTTGAGAAACCTGAAAAAAAATAGAAAGGAAAATGCAGAGCCTGAAAATGATATTGTTCATAGTTCCTGGCAGTCACCCTTTAAATTTCTGATTCCAACACCTGTTTTATCTTCCAGATACAGGGTGTATTTGTGCAATTTGTGTTATCTAGCAAGTTGAATAATTTTGGAACAAAATTAAACCTGCATAATTATTTGCAGTAAACAGCTTTACAGTAAGCTGGGGTACTGCAACAATTGATCTGGCTCCTAATCTAATTTAGGTAAATAGACCTATAACTTGGATTAGATATAGATGGGACTGGACATGATGTGTGGATTTGATTTTGGTCAGGTCGAATGTATATTCTAATAAAACCATTGTATTTGGGTGAACCAAGCACTTCTGGGTTGTGCTGTGTTAGTCTGCTGCAGTATTTTATCCAATTTGGCATTGCAGTATGTGAATAGTATATTTGAGGTTGTATTTGAAATGATAGTTGGGTCAGGCATGGATAAGTAATTGGGCTCAAATTGGCCTTGGTTAGATTAGGTTTTATTTTTATACCTAGATTAATTAGCGGATAATTTTGAAGCCAGAGCCCTAACACGCTCAGTATTTCAGCACGGATAAGTTGCAGAAAATTTACTCTACACTGGCTGACTCTGTGTAATTTTAGTTAAACCCTAGCAATTAGCTGAAATATATTTAGAGATCATGAAACCATGGCTCTTCTGATTTATAGTTGTACTTTTTGGATTAGGATATATGTAATGTCAGCCAAAAGAAAGCAAGAGATACAGATCCTCCCCAGCTTACTAACACCTGACTTTTGTACAGCCCGCACACATGAACAGGAGTTTGGGAGACCCTGTGAACTCTTCAGGTTATGAACCATTACAGGAATGGAACCCTGCTGTAACCTTCCATAAACCTTGATGGCCTGTGGAGTGATATGCATTAATAATATGGCATAACTTTCTAACATTGCCTTCAAGCCAGGGGACCAATCTTGATTCAATGAAGAATACAGAGGTGCATGTCAGGAGCAGCACCAGGTTCCTTTACCAGGTTCCATCCTGGTAAAGATCAGGACAGATTATGTGAGCTGAATAACAGAAGAAGCATGTTATTGACAGAGTAGTCTTACATTAGCAGATTAGATTAGAGCTGTGCAGTCATGCCATACTGTATCAGGTCATGAAATATTCGTAACATTGTGGCTATGTTTTTGGACATGCAATGTAAGATCTGGACCATTGATGCAGAAACATGAGTTTGAATCTCATCATGGCAGATGGGAAGCTTAAATTCAAGTGATAAAGTTTAAAAAAAAAGCACACTAACTGTAAATATACTAGATCATTGTAGACACCAATCTGTTTGGCACGTGACCTCCAGGGAAGAAAATATATTGAGGTTGTATGTCTGGTCTGTGTGTGATTTCAGACCCAGCAATGTAGTTGATTCTTAATTGCATCCTCAGTTCAGGAACAATTCGAGATAAGAAATAATTACCAGTACTGACAGTGCGATTAATATACTATAAGCAAAGAAATTTTAAAAATTTAAACAACTAATAGGAGGAGTAGGCCTCATAAACATCCTCATCCCAAACAATGACAGTGCCAGTATGTGGATCTAACAGCTGAGACTGAAGTATTTGCATCAATTTCAGTCAGAAAAGCATATTGCATGATTCACCTTGACTTCCATCTCTGATCTTTACTGTTACGGAAGCCAGTCTTCAGTCAACTTGTACACTCCACATGATACCGAGAAGGAGCTGAGTGCACTGTATATGGAAATGTTCCTGAGAACATTCTGGACTTAGTCTTGTATTTCTGCTACACATGTAGCCTGGCCTTCTCTAATGTTTATGCTTGGTCTGATAACTACCAAGTAATATTGTACCAGGCAAAAACCCGCCAATGAAAGACAATCCAACTACTTGTCCTTTACTTGCATTATTGATGTCAAATCCTTGACTGAGAGCACACTGAGGATTTGTCAGTGGCCAGAAACTTAAGTGAACCACAAACATGAATACTGTGGTTGCAAGAGAGGTCTGGATATTCTGCAGAGAGTAACTCTCCTTCTGACTCCAAAGCTTTTTGATCGTCCTCAAGGCCCAATCAAGTGTGTAATGAAACCACGTGCTTGGATGGGTGGCTCATCAACAATGCCCAGGAAGCACTGTGCCTTAAAAGGCAAAGCAGTTGCTTGATCAGTATCCTGTCCAATTGTGGCACACCATCTGTGGTGTGAGGATACACTGCAGAGTCACCAAGGTTTTGTTGATTACAGTTTCCAAACTTATGCACACAGGAATTACTTTATTGTCAAAATCCTGAAATCCCTGACCTGAAAATGTGACACAACTATTTTCACTACACAGACAGGCAACTTACCACCATCCTGTTGGGCAATTGGGGATGGGGCATTAAATGTTTATCTTTTCAGCTATACTCAGGAATGCTTTGAAAGGAAAATGTCAAAAGCTAATTGACCAGTTCCTTGCTGAGTGCTAACAACTTCCTATGTGCCTGGTAGTAATTTAATGTTTGTGGTTATTAACCATCTTGGCTACATATCAAAGAATGGTGATTAATGACTCTTACTGTTATGCAATCATGATGCTGTAGATGTGATGTACCACCAACCATGAAAATACAAAATTTCATTTTCTGTTACAGTGATATTTTTATAGAAAATGCTGGAAATACTTAGCAGGTCAGGCTGCATCTGCGGGAAGAGAAACAGAGTTAACGTTTCAGGTCTCAGAACCCTTAGTCAGAACTTGAAAAGGAGCCAAAGGAAGTTCTACAGACTTCTTAAGACGTTGACTCTGTTTCTCTTCCCACAGGTACAGCCTGACCTGCTGAATATTTCCACTATTTTTTTGGTTTTGTTTTAAATATCCAGCATCCTCATTTTTTCTGATTTTAAACTTGATATTTTTAGTGTCTTTCAAACTGTGTAATAAGGTTTTGATCTAGCACTGTGTTTTTTTGTGTAACTCAAACACTCTGTATAGCTCCAATGCTATTATTTACTTCAAAATATTTGTCATTGTAGACTGACACACCTTAAAGCAGAGATGAGCACTATCAATCCTCCAGAAAGCAATACTAAGGAAAATATCTTGGATTTTCTGCTGCCGGATTTTCCCAAAGGCCCATTGGATTTATATCGGAAAAAAACTTCCTTTAATTGGAAGGAATTGGCTCTGTTTTGGGAAGGAGAAGAGATTATCAGAGTGAAGGTAAGAGGACACCAAATAAAAATTCTTGATCACCCTTCAATTATCATGGTGGAGGATCTGTAGACAGAAAACCTGCAGTCTTGACTAAGAAAAAAGATGCAGGGAGGGGGCATGAATTCTGCCCACCTCTGATTATATTTCAAATCGTAACATTGAATATTTTGGGCAGATGTTTATATCTCTATCTACTCACCCACCCAGTGCAGCAATGTATATTGGAATGATTCAAATTGGGGTGAAAGCTATAACTTATATATCTCTTTTCAATTCCCTTAACAGTAAAATATAAAATATTTACTGTTTCTGTCTCCTTTAACTTTTCCACGTGATTCACACAATTGAACATGCAGAGTCTGAGCTTGCATTAAAGATCATATGGCAATGTGAGTGGAATTCTGGAAGATATCCAGAAATTTCATAGCGTCCGAAATGTCTCCCACCTTCTAGAGCAAAATGACAAGTAGGCAGAAAATCTTTTATCCTGAAGTCAACATGGTGGCTAAGTTAGTGGACTAGTAATTGAAAGGTATCTGGAGAGGAGAGACCGAATTGCAACTGTGAATTTAAATAAATATGGAATAGAACGTTCTATGCATATCCAATTGTGTGAATCGTGGAATATTTAAAGGAGACAGAAACAGTAACTATTGTTAAGGGAATTTAAAGAATTATATAAATAATAGCTTTCACCCCAATTTGAATCATTTCAATATACATTGCTGCACTGGGTGGGTGAGTAGATAGAGATATAAGCATCTCTCTGAAATGCTCAATGCTACAATATGAGGTGTAATTGAAGGTGGGCAGAATTCATACCCCCTCCCTACATCTTCTCTCTCCATCAAGACTGCAGGTTTTCTGATTATTAAATGATAAGTGAAATGACCAGATTGTTGGTTGTATCTATAAATAAAACCTCTACTTCACCTCTACTTGTTCAGAGGGAAGAAATCTTACATGCTTGTCCATTTTGGCCTATATATGTGACGCCTCGCCATCCAAAATACAGCTGATTCCTGAATGCCATCTGAAAAACCTAGTGTATAAACTGAGACAAAAAATAATAAAACATTACAGCCCACGTGGCTTTAATAAAGGAGTGCTCAGTCCAATCAACCTTTCAAAGATTTCCTCATGTATATCTAAGAGCTTGTGGCAAAATAGTGAGAGTAACAATACCATAACCTCGCCATTGTCCCCAAGTCCTCCATCACTATTCATTGGCACTTGCTGAATACCACTGGCATGTGTACAGTGTTGATGGTATATTGGGAGGGAATGGCATCAGAAGTCTTGAATCTGGATTCCATGAAGTTTAAAGATAGCAGATTAAACATGGTTAAAGAAACTTGCTGATTGCTACCTATCACCTCTTCATATTGAACATCTTCCAAAAGAAGTACTAAAAGTGGTAAGGGTGTAGAACATACCCTAGATGGGTCAATGTTATCCATTACCAAGCTAACAAATCCTTTTTCAGCTGGCAAAATGTTGAAGTTATTGGCTATTAGACAGGGTCTGCAGAAGGTGACGATAGAACAAAAACTAAAAACTCTATTTAAACTTGCCCTTGCCCATATACCTGTCATAGCTGCACCTACCAAAAACAACACTGCCTTCATGTGACAACTTTCATGATGTTGATTATGCCTTCCATGTTGTATGATACCTCCACTATGTTGTGTGGATTGTTTCAATGATTTACCTGTCAAATACTGGGCATTTATAAGGCATTGCAGAGCTGGAATATATTCCACCACAACCTGTAACCT
>JARFYF010000052.1:99213415-99226053 GCA_030265395.1 Rhina ancylostomus
TATGCTCCTAACCTGATCTCAGTGAAGAAGGACTTGGCAGCACATTTTCACCTATAACATGCATGAACCTCACTTGTTGCGCTCAGTTGCTTAAAAATTCTGGTGCATCCAATTGGTAACTGAGAGTTTCTAGATGGCAAAGGTTAACAAGCCAGAGGTATAAAAAGTCACTTAATTAGAAATTCATTCAAAATCATGCCTCATTATAAGAGTTTGTTAGGTATAGCAGCCATTGTATACAGAATTTTTTTTTTCATCACTTTCTGGTGAGTGGTCCTTGAAGTTTTGGACTAACTCTGGTCAACAAAATACTCTTTTAATAATAAAATCAGTGTGTTTAGTTTTACATGTTTTTGAAAGAGACAGCAGCTACTGAATTTTTTGGCTATGTTGTTTAATTTTTCAATTCTATTCTACTTAATTTTAATTTACTTTTTCAGTTTAATAAAGATCAAAATGGAGCTAATATTATTTAAGTGCGTTTCAGGGCACGTACACAAGTTAATCACATAGAAATTGGTTTTCACCCATTTTTAATACACTAAACTGATATTATATTTAGCCATAATGGCTATTTGGGGACCAAGCAAAAATTGTTATTTTGGCGACATTTACCTTTATAATATTGTTATTGTGATTTTTCACCCTTATTTCTTGATTAAAACACTGCCTTAATGTTTCCTAATGGCTGTAGTATGTGCAGTTCACGTCATTTGTGCACTGAACTCTGGGAAGCAAGTCAAATACTTTAAGTATGTTTACCATGCCAGATGTTATGTAATATCTTGTAGACAATGGAAACAAGGGAAAACCAGAGAGGGGAAGTAGGGACATTGGTCACTTGTGGGTTTGGACGTGTGATGGTTTGACCTGATAGGCTGTCTTGCCACAAGTGCTGCTGTGAGGTATGGAAACATCAAGGGGCCAGTGATTGAAACACCTTGCACTGAAGTGAAATTTCTGGACTTGTTACGATCTCTGTCAGTGATGCCTGTGTACACAGTGCAGCGTAGAAAAGTGGTTGTGGTGGAACCCTTGGCAGGAACCCTTTAACTCACATTTGGAAGCTGACTTGCTGAAGTATTGCTGCTTCTTTTACTGCTGCTCATTATTGGTCCAATTTCTGTGAGGAAAGCGTACATGATTGTTGTGTATATTGATGACATCAACTGCGCAAGTAAGGCCAGATAAACAGCACCCACACTTGGACAAATAGTACCGTGCCACAAGTGCCCAATCCATTGTCATGATGAGCAGGATTTACACTTGATATGGGCACATAAATATTAAAACATTCATAAAATAGATTTTATATGTATGTTTTCTGCATAGAATCAAGCTTGCCACACCCTCCAGTTTCAAGGCATCTGTATTCTTTTTAAGATCTGGGCACCTATTGCAATGCCCGCATATGTTGCACATCCTTAATTGCCCCTTCAACAGAGTGAATTCCTAGGCCACTTTTAGAGGACATTTCAGAATCAACCATGAGTCTGGAGTCACATTATCGCCCAAACCAGAAAAGGACAGTAAATCTTCTTCCCTGAAGGGCGTTAGTGAACCAGCTGGGTTTTAATGACAATTTAGTAGTTCTGTCGTCATCATTACAAAAAATAATTGCATTTATTTTTAAATTCCAGTTTACTAACTGAATCAAATTCCACAGCTGTTATGTTGGGATATGAGCTTGATTCTCTAGACTAATAGTTGAGACCTCTGGGTTACTAATCCAGTAACAACCACTGCACCAACACCATGACCTACTTTTACTTATCTACTTTGTAGCATCAGTGATAAATACATTGGAATCTTGGTTCATCCAGGAAACAGAGTGTAAGCATGAGCTTTTTGCCCTACTAATATATTACTTCATTCATATAGTGGTTAGAGAAATAGGTAGAATTTAGTTTAAAATGAGTTTGGAAGAGATGGAATAGATAAAAATGTATTTGCTCAAAAAAATTTGACTATTCTAAACAGAGGCCAAACAACCAGGTTATCCAAAGCATAATTAGGTCCGGCAGTGGAAGAGTCAATACACTGGTTACAATGTTGTTTTATCATCTCTGACTTACATAACAAATGAATTATGACTGCTTCTGAATTTCCGTGATTCCTGCTGAATTAACCAACTCAGTTTTGCCTCTGCTCCTCAACAGCGAAAGAAATTATATCAAACATAAGAGAAGGCAAAAACATGCTCTTGATTCAGAGCACAGAAAATTAGAAAGGTCAAAATACAAATATGCAAGGGGTTACTTCACTCTTAAGTGGAGCATTTAAGATGTGTTCAATGATAGTTTCTAGCAGTGAGTCCCTGGTGTATGTTCTTGGTGGTACAGAGACCACTTTAAGGTCTGCTGGAATACATTGCATACTAAATTTAATTTAAAACCATTGTGTTGCTCTGCACCCAAAGAATACCTTAAGGAAAGAATTATGAAAGAAAATTACAATTTAGGCTCTGACAAGTGAAAGCTAGGTCTCTATTGGAGAATGCTGTTTCCTAATTTATTTACACTTATCTTTCAGTTGCATTGGCTGCATACAAATGGCTAGTTTGCTACCTGTTACATGAGAGCTGCATGAAACTTAATGATGAAAAGAATTCAGGAAAATCAGACTTCGAGTGCAAAAACAACTGTCAGGTAAATGGTTTTCAGAGGCAAATTATTGAAGTGGCTACTCATGAATAATAGTTTCGCCATTTAGTTATTGTAAAAGTTTGTTGCACTCATTTATTGCTTGATAAGAGATGATTGCTCTTGTGTATTGATTGACGTAATTATCTGCTACTCAACCACAATATTATCCAGCAATCAGTAAAATTGTCAATTGTGAATATTCACAGAACATTTGCGTATTGTGCAGCAACATGCAATCAGTGAAAAAATACTTCCTTTTGATGAAGGGTCATAGAGTAGTACAGCGTGGGAACAGGCCCTTCGGCCCAACCTGTCCATGCCGACCATGGTGCCCACCAACAAGTCCCATTTGTCTGCATTTAGCCTATATCCCTCTAAAACCATCCTCTCCATGTAGTTATCCAAATGACTTTTGACTGCTGTTACGGTACCTGCTTCAACCACTCTGGCAGCTTAGTCCATATACACAACACCCTCTGTGTGAAAATGCTGTCCCTTTTAAAGCTTTCACCTCTCACCCTAAATCTGTGCCCTCTAATTTTAAGTTCCCCTTCCCTGGGAAAAAAGACCATGTGTGTTTACCCTATCTCTGTCCCTCATGATTTTTATGCACCTCTATACTTCCCTTTTCCTTTTATGCAATGTTTTATACTTTTATACACTGGCTGCACCTACTCTGTTGTCTGTTTTCATTAAGATGGGGGAAGTGGCCCACATTTTCTGGGATTTCATCATAGATTGGTAGAGTTCTGTTGTGCATTAGTGAGGCATCAGAGAACATTATTCTCTAATGTGCTTCAATGAATGAGATGATGATGGTGCGATTCACCATCACCTTCAGTGCACCAGCACAGACCTTGGCCATCTGAGGAAGGAGTATTTGAAGATCAAGACTTAAACCTGGCACAAAGCTCATGGGCTATTGTGGAGCCATGGTGCACCTATGTCACGGCGTAGTGATAACAAATATGTCAAAGCACTGGAGAGAAACCACCAGTGCTATCTCCACAGAACCTTAAAATCCATTAGGTGAATAAGCAAACTATTATTTACATCTTCTTCCAGGTTAATTTTCACAGCATTGAGACCATAGTTACATTCAGTCAGCTCTATGGGGCATGTTTGCATGCCCAATACCAGACACCCGAAACAGCAACTCCATTCCAAACTCTGTCACGGCAAGGTGTTACCAGATGGACAAAAGGAGAAGATTCAAGGATATTGTCAAGGCTTCCTTGCAATAATGTAACACGAACACCAGTTTGTGGGAATTCCTGGCCAATAACCCTTTAAAATGAAAGATAAGCATTCAGGATGGGATTGAGAGTCCATTTGTCAGGAGTTCAGCACAAATAGTAGAAGGAGGGCACCACTTCCAAAACTATCCAACTGACCATCAGGTCAAGGACTTCCTGTCCCACCTCTGCAGAACCCACAGAAATGGATTGGGAGCAATTCATCCACAATCCTGAAGGAGAGCCTAAGAAGAGGATTTACTGTTAGTTTGAGTCCAAATAAATTTAAGTACATACGACTTGGTGATATTTACTAAAAAGCAAAACCAGCTGTGGCAGGAGGTAAATACAAGTGTGCCAGGTAAAATAAATATGGTAAACTTTCACAATATATCAACAAGTTATTATACAGTTTACAAAGAACATTCATGCACAGGCTTGGCATAGTAGGGCAAGAAACTCAGCTATGTAGGGCAAGAAACTCACCTTTGATCATTTGCATCCACATGCAAATATATTGGCAGCTGCATGCACATCAGTGTATTGATGAGTTATTGAAGTAGTAAAGAGGCCTGGACTACTGATTCAGTGGCATGAGTTTCAACCTCACCAATGCAAGGTTTAAATTTAAGTGGTTAAATAAATCTATAATTTGACATGAAAAGCTAGTTTCAGACTGGATTGTTGTAAAAGCCCATTCAGGGAAGGAAATCAACTGATCTTTTCTACTCTGGCCTATGCTTGACTCCAGACCCTTAACTGTCACCTCAGTTGAGGGACAGTTAAGGATGGACAATAAATACTGGCATCCACATCCCATGAATAAACAGGTAAAAAGGATATTGAATTCCACTTAATTTCATTCCTTTGAAGTCAAGCTTGCCAGAAAGCCTGTGGGCAATATCAAAGAGCACGCAGGGTTTTGCACAACATTTAGACCCAGCTTATTCTTTCCAACATTGGAATGGTGGGCAACTGTATGTGCAAAACCAATTATCAGACACCATCTGAGAGCTGGTGTTACATCTCCCATTGCAGCACCATCAGAGGCCACCCAACATCTAAGTGTCATAGAGTCATGAATGAAAACAGTACAGCAAAGGAGGCCATTCAGCATATTGTTTCCAAGCCATGCAATAAAGAGTTTTTTTAAGTTAGTCCCACTTGCAAGCTTTATTGTAACCCTGTAATTGTAGCACTTATCCGGGTAATATTTAAATATGATGAAGGTTTCTGCTTCCACCACCCTTTTAGGCAGCAAGTTCCAGATCACCACCTCCTCCCCCCCACCCAAAACTCTTTGGATAAATAAAAGTTCCAAAACTCCATTCTAATTTTTCTACTAGTCAACTTAAGTCTGTCATATTGTTATTCTCCTTGTTACTCAGGGAATTGGTCTTCCTGTTCACCTTTCATAAATGTATATACCTCAGTTAAATATTCTCACGTTTTCTTTTCCTCTAAATAAAACAAGCTTATTCGAGGCTATCTCTCCTCTTAGCTAAATCTTTCCAGGTCTTGCTACATCTTCATAAATCCTCTCAGCAACTTCTCCATTGCAATAGAAAAGTTGTCCTTTCTGTACTGTGTGCACAAAGCATTCCATCTGTGGCCTTACAGGTGTTTTATACAGTTATAGTGTGACCTCCCTACTCCTGTGTTCCATGCCATGGCCAATGACGGCAAGGTTCTTAACCAGTTTACCTAATAATCTGCCTACCTTCGGGGATCTATTCTCATGCATTCCAAGGTCCATTTATATCTTACCATTTACTGGGTACTCCATTGCCTAATTTGCTCTTCCCAAATGCATTCCCTCATCCTTCTCTGTATCAAAATAAACTTGTCAGTTATGTCCAGTAACCTGTCCATTGATGTCTTGTTCCTCCCTCATCAGTGGCCATGCTACTAATTGTGGTAGCACCCGCAATAATTTTATGTGTTGAATTGGAAACTCATCTTGCTGCCTTTTAAGCAGAGATCATTGCTATCATACGAGCATTCAAAGAGGTTGGCAAGTTTGTTGAGCAATAGATTACAAGGTTTGCTGAAAATGTCTCTACTGAATCATTAATGTCTTGAGCATTGTTCATCACTGAAGTGCAAGTAGAATTGCTCCCTGAAGACCCTTAGTGGATGTGCTCTCCTGCTGGGAGCCCTTCTCCTCTCCTCCCTTCCTATCGTCCAATGGCTTGTCTTGCTTTCCATGCCCTCTGATTATTCTCCCTGTCGTATTCCAAGAAATGTCTGCTAAAGCATCTGTGTCTGATAGCAACTGTTTCGTGCAAAGGCAATGGTTTAGACCATCTCTTAAGCTGCTGTAATATAATTCTCTGAAGATTTTAACAATTCTTAATAAGTAAAAAAGCATGAAGCTCTAATTGACGAAGTAAAATTCATTCAGCAACTATTAACAATGGCTTATGATCTTCAGTATGTGTTGAATGTGTGGAGCAAGCTTTTTTGCAGGCAGCATTGGCATTAAATTAGCATTTTACATAAATGTTAAGTATATCAGTATCTATAGTGCCCAAACAACAGACACCACATAACTGAAGTTTGCAGCTCTGTCTCATTCTGCTTAACAAGAGCCTTGCATTCACATTTCCCAGTCATACACACCATAGATCCTATTAATTGGAGGCTGTTTGGATGAGTTTTCCCCATAGAGAAGTCCCTGGGCAGTTGCAAGAACAAATAAAGATGAGTGTTATTATTTGCCATTTTCTGTAACATATCTGTGAATGTCTCTAACATTCTGTACCATTCACAAACAGTCGATAACCATTTAAAACTAATCAAACAATTAAAACAATTTATTTTTTTAAAATTAAAACATGAAAACCGAAATAAGATACAATTATAAAGACTAGATGCAATTCATACAGAAAGTACAAAGTACTTAAACCTTACCTTTCCCAGTTACAGCTGTTTGTCTCCAATAAAGTTAATGAAATTGCTTTACTTGTCCTGTATGTAATCAGGCATTAGTACTACAGGCAGACTTTCAATGGGGAGTCCAGCTGTTGAGTGCAGTCAGCAAAACCCCAGAGTGCACTTCTCAAGACGCTGAGCATTTCCAAATTTGAGATGGTTACGTTCCACACAGAATGGCCAACAGTTCTCAGGAAAATCCAGACTCCCTTTATATTATTGAAGTCACTATTTCGTTCAGCATTCAATAATGTTGTTTTCAGTATAACATGAACCTTATATAGCCCCTTAGATAACTTATCGCCCATTGATCTAACACCAACATTTAAATTAGAAACACATTTTATGTCTGTGTTTAACGGCTTGGCTTTGTAATGAAATTCAACCATTATACTTCCCACCATAAGAATTTGATAGAATGTTCACCTATGATAGCAGCAGTTAGGCAAATAAAAAGATGGTACATAAATTTGCATTCATTGATATCTTGGTGTGATTTGGTACGGTTTTAAAAGGATAACAATGCAATCTTTAAATCCCCGTTGCAGTCATTAAAGTGCATTAAATCTTCTACTTTGTGTTGATATACTGGATTGTTAACAGGATATGGAAGTAAATTGTAAAAATTTTGAATTATTATTTCATTTTATTTGACTAAATGTGTGATAAAGATGGGAAATTGTAACAAGAAGATTCTCATTTTGCGTTGTGTATTACTGTGGAGCTCGCAGGGAAAAAGTGCTGTTTGGACAATAATATCTGATCAGTCCTGTTCTAGCTGCTGCTAAGTATTTACCAGGCAATAGCCACTCCTTTACCTTTCCTAACTGTATAGCAAACTTACATTTAATGTTTGAGCCATATGTCATAATATAAGACTAATAGAAACAAAAGCTAAAAGTAGAAGATGCCACAATTCTTCTTTTGTCAGGACAGTTTCATTATGTATATTAAAATAAAGTTTAAGTTCCATTTTTAATACTGTGCAGAAACTCTTCACCATGTTAAACCTTCTCCAAACCACACGTGGAAAACCTAGTACAGGTAGACTATATGTTCATCTCAGTGATGAGATAAACAGAGTGGGGAAATTTAACATTTATCTTCTTTTAACATAGAACTTTCTTTCAAGTTGAATTTATTCTCATGTGCACAAGTGAGGTACGGGTACATTGAAAAGGTTGCTTGCAGCAGCATCATAGGCACGTAGGTTCAGACAACATACAGAATATAAATTATACAAAACAGGGCAAAAAAAAGACTGTGTAAACTTTGAGAACTACTGAGGTAATTCTTGGATGAAGTCAGCTAAAATATCTCATTTACTAACAAAGTCTCTGAGGTTCCTGCTACTTGTTAAGTGAAATCGATGCTGTCTCTGAAAGATTAATTTGCCAGATTATCAGGAGCCAGATTATTTGCAACTCCCAGTAATATGCCCAACTCACTGGATTTCATTAGAGACCTAGAAACCAGTCAAAGTATCCAGCTGATCCTACTGACTATTGAAATCTAAAGTTCCCATTGAAGGCTGACTGCACTTTACTTCCAATAGTAGGTTCCATCTTGAAACCATCTCAACCAAAGTTGACAACACTTAAGTCCTATTTCCCATACATATAGTCACTGCTTCAGTTACACTGTTACTCATGATTTTAAAAAAGGCCCATTGATTTCAGTGTTAAAATTTTCAGTTAACCCTGTCTCAGCATCCATTGAGGGCACAGTTCCAGACTTTCCATTGCCCTTTTGTGTAAAGAAATTCTTCCTGACTTTAAGCCTGATCAATCCACCTCTACGTTAAGGTAGCACGCCATAAATTATCAACAAAGATTCCTAATTTGGGGAAAGACTGGGAAACTAGGAAACACATTGCTGCAGTTGGCAGACTCTCTCCAGGCAAAGTGCAGTCCTTCTTTTACTGCTAACGTGATCTTCAGCTCCAAATCAGCCTGCCCTACTGCAGAGGGAGGCACCCTTTCATTCAATACCATAAGAGACAGGAGCAGAATTAGGCCACTCTGCTCCACCATTCAATCATGGCTGATTTTTTTTTCAACCCCATTCTCCTGTCTTCTCCCCAAAAGCCTTAACCCCTTTACCAGTCAAAAACCTATCAGTCTCTGCCTTAAATACAACCAATGACTTGGCCTCCTCAGCCCTCTGTGGCAATGAATTCCACAGATTCACTAACCTCCGGCTGAAAAAATTCCTCCTCATTTCAGTTTTAAAAGAATGGCCCTTTATTCTGAGGCTGTGCCCTCAGATCCCAGATTCTGCTGCTAATGGAAACATCTTCTCCATTTCCATTCTATCCAGGCCTTTCAGTATTCGGTAAGTTTCAATGAGCTTCTCCCCCTCATCTTTCTGAACTCCATCAAGTGCAAGCCCAGAGACATAAAATGTTCCTCATACATAAAGCCTTTCATTCCCGGGATTATTCCTGTGAACTACTGCTGGACCCTCTCCAGGGCCAGCACATCTTTCCTTAGATACGGGGTCCAAAATTGCTCACAGTATTCCAGATGCAGTGTGACCAATGCCTCATAAAGCCTCAGCAGTACATCCTTGCTTTTAAATTCTAGTACTCTGGAAATGAATGCTAACATTACTTTTGCCTTCCTTACTACTGACGCAACCTGGAAGCTAACCTAAAGAAAATCCTGAACTAGGACTCCCATGTCCCTTTGCACCTCCAATTTCTGAATTCTCTCCCCATTTAGAAAATAGTATACACCTTTATTCTTCCTACCAAAGTGCATAATCTGACACTTCCCTACGCTGTATTCCATCTGCCATGCCTTTGCCCACTCTCCTAACTTGTCCAAGTCCTACTGCAGACTCCCCGCCTCTGCAACACTACTTGTCCTTCCACCTATCTTTGTGACATCTGCAGACTTGATCACAATGTCTTCAGATCCGTCATCCAAATCATTAACGTATAAAGTGAAAAGTTGCAGTCCCAACAATGACCCCTGCGGAACTCCACTAGTCACCAGCAGCCATCTTGAAAAGGACCCCTTCATTCCCAATCTCTACCAGTCAGCCAGTCTTCTACCCATACTAGTACCTTGCTTCTAACACCATGGGCTCTTATCTTGATTAGCAGCCTTGTGTGCGGCATCTTGTCAAAGGCCTTCTGAAAGTCCAAGAAACAAATATCCACTGAATCTCCTTTGTCTAACCAAATACAAAGGAAAGCATTTGTAGATTTTTTTAAATACTTATATTTTGTTTATCTCATCTTTCAGAGTGGACCAATATTTGATATTATTATAATATTTAAAACATTCCAAGAACTTCTAAGTAGATGGTCTAAAGGGTGTACTTTCATTGAAGAATTAAGAAAAGTTAAATTTCAGCTGCTGAGGTGATTGTGACCAGATATCCAATATGGCGGTGACAATGGGTTCGATTGTGCTGGCGTCCAGCCTGAATCACCACCAGAGATTCCCTCACTTCATTTACCTGAACTAGATGCAGGAGCTTATTTTACAGGCTGTGTGCACCCTGAAGTAGGGTGGTCCAGACAGTCAGGCCCTCAGGTGGGAAGGCCTACTCTCTACCTTGTTATGCTTTTGCCTCTATGCCTTGAATAAATTGTAATATCTATATTCTGCTGTGTTGTAAAATATGAATGCATAATAGCTAAATACATGCTTCCGGCAAGTTATGTTATTAAATATTTAATTTTTTCTGGTTATTTTTCCACAGCTCAGTAATCTTTTCTCACTTATTTTTTGAATTTTGAACATTGCTGACGTGTAGAATTTATTGCTCACCAGTAGATACATTTGGGAAGGTGGTGATGAGCCACTTTTTTGAATCATTGCATGAAGTATAGTGAATGTGCTACTGCAATATTCTTAACTAGAGTGTTCCAGAATATTGAACCAGAAACTCTTGGTACATATCCAAGTGTGGATTGTGTAACTTACCTGTATTGATATTTCCATGCATCTCCTGACCTTATCTATCTAGGTGTAAAGCTTATGAACTGAAATGTGCTGCTAAAAGACCTTTAATGAGATGGTACAGTGAATCCTGTGGACATTATGCAGTCACAGTCAGCCACAGTCACAGAACACAGGTTGAGATAGTGAATATTTAAGATTACAAATGAAATTAACAATAAAAACACATTTGCCATTGTATTTTACACATAAATTGCACATAAGTATTTACTCCCATTCACTGTTGAAGTCCTGCCCATCATTTAATTGAATTGTGAACTTCCCCACCTTAGTCTGCAAACCTGATGGTGTCAACATACATGTTTCTGATTTACCATCAGAAATTGGATCAAAAGATCACAATCACAAAGAAGGCAGCCACCTTATATGATTTAAAGGGTCCCTATTGGGGAAATTGATTTCATTTCCCACTTACTCTTCAACATTGATTTTAATGTGCTGTCTTCTGTACATACAGCACGTAAAAAGATCGTAACATCTGTTAACCAGATGGTGCAATCTGTGGCCTCACTGAATGCTTTGGAGCAGCCTGACAGCACCACTCCGTAGTGAGAGGGACCCTGGCCCATAACTGCTCAAAGTGTAGGAGATGCATTCAGGATGGTATTGAGAACCTTTGCAGTAGGAGCATAGCCCTGTGTAAATGTTGGAAGGAGTGCACCACCCCTCAAACTATCCACTTACTCACCCCATCATGTAGGTTCTGCCCCACCTGTGGAAGAGTCTGTGGACATTATATTAACCTCATCAGTCAACTCAGAACCCATAAAAGCAGAGTGGAACTGAGGGACAGCTTCAGTAGAAGGAGGAGGATTAAACAGTGTTACCTATCCTCTCCCCAGTTCGAATAACTCCTTCCCTTAACTTCTCCCTTCCCCATGTGATCTTCCCCCTCCCACTCCATTTTTACCCTCCACCCACCACTCCCTTCCCATTTTCCCTCATCTCCTTGACAATGTGTCTGGTTGCCATGGAGAGATAACTTCAGAGCTGAGAAGTTGAATTAGAAAGAACTATTTACACCCTCTTTTTACACATAAATCATGCTTCTAAGAATGCGGGTTTCTCATATGAGGACAGATTAAGAAGCCTAGGCCTTTATCCGCTTGCATTTGTAAGAATGATAGGTGATCTCATTGAAATGTACAAAGTTCTTAAAGGGCTTGACACGAATAGATGTAGAGCTGATGTTTCCCCTGCTGAGGTGTCTGGTACCAGGGATCATAGTCGTAACATAAGGGTTCAGATATTCAGGACAGTGAAGAGAAGAAATTTCTTCATCCAATCTTTGGAACTCCCTACCAAGAGCACCGTTGAGCTCAATCAATGAGCATATTCAGAGATAAATTGATTTTTGGATATTAAGGGAAGCAAAAGATTTGAAGTTAGTTCAGATAGTAACACTAAAGGAAAAGATAAGTCATGATCTTATGAAGTAGGAGAGCAGTCACAAAGGTTTGAAAGGCTTACTCCTTGTATTTATTATGTTGTATACATTTCCAGTGGACACCCTCTCCATCAGTTACTTTCTATTAAGGTTCAACATAACACTGGTGTTATTTTCCAGAAGCTTTTCCCACATTTAATGAGGTCATCGACTGCCATTAATTAATTACTAACTGAATTTAGATCAAAAGGTCATGATCTATGACCTTATCTTTTTTAACCTCAATAAAACAAGGTGCAAAGAATGCTGAAAGAAGGTAATCATAAGTGATGTCCATTTTCACATTTTATAAGTCCCTCCCCCAGTTATTTTAATGAATTAAAAGTCTGATTGTAGGCAGTCCTAACCCCAGATCGAAGCATCCTAGCTGTGGTTGTAATATTGTTGCTGCCTATGGTAGCAT
>JARFYF010000052.1:99267126-99280910 GCA_030265395.1 Rhina ancylostomus
CCACCCAATCTTTAGGTGAGTTGAATTTGAGAATATAGATGTAAGTTAGTTCCACTTCAAAGCCAAGTATTTTGGGAATATAATAACATTCATTTTATATTTGAAAAGCAAAAAGCTGTGGATACTGGAAATCTATAATACGAACAGAAAATATTGGTATTATTTAACAGGTTAAGCAGCAGTTTTGGAAAGAGAAACAGAGTTTCAGGTCAGTAACCTTCAGAACTAAGAATTGTTGAAAAACAAGCATGTAGGAGGCAAGGGGGCAAGCGGATGACAACAGCAGAGGGGATATCCGTGATCAGAGACTGAGATTGATGGTGATGGTGCCAGCTGAGAGGTAGTGTTAGTGAAGGCTTGCTAATTGCAGCTGATCTTTTTGAAGGAGTTGTAAACAGAAGAACGAGAATAGAGAAGGATAAAAACAGAGTTCCAGAACTGTGAGATACAGAATAATGTAATTGTTGGAAATCCAAAAGACAATCTTAAAATATCCATTGGGTCAGGCAGCATCTGCAGAAAGAGAAAAACTGAATTAACATAACAGGTTTTAGTTCTGACAAACTGGAAAGGCTGGTTATCTGAAATTGTTAAATTTAATGTTGAGTCCTGAGGATTATTAAATTTTGTTCATTCATTCTGATTTTATTGGGATTTGGGTGTCACTGGATAGGCCAGCATTTATACCCCCAATTCACCCTGCACTGAATGACTTATTCAGCTATTAAGAGTGGTTCTGGAGCCTATAAAGGACAGATGGGATGAGGAAAACACACTTTATTCTCTGAAGGACACCAGTGAATTGGGTTGTTTTCAATGTCAATTGATAGTTCTGTGGCCATCATTATTAAGATCAGCTGTTCTTTTAAAAGTATTCCAGATCATTAACTTAATACAAATTCCACAGGTACCACATTGAGATTTGTACTTGGACCTCTGCTTCATTAATTCAGACTTTTAAATTACTAGTTCCTTAAACTAACCACCATACCAGCAGCTCATCCTAGTTCCTAGCTTGAAGATGAAGAGCTTCAGTATAACAATTTAAGAGGCCAGTGACAGAGAGATCAGAGTGGGAATGGGATGCAGAATTAAAGTAACAGGAAAATGGAAACTCAGGGTCACCTTTATGGACAGAACTCTGCAAAAGTGGTCAGTGAGTCTGGAAAATAGTAAGCTGAGCTATGACACCCCCACTGCTGGCAGGAGAATTTGTAGTTACAGGATGGCAAATTTACATAGCAATTTCATTTATAAGTGAGCCACAGGAATTTATAATGGCAAAAGCAAAACAAGAGCACAGCAAATGGTGACTGCAGAAGGTAAAACCTTACAGACTGAAATGCAGATGTAAAGATATTTTAATATATACCATTAATGAATTTTAAAACCACATCATTTATCCAGATCCAACATGAGACAGACACAGTTCTCGATGTAGTATATAAAATGCTCAACCCACTGAAGCAGATTTGCTGCCGATGACTATAACTCAGCAAATAAATGTCTGAGAGTTTAACTGAAAGGTCTTTAACAAGACTAATTTATGCTTAAAAGTAAATATTAATAGTTTACTCAGCAACGAATTTCTACGCCAAGTTATCACTGACTGATTGAATATTTGAAAGAGTTGACAAAGTGTGTTGATGAGGAGTGTGGTTGATGTCGTCTACATGGATTTCAGTAAGGCCTTTGACAAGCTCCCACATGGAAGCCAGGTCCAAAAGGTTAGAGCTCATAGGATCCAGGGCAATTTGGATCTGAAAGTAGCTTGATGACTGGAGGCAGAGGGCATTGATCAAGAGGTTATTTTTGTGATTGAAAGTCTATGACCAGTGGAATACGGCAGAAATTGAGCTGCTATTCTTGCTGTTTGTTGTAGTCATTAACAATCTGGACATGAAAATAGAAGGAATGATTAGTAAGTGTGCAGATGACATGAAAATCAGTGATGTTGTTGATAGTGAAGAAGTTGACTTTGGCATCAGAACAATAGTAGGAAGGGCAGAGAAATAGCAGATGGAATTTAATTCTGAAAAATGTGAGATGTTACATTTTGAGTGGACCTAAAGACTTGGATATACACAATGAATGATAGGACCGACGGAGGTACTGAGGAACTGAAAGACTTTGGTGTACATATCGAAGAATCCCCGAAGGAAATAATAGGTAGATAAGGTTGTTAAAAGGCATATGCATTTATTTACCTGGGCCATGGAATAAATAAACAAACAAACAGACTTTTGCAGAATTTTATAAAACATCGGCAAGGCCATAGCTGAGGTACAGTGTGCAATTCAAGTCCTATAGGAATCTTATCCCCCGGAGAGGGTGCAGACAGGATTCACCAGGAATCCAGAAAAAAAGTGTTTCAGTTAATGGAGAGAGACTGAATAGGCTGGATATGTTTTCCAGCAAGCCGAAAAGGCTAGGAAGGGATCTGATTGAGGAATACAGAACTATGAGAGTCATAATAGGGTAGCTATTGAGGAAATTTTCCCCTTAGCACTTGAAAGAGCAAGGCTGGAAAATGTGATTAGCATAGAAAGGTACTTGATGGCCAGCACAGGTACAGTGGGCCCAAGGCCCTGTTTCCATACTGTATGTCTCCACACTGAGGCAGTAGTAATTGACAGACCAAAACTCAATATGCAATTTTCATGACTTTGGAATCACCAACCCTGATCTGCACTCGTATCATTTTCACCTCAACATTCTAGTAACATTGGAGCTAAAACATTATAGATAACAGAATTGCCAACAAACTGCCGGTTGTGCATCCATTCCAATTTATGAACTGATCACTAACTGGGCAGCCAGGGAAACACAAAAACCTAAGTATACAAGTCAGGATTTAATGATGTAGGTAGGACATTGAACACCATTCTCACCTCTAGGTACTGCTAGTTCAAGATTTTGCCCAATTATACAAGGTGTTATGGATTGAGAGGAGTCTGTTTCCTGAAGTATTTAAAGAGCTCATTAAATGCTGAGGTGATTTTCAGGATTTGGGATATATCTGGCTGCATATGAAATTGATTATAGTAATTTCTTAAATTTGCAGAAGAGCTGTACTCCTCGAAAATGTTTTATTAAGTAAAATTTTTTAAATCAAAAGAATGTACAATCAATTTTTCAATACAGTATATATGTAGAGTGTAGTGCAGTGTTCATTATAGTGAAAAACTGCTTTGTAGATCAAAGCATTAGCCAGAGTCAATGGTGTTACAGTGAAAGTTCCTAGGTCAAATGTCCTTGAATCAAGGAATTATTCTATTGAGCAGATAGAACAGATTTAGAAAGGCAAGTAGCTGCAGCAATAAAACTAACTTACGTAGGAGTTACGGTCAACATCCTCACGCCAATGAAACGTTTCTTCACACCTGTGACAACTTAATTATAAGCACAAATAAAATCACAATTAGTGAATTTTAAAATATGTTGATAATTACCTTTTTATTAAGTATTCACCTTTAAATAAGATTTGTGTTTGTTGACATATACAAGTGATGATTATCTTTATCGTGTTATTACATCAGAATATCAATTAGGCTATAGGGATCGGACTAGGATTGATCTCCCGAAAGTTTTGAATGTTTTTGTTTCTTTTTCAGCTACTGTACATTTTATGTTTTTAAATTTCTGAGTGAGTAGTGCTGGCATCCATCAGAGTGTCATTCCAGTGCACCTGCTCAACTGTATCATCAGTGTGGATAATTGAGCTCCAAGTATCAGTCTCAGAATGACTTACAGAAAGGTAACAATTAAAAGACTATTCACATTTTTACTTTTCCTTCTTGTGAACTAATAACAACTATTATTTCACCTCCCTTTTATTTTAAGCATTTTTTTTTATATTCTTGGTATAAAAGCATTTTTAACAAATCCAGCATTTATTGCCATTGACAGTGTGGTGGTGAGCTGCTCTCTTGAAAGCTGCAAGCCATACGGTGAAGGTGCTCCCACAGGGCTGGTAGGTAGGGTGTTGCTGAACTTTTCAGCCAGTGATGAAGGAGCAAATGTACGTATAAATCAGGATAGTATTTCTTAAAAGGGCAAATTGGAGATGGTGTCCCTGTGCACCTGCTGCCCTTCTCCGGCTGTGTACTGTTGGCCACGGATTAAAGAAGTTATTAAAATGAGGCCCAATACCCAATTTAGTGGGGGTTACTGGTTTCCATTTGATTTCCGCTTGATCATAATTCCTCCTAAAATATATAACCATATTCATCTTCACTCCAAAATCTGCTCATTGCTTTAGTACAGCATAGGATTATGTAGTCAATTTTTTCTAATAGTCCTCTAGAAATGTTGACTGCACCACTACCACCTTGGAGCTTCCCCACTGCGAATCTTCTTTCTTGTCATTCTGGAGGAAACAAAGGACCATTTGAGGGATTGCAGGGAGACTAAACTGGATAGAGATTAGTGAAGCTATTTGCCAATAAGCTCAGCTTCACGCTTTCAGAGAGGATTAAAATGTAGAAAGAATCCTATTCCAAAAAGCAGCTGGTGTCAAGCAGCATCAGTAGGACAATTATGTAATCAAAACACTGACCAGTTGTACAAAATCTCTGGAGACAAAAGAGACTCCAGATACTGGAATCTGGAGCTAAATAAAAGCAACCTGCTGAAGGAACTCAGTGGGTCAGGCAGCATCCGTGGAGAGAAATGGACAGTTGATGTTTCAGGTCGAGACCCTTCATTGGACAGAAAGAGGGGAAATAGCCAGTATAAAGATCAGGAGGCCTCCTCTACTGCTAAGACCCGGGGCAAACTAAGCAATGGCTTTGCCTACCATCCTTTACACCATGGCTGTCCAAAGCTCCTAGTTGCTAGCCATTTTAATTCCCCTCCCCATTCCCACAGCAACCTGTCTGTCCTCATCTTTCTCCACTGCCAGGGTGAGGCCCAATGAAAACTAGAGGAACAACACTTCATATTCCACCTGGCTAAGTCTGTGGCATGAGCACCGAATTCTCCATTTTCAGATACCTGGGTCCCCCTCTGTCTCTTTCCCTCTCCTCCTGATCTAACCAGTTCCTACACACAACCAACACCACCACCCTAGCCCCGATCACCCTGTTTATTTCCCCTCTTCCACCCACTCCATCTGCCCATCACCCACACACTCCTCCCACTGGATTCACTCCCCCCCCCCACTGTTCCCATCTGCGGTCCCTTATTTGGTTCCATGCATCACCTTCCTTTTCTATCAGATTCCATCATCTGCAGCCCTTTGTTGCTTCTACTGATCACCTCCCAGCCTCTGTTGCTATCTCAGCTCTTCCCTCCTCCATCTGCCAAACACCCATTCTCACCTGGATCCACTTATCACTTGCCAGCTCTTGCTCATCCCTCACTTCTTTCTACTGGCTATCTCCTCTCTTTCAGTCCAGATGAAAGGTCTTGTCCTGAAATATTGACTGTCCATTTCCCTCGATAGATGTTGCCTAACTTGCTGAGTTCCTACCATAGTTTGTTTTTTTTTGTACCCTAATTTCTGTTGATCAAGATGTTAATGTTGCTACATGAAAGAAAACTTGTTTGGCTGATTAATGAAAGTTATGAAGCATTGGCATGGTTGGGTCATTTGTCAAACTATAACCAATTATAACTGTGGATATAACCAATTATAACTGCTGAGAAATGGTTGTGAGCATATCTCTTAGTAGAATCTAAATTGACAGAATACTAGGAAACTAATCACTATTTATCATATAACTCAAATGAGTTGTTACAGTTTCAGATAGCTATCTACAAATCATCTAATCCTTCAGCCGCAGGGTGCTACAATTTCCTTTAAAGGGGGATATTAATCAGCATCCTTAATTTCACTGATTATTTGCATCCTAAACAAAAATTATCTAGAAATCCAAATATCTGGCATTTCTAATCTTGTTATTTGTTGGAACCTCAAATAAAACTATACATGACTATGTTAGTAGAATGAGATCTTTTTGCAATGGACCTAGGCAGCAAAGCTGCATCTTTGAGTATACTTATAATACTTTGTTCAATATTATGTACAAACAAACGATTTGTAAATTTTGTGAATGGACATTTACAATTTATTGCATAAAAACTTTGAAGCAGAACCTCAGATTGCAGGCTGCTTTGCATGGCTCATTTGTTTAACTCCACTGTTTCAGGTTGCTCGTTTTGGTTTATGGAAAAACATGTTAGGTTGTACGTTGGGTATGCTGCATTACAGGAAGCATTCTTCAAAGCTCAGTGTATTTATAAAATAAGTACTCAAGCCCTGTAATTGGTGTTGTTTTGGGCTGTGGAGCTCATACATTACAGTACATACTGCAAGCTGCTATTTATTCCTTATTCTTATAACACTCTGGATAATGTTCTTATATTATAGTATGTACCACACTTGAAAATAAATTAGCTTAATTTATGCAATGAAAAACTCTTACCTTTGGTTTGTTTATCCAGATAATCAGAAAGAAATGTTGTGATGCGATCTGATGGAATCGCAAATGAAATTCCTGCAGTCACTTTCAGTGTGTTTATTCCTATAACTTCCCCATCCTGTAGATGATAATTTTTTTTTACGTTCAAAGAATTCTTCAGGGTGTATTAGGCACATTACCATTTGCTCTATTTGCTGGTTAGATTTGGTGAATGAAATGCATTTTGATGTTTTGCATAACACTTATTTTTATAACAGACAATATCATGCTTTTAAAGAAAACAATTTAACAACTTCAAGATGTTAGTCAATTTGGGAGAACTTGAAAATGGCAAGCTCACACACACAATGCAATACAACAAAGTGTGTTGCTTTTCAATGAAGTTGTAAAGATTTTAGCTGAGCATGTGAAGGAAAATGGAATGAAATATAACTTGGCTCACCAAATTCACCAATGGCCCTCCAGAGTTTCCATACTTCAGATATGTGCAATAAGCAGAAAAGAGCATAGACAGTCAGCATTTATCACACTGTAGATTTAGAATATTTAATACTATTAAGTTATGCAGCTTTAGGCACAAATTACTATGAACTGCCATTATTTTAATCTTTATTTTAGACCAGCAAGTCAGAATACATTAAAAGGAAAGTAGTGTTACCTCTCGCTCCAACTTTTCTCTTCTTACTATTTCAAGGCAGTGACTTACTGTTCCCTAATAGCTGACTCACTGGTATTTTCTAGTAGTACTTTGTATTTGCAAATCCTAACAGTGAGTTGCACTGAATAGGCATCAGGTTTAAGTTCAATTCTGCTCTTATCTATTATTAACATCTGTGCCAGTATACCCTAACAGTGACTGGCTAAATACCCAGCATATTAATATCTTATTTAAGGTTATGCAAGAACAAAATCAACGCGGAAACACAAAACTGCTCTTCTATTCATCTTAAATAAGAGCACTAACATCTGCTGCAAAGGTTCAATGTTTACAGTATAAAGTAACTCACACTTAGTACAGTGGATTCAAAACAAACACAATTAAGTTAACAGCCATTGACTCCATCAAAAACACTGGCTTGTTGATGGACAAACTCCTCATGCTTTCCAGATGCATGGCCTCAAAGCTCACTCTTACCTGTTGTTGTTCCCCAGGTGTAATCTTCCACTTGGAAGCTAGATCCCAGTGATGGGGAAGCCTAATCTTAACAGGTAACCCCATCCCCAGAGTTGCTTTCAGAGTTGGTAAAGCCCCACTTCAGGCTCCCTAACTATCAAAGTTGTCAAGATGGAATATTTGAGACCGTCCTTGACATTAGCCCGTACTTAACTTTCTCTCCAATTAATTTTACCCATCGAATTCAATAGGTTTACTGGGCTATAAGGGCTAATATGGCAAAGTATCAGCTGGGACATCTGCATGTTTGCTCTCCCCTTCTTGAATTCATGAGGAGTCAAAAACTGGTGTATAGCTGTCCCAGGGTTTGCAATCAGTCTAGAAGTTGTTGAAGCCTCCTCTCCAGAGATCTGAACTTTTGACCAATTATTTAAGTAAAAGCCATCCATTCTGAGCACAACTACAGGCTTTTGACGTGGGTTATATTTTCTCACCTTTCCTTTCTTGTCACAATAAGCTGCTATATTTACCTTCATGTCTTTTTAAAGTGATTAAATACTAATTTTTCCAAAAAGGTGCACAAATACAGAATTATACTATACCTTTGAGCAGATTGTCTCTCCTGAAATATTTGGAACCCAAAATGTATACTTCTAGCATCCTTTATGTACTTAAGTATGCCAGCCTTGAATTACTATTCCCTTCACTTTGTATCTAGTCCAGTCAAGGAATCCATGAGAGTTAACATTAGGCAACAAAAATATATACGTCAGCTGAATTGTCAACATACTAAGTAATAATGTCCCAACTTTCATTCCCACCCAGCTTTTTCAGAGAGAGAATAATTCAATGATCTAAAACAATTTTATAGATATAAATGAATAATTTCTTTGGCTATATTTAATTGAGTTTCTTGATCACACAGTATTGCATCAAAATATTTTAAAATGAACTGGTAAAACAAAAGACCAATAAGTACCAATCCATGCTCCATGCAACTTATTATCAAAAACTCCTACTTTATCAAAAACAAATTGTTATATAAAATCTATATCATCTGTTGTGAATGACAAAACCAAAGCCCATATAAGCATGTGATTACTCTAAAATTAATGATTAGGTTTCCATGCTTCAATTGTGTTAGATTCTAGCTATCAAAGTGTCTAATTTATAGCACAGATGAAGATGCTCAATGGTGTTAAGCAGGTAACTTTGGGGGTTGTTCCTCTGACTATCCATTGAATCACAGCTGATATGTCCAAGGCAAAAAAAAAAGCAATTGTGGAAAGTAAATGATAAGTAAAGAATAGCAGATGAATAATTGGATAGATATTCTAAAAAACTAAGAACAGGAAGCATTTAAATTAAACTTTCCTTGTGGCATGAATGTTCATGAGAGTGTAGCCGTATTGCTAGCCTTTAAACGTCTACATGTAAGTTAGAAAAAGAGGGCAACTTTATGTGAGCATCAGTTTACAGGTTATCCCGAGGTTACATATGCCTGACTAATGGATACCCTTATGTATGTGCAAGCACTCATGATATTATTACATTAAAAAGTCCAAAGTATGTACATACGTTTGTTCCTATGAATAGCAAATATCTCCATTTTTAGTAATTGTTCTTTCTTATCATTCTATGTGCTTTTGATTCCACTCATTACAATACTGTGGAGGCATGGTTGCCATATCGAGTGATTTTTGTATATCTTCTGACTTACAGACAAAGTTGACTTATGGATGTCTGTTAAAACAGAACCTGTGCAGCACCCAAGAATAGCCTATATTGTGGTGTTAGGAAACATTGCATCCTTTCTGGTCATAAAGGTGGTTTAACAATGACAGATTAAAGAATATTGAGACAAGTGGATGTTCCTTTACAACTAGCTGTCCAAAAGTTGGAACCAGAGGAAAAGGTGATAATGGGACGCTGATAACATTTGAAGTGAATTGCAGATAGAAGCCCATGGCAAGGATGTTCCAGAGAAAGGAGATAATAATGCATGTAGAAATGTTTTTAGGAGCTTACAACTTCAAACTGCAGTTTCTATAAAAATGGTGACTCAGGCCTGGAATCAGTTCCTGACATCCCCAGGAACAAATGCAGAAGGAAGGACGTCAAGTTTGGACATCAGAGAAAACCAGCACCCTTGTGTGAGCCTGGCCAGTTCCTTTTAAAATTGGGCAAAATCTGAATTTTAAGCTAGGATTTAATTTTTGAATTGCTTGACCTAACGATCATTTTCAATAATAACTTATAACATAATGAGTGTCAGAATTTATAACTTGTGTTAAGATTCTTTGTTCAACATGTGTGTTGACCAAGGGGGTTTACCAAGTTGACAGAGGGTCTTCAAAGGAGTGTGCTAGACAGCCTACACAGCTAAATGTCTCTTTTTGATTCCCTGCTTTCTCATATAGTTGCATTCTTACTGGCAAGCACAGCTGCTGTACTAACAATAACTCTGGGAACAGATATTATTTGCAATTCTAACTAAAATTGCACAAGCATCACAATAAATGTCAGCTAAACTGGGTGATTATCACTTGACTCAGCTTGTATTCATCATGCTGTGAAAGTATCTTGATATATTATACTTACATTGATTATAGCATCTGTTTGTATGTAGTCCATGTCTGAGTCTCTTAGACCCAGTTCCTTTCCATCCCTCTGAGCAGAACTGACGATTCCTGTTGTTACTGTATTTTGCAGAGCAAAAGGACTTCCAATTGCAACTACAAATTCTCCTGGTCGGAGGTCAATTGACCGACCCAGCGGTAGCACAGGTAGTTTTCTCTGCAAAGTATCACATATTTTATATCAATATAATAATGTTATTTTATCAAATAATATCTTATTTACTACTGTCTAATTGGTAAATATTAACATTAAAATAGATCATTCCAAACTTGCAGGAAATATTCAGGTTTAATAGTTTTTCTTTCCTTATGTTATAACAGTAAATCCACTTCAAAAGTTACTTCATTGACTATGTAGCATCTTAAGACAGCTAAATAATTTATTTACTTATTTTTTGGCACTTCCTCGAATATGCTGTAACTTAGTTACAAACTCGCAATGAATTTATGGGCTTAACCAGTCAGCGATGCAGGCCATACAGCTTTGTGACCACAAGAATACATTGACAAGGAAAATTTATGTAGTTTTCTTGGGTTTGACTTTGATAAACTCACAAGTCTTCCCCATTTGTGAAAATGATATGGAAAATCCAACACCAACCATTCACCTATTTGTTCATATCCTTTGTTGCATTTTGCCCATATGCAATAAAGGTTTATAATCAATTCTTATTGATGTATTTTGATTGTAACATAGGAATTGATTTCAGCAATGCCACCAGCTATCTGGCTATAAAAAGCATTTTTCAAAAGTCTATCTTAATGTTCAAGACTATTTCCTAAATAATTAATGATTTCTCCAAGCTGCTCACATACTATAATATTTGGGGAGTAATAATGCTGTTCTGGCACAATGGAAATGATGGTATTGGTGTCTGGGTAGTGTGCAAACTTACAAGTTGACCTTGTGATATAATGCAAGGTTACCTTGTTCACATACTTGCACAGTTCTCAGCACAAAGTGTATGAAGCAAATGGTCACATCACCTTCAAGATTGCTTATTGTCTTTAAACTGAGAGATGGAAGTTGCAGCAAAAATATTGTTGGCAAATGGCACATTTACAACATGCAGCTGTATGGGTCCTTCTGCCAAGTGTGTTGAAGAAAAGGGCCATTCCCCTCTGCAGAAAAGTGTGAAAGGAGCCTCAGTGGAGATTGGGGAAAAAAAATGGATACTGTCTTACCCACAACTAGTTCCTGTGATCTGATTAGTGAGAAAATTGTTAACACTTAAGAAGCACATATACACTTTGCTCTGTATTTTAAGCACTGAAAAAGTCTTAGTGACTACTTCCAATGAGGCTGACATTTCTCTACTACATTAACCTATAAAATATCCAAAGAACACACAAATGGTGTCAAATCTTGAAATTCTGGATTAACTGTGCCTGATATGTATTGTTGGCAAGGCTGCTCCCCATTGCATTATTGTCCTATCAGCTTTAATCGGAATCTGTAATTTTGGTAGCAGTTATTTTTCTACATCAAAGTTATTTATTTTGGAATTGGATGACTTGTAGTTTAAATAATGAGGGTGAAGTATGTCTTAGAAAGTAGCACATGATGGATAGCTAATTCATTTCTCTTATTTGCATTGGCACCCATGATTAGTTTCACCCAACTGCTATTACACTTCTGTATTCTAATCCAGCACTCCCGGGTGGAATGAAACTTCTCTTTCTAAATATTGTGTTTGTTCTACTTGACATGAGATTGGGTTACCTCTACAGCATTTATTGATTTAAGATCAGCAATGCCTGATAGGGAATTTGGAATCTTATTTGAAAGGCAGGAGGATGGCTGATAAAGGAAATGGACAAATTCACACAAATGCAAAGGAGAAGGATGAAGTTCATTTTGATTTTGTCGGAGAAGAAACTGAAGAAAACTGAATGAACTAAGTTTTACTGGTCATTTGACCAACTAAGTATCTAACTTACAAGTGATTGATATTCTTCAGTACTGACATCCTTTGCCATAATAAACAGGAATGAATGAATGTACTAAAATAATACAAAACTTAATTTCTAACTAAAAGGTTTACTCACCTTAGGGTTAATCTTTATGGTTGCTATATCTGACTTTGTGTCAATATCTTTTATTGTTGCCTCATAGATTTTTCCATTGTGTACCTGCACCTTTAGCTGTTGCTGACCTGACAATGCATTGTTGCTGGATACTACTACATGGGCATTGGTCACAATTAGCCCACTATCTGATATTATAAAGCCAGAGCCACTTGACAGTGGAATGTTTCGTCTCAGCAAAGGATGCCTGCACAAATGGAGAAAATTGAAACAAATAGAGAAAATTGAAACAAGGCCATGACATTTTTTTAGCATTCTTTAGAGCATGCAATGAACAATTTTTGTTGCCAGCACTTAAGTTTTACTAAATCTACATCCTTACCAACATCTTAATGTACTAAATATTAGGAAAATACTGAAAAAGAATTTGATCAGAAATATCAAATTTCTACAAATTTCACCATTTTATTCAATTGCAATTGTCACATCTTTGTGCACAAAGTGACTGAACATCAATAGAAAAAAAGTGGAAAAAAATACAGGGACTATTTGGAATTCTGTGTATTTTATTTGAATGCTTTTTTTCTGAGTATATTCAAGACTGAAATTGATAAGTTTTTGGACACTTAATGAAATCAGGGGAAATGCTGATTGAGCAAGAAGTGTTTTTAATATTCTTATCCCGAGAAAGTGTTTTTTATGATCTCATCCCTCAAACCCTCTTCCTACCAACCCCAACCCAATGGCTCTTCTTCTGATCTTTGACCTGTTGTCTACTCCCTGGGCTCTCTCCTCTCATCCCAGACTTGCCAGCCCATCCCCTCCAATCCTTGCACAAACTGCATGTAGATTTACCTGAATCCCTTCACAATGGTGAAGCAAGCGAAGGAAAGGCCTTTCCTTGAACAGGGTCTGTTTTATGAAGCACATAGACCTCACATGACTTAATTTCCCATCAATGGGCCTTTGAACAAAACTTTAATTGGACCACCACAAACACCCTCTACTGTGCTTGAGCAGGCATGTGTTATTTTCTGGAGAGATGGCTGATGACTAATAAAGCTCACAAAACTGAAAGACTTTTTATTGTGTGGAATAAATGCTAGCGGGGGTAGGGGTTGATGGTGGTGAATTCAAGCCCACAGCATACTACCAAAGCTCAGATAATATTCAGAAACCAACTTATTGTTATTAGTTAAAGGACTATTCAAAAGGCCAATTAGGCAACTACGTCAAACATTTATCTAGTGACTATCTTCTGGAGGCACTTGTAAATGGAAACAAAACACCAACCTTCCAAGCTACTCTCATATCCCAAGAGAAAAATTATTAATAAAATTAATGAATTAAATCAAGTATATTGTGCAAGTTTCAAAGCACATTATTCTCATTAGGCTTACCTTAAAACTAGTTCAATGTGAACAACTGCAGGTGCAATCTTTTCCACTACATCCGCAATAAAATTGAATTTATATCTTGGACTGTTTGGATGTGAATGATCTATACTACGCAGAAGAAATGTTGGATATTATTTATGAAATTCATAATATTCCTGACACATAAAATCAGACATACCCA
>JARFYF010000052.1:99323428-99334778 GCA_030265395.1 Rhina ancylostomus
TATTACTGTGAGCCAACACCACAATACCTTTGACTGGTTACTAACCATTTGGCAACCATCTGCAGAAGGTTGCAACCAAGACTGAAATACTGATTGGCATAATCAGCAAATTCATAGGCACTGCTTAAGGTGCCGACACGGGGGTGCTACAGACCCTCCGCTTTTACATGCACGTACTCTATCACTGAGTGCTGTGCTCTGGTTTGATGAGGAAGGCGCTTTATATAAAACATGTTGGCATGCAGCTAATTGTATTGGTGCCTAACATCTTGCATTCATCCCCAACTCAATGGTGCTATGGAATATTGCCTTTCCTCAACCTTGTCAAGAAGCTGAAACACCCATCGTTTGTCAGTAATCCAAGCTGTCTAGCTGCACCAGTATATCCTTCAGTACCTCTCTGAAACCCAACTGACTGCAAGGTTTCAAGGAGCTTTCTGGTTTTTGCCATATCAGTTTCAACAGTGGAACAAAGACTGTTTCAAAAGCATTATCCAAAATGAGGAACTCCCTGGGTTCTGCAAGCCTTAAAGTGCAGGATCCAAACAAACCAAGTAACATGCCATGGGTGATGTGGCCATCTAATGTACAAGTGGCAAATCAACCTCCCTACCAGTGAGTGCAGTATCCTGGATCAAACACTATTTGATGGCAATGTCTTAAAGGTAAAAATCCCTCCTTGAGAAAGTCGTATGTAACTTATGTACCTCGAACCCAATTTATAAATGTTGCTGCAGTCATGCACATATGAACAGCCAAAAGGTCATTAATCCATCTTTTTTGTGGAGCGCAATGAATGCATTTTCTTATGTGAAACTAACTACCTCAAGTGTACTTGGATTTATTTCTTTTTTTTCCCTTTCAGTTTTATATTGATCCAGCAAAACTACTCCCGCTTCAGCGATTTTTGCCTAGACCACCTGGTGCAAGAGGTCAGGGGAGGGGAGCTCGTGGTGGTGGCCGAGGTGGACGTGGTGGTCGAGGCGGTGGCAGGGGCGGTAAGAAATGTTCCACTAATTGAATAAGATCTACGAAGTATCTAAACAAGCACCTTTTTTAATGTTCTATACATTTCAAGACACCACAGCAGTGTTATTAAACAAAATCTGATGTTAACTCATGATAGAGAGATGTTTGGCCATAGAAGCAGGTTTTAAAGAATACTATAAAAGAGAGAGACGAGGTGGAGAGACTTGGGGAAGGAATTTTAGAGCTTACTGCCTAGGAAGCAGCGGACAAGTCCTCTAGTTGATTAAGTAAAATAAGGAATAAGTAAGAGGCTAGAACTGGAGGAGCGCAGATATCTTGGATATTTGTCTGCATGTTGGAGCTGGGGGGAATTGTATGGACTGGGGAGAGTGGTTGTGGTAAGGTGAGGCAGAGGACTGGGCTGTAAGCAACAATGGAGACTTTTCTGCCCAGAAGTCAATGTAGGACACCAAGCACAGAAGTGGTGGGTGAATGGTGTAATGTGCATGAAGACGTAAGCAGCAGGGTTTTGAATTACCTCAAGGCCAGGGAAGGTGAAATAGTGAATTCCAGAGAAAAGTACTAGGAAGCGGGGACTTTAGCACTTAGCAGACTAGCTGAAGCATGGGCGGTTAGGCTATGTTTCACAAATGGGGCATCTCGCTGTAAACCAGAAAATATGTTTAAATTGGTTCTTTTTTTTTGGGAGGGGCTTTTCTTTGGCTAACGGTTAAATCTAAAGCATGTTATTTTTATGCTCTACACCTTAGCTGTCAAATTTGATAATATGATTAGAATTTTATCTGATATTGCTGATGAAGTTCCATAACATGGTAAAGCATTATATTCAATGACTTAATATACAGTTCTTTGAAAATAGGTTTTAATGGGGTTACTTCCTCAATGTATGTGAAATTGAGTATTTCAAAGGAATATATGGACCAATTGGAATTCAGGACAAATGATCATAATTTTCAAATAACTTGAATTGGTATTGATTAGAGGTTGACTGAGAGTAGATCATTGATTCTGCAAAACCCCAACAATTGAAAATTAACTACCTTCCACAATTTAATCAGGTTAAGGTTTGTATGTAAAGTTTGGTCACACTTTAAAGTGATGAGTTGTTTGGAAAGGATGCACTGCTCATAATTGTTTTTTGTAAAATTTAGCTATGTACACTTGTTGAAATAACTTGTTCAGTAGAAATTTTAAAAGCTGTATGTTGCATTGGTGCAGCAGACTTCTCTATTTTAAGAATTATTGGTGGTGAGTAAAAGTTTTTGAAAAATAAATTAATCATTGTATTTTTGATTGTTATCCAGGTGGTTTCAGAGGAGGCAGAGGAGGTAGTTTTAGAGGAGGCAGAGGTGGAGGAGGAGGAGGACGTGGCTATAGAGGTAAATTACAAGCTTGGATTATGCTACACTGACTTAAAGTAATTTTCCGTGCTTTCTGGACAAGTTAAATTCAAAATGAAGACTTTAAATTAAAAAAAATGTGTGCATTTCTTTAAAAAATCCATCTTTCCCACCATCCTGTAAGGTCTCTATTCCACTTTACCAGATTTTTAGTTAATGTGATATCTGTTCTGGAGGTGAGACTTTCCACTGTTACATACCAGCAACAATAGAAACACACCGAGTCATGTATATGTGTTAGAAACTATTTTATTAATAACTACTTGTGATAATAAGAAAAGCAAAAACGTTAGATATTCAACATTAACTCCAAATCTAATAACCTCAAAGCGTGTGTGTGGCAAATTCCCAAAGTCTAGAAATAGTTCTCAAAAGTTCAGTTCAGCAAGTCGTCAGGTGAAATGTGAGCAAAGGCTTTTGCAAAACCACCATTGACTGTAGAGAAGGCATTTGATATGTGGCAATCCACAAAAATGCCTGTTTTCCAGTACAGGCTAACGACAAAGTGGACTCCATTTGATTGCTCCAAAGATCCATACATGGATTGTAGTGACAGACACAGCTATTGTTCTTCATCCATTGATACAGAGACCATCTGTGTCTCTCTGTCTCTGTCTCTGTCTCTCAGAGCAAAACAGTCAGCTTATTGTTATAGTCTTGCTGTCTTGATAACACCACACATGCACTCTACTGTCCAGGTGCCTTAAAGGGACATTCACCAAATACCAACCTGGCTCGTAAAACCACAACAGTGCCCTTAATGTGTTTGCCTTTATCTCTTAGCTGTGGCTTTCTACCGATGTTAACGTGATTTCAGTCCCTATTTCTCATGCTTCTACTCTCTCCCAACCCTAGACAGAGCAAGCATGATGTTCCCCTTGTTCTTGCCTTCCACTCTACCAGCCTCTACATTCAACAGATCAACCTCCCTAATTTCTGCCACCTCCAACAGAATTCCACCACCAAGCTTGATTCCCCACCCACTTCCCTTTCAGTATTCCAAAGGGATTGTTCCTTCTGCCATTCCTGCTCCGTCATCTCCATCAATTTCTCCTCTTCTCATGATAGTTACCCATGAAATTGTGGGAGATGCAACACTTGCCTTTTTTTTTATTAGCCCCTTTCTTCCAACAATCCAGGAACCCAAATAGTCCTTTCAAGTGAAGAATTGATTCGTGTGCACTACTTCCAATTTAGTGTGTTGATTTCAATGCTCACTTTATGATCTTCCTACATTGGTATAGCCAAACACATATTGTGTGAATGCTTTGCACAATTGCTTCTTTCAACCTGCACCGGTGACACTAAGCTTCCAGTGACTTGTCATTTCAATTTTCCATCCCACTCCTATTCTGCATCATTCCAGTTATGCCCAACATAAGCTTGAGGAACAGCATCTCATCTTTCATCTTGGGTACATTATAGCCCTAGGGATTTAGTATTAGATTTAATAATCTTTGATACCCGTCTTTTTCATTGTGTCTGCCCCTTTCTTTCAATTTGTTTATTTTTTTCTTTTCTGTTTGGTCTTTAAAGTAATTATTACTTTGACATCTTTGGTCTCTTCCCTGTCACAGATATTCTCTCAATGCTTTTCACCCCTATCCATCTCTGCAATTTAAAACATGCTTGCCTTCTCACTTTTCCAGTTCTAATGAAGAATGTTTAATGCAGAATGTTGCTTCTCTCCCTTTTGATGCTGCTGGACCTGCTCAGTGCTTCCAGCATTTTCTAGTTTTGTTACTGTAAAATTAACCAACTGTAGCCAGCCACAATTCATTGGCTGCCAGAACCCTCATTATGCCACAGTTATCCCTAGATTTGATCATTCTGGTGTACTCCTTGCTGGATTTCTATTTTCTATTCTCGGTAAATCTAACTTTTATCTGAAACTCTGCTGCGCTCTGGTTCAATGTCCAAGTTCTCACTATCTCAATCATCTTTCACCCTGTACTTACTGGTCTTGGTACCTTAAGCAGTGTCTTGATTTAGAAATACCAATTTGCAAATTTCCTTATATTTGTCTTGCCATTGTGTGTTCCTGTTGGCACCTTGAACCCTATAGTCCTCTGACATTGTTGCAGTCCTCCAATTCTGGCCCTTTTAGCTTACCCGATCTTAATTGTTTCATTGTTGGCAGCCATGTTTTAATTAACAAACTCTTGAGCTTTGGAATTCTTTTCCCTCTGCGTCTTTTTCCCTTATCAATATGGTCCTTAAAACCAATCACTTTCATCAAGCATCTGTCTAAATATCTTCTTGTGTACCTTGGTGTCAAACTTTGTTTGTAAAGTGACTTTGTTGCTAAAGAGTGATTGTTACTTTGAAATGTGTGGTTGTAATAGTATATGGTTGCCCAATTTAAGATTGTGGTCCTTGCACTGGTAAACTTAAAGTTTATATGTGATGGGAACAAAAATGGAGCCGGTATGCACAACATTTCCATACTTTCTTTAGATCCAAGCAATTCATTTCTTTTTGTGTTCTGGAGTATTAATTTAGAGTCACCTTACGTACTGCATTGATTTTTAACTTATCTGGTTAGTCATTTCAAAGCAATTTAAGCTCCAACGGTTTATGCTTGTGTCCAGTTCGTGGGGTCCTCCAGACCAAGTAACCATTTGAGCTAAATTTCATCAGGCTTTTAGCCAAGCCTAAACCTCTGTACTCATGTATTTGTCGTTTTCTATCATGTATTGCTTGTTGGGTGACTGAACTCGTGATCTATATTTTATTCTCCCTATTAGGTGGTGGAGGAAGGTGAACATGGATGATTAAGATTTGGGCCACAACCTCCAAGCGTACTCTCTATTCGTTCTGCAAGCCATGCTTTTACATTTATGGACTGTACCAAATTGAAGTATATTTTAAATCTAGCATAGATTTTTGTATTTGCATAGTAATAATTGAGTTGGATGTATTTGAGGGTCCAGTTTGTATGTAATTTGTTTGTATTCTAATTCAACAAGTTCGGAAACTATTTGTACACGAGTACAAAAGTAGTCATTTACATTGACTTAATTAAATTTTACAAAGTTCTACTGATATAAAAGTACTTGGTTTACAACATAGTACATTCCGAGATAATGTTTCAGTAAAATTTGTTTTAAAGTAACTGTCACAACAAAGACTTGTGTGGATTTTTACCTGGGAGCCCACTGACTGAGACCACGTGCAAGTAATTTTAGCATGAAAATAATCATTGGGACGATATTTACATAGTTGCTCACAAAGTAGCCTCGCAGCTCCAACAAACTGGGTTCAGTCCTGGCATCCAGTGCCGCCTTTGTGGAGTTTTCCCTGGGGTGCTCTGGTTTCCTCCCATCCCAAATGCGTGCAATTTGGTAGGTTATTTGGTTACTGTAAATTGACTTATTGTGTTGGTTGGTGGCAGAATTTGGGGGTAGTTGATGGGACTGTGGGGAGAATGGGATACATTGAAAGCAATTAGGGGGGAATAAGGTTGCTGTGAGCTAGTTTAGACTCATTGGGCTGACTGGCCTCCTCTTTTATTGTAACACAATGTGAATGATAAGTCACCCTGTCATTGAGCAGTAAATTTTCAAATGTTTCAATCCAGGGGAGCAGGGAGCATCCTTGGCACAATATTGATAGTCTAGAATCTTTTCAAAATAAATCTTCAGCCACTCAAATGGAAACATGACAGAAAATGTTTTGGTAAAAATTTGCATGTTGGCATGGCAACCAGTCCCAAGTTTAAAATTTTTCTCAATCCTGTGATTGGGTCAAATGGCCAAAGAAAAAATTGCTTTTTTGTTTGGCAGGAGCTGTGCCTGGTTGATTTTTTAATGGCCTCTGAATTTGGGCAAAAATAAGACTAGCAGACCATTTGAAAACCTATGATTGTAATGGTTAACCACATTTTAAAACTTAGGCAGTTGATGGAATTCTTTTCTAAAAAGAAGTAGAACACAAAGTGAGTTTGTGTTTCCCACTGTGCTCCATGATTGACTTTGCTCTTGAAACTCATCCAGCAGAGCAAGGAATTGCACGTCCTCATTATTTTTCTTAATCTTTGCCTAAAAAGTCTAATTAAGGTTTGGGTATTTTGCTCAGAAGAGAAAGCTGCTCTCCCAGTCGGTAAGCTCACTGGCTGCCAGATATGTGTCGTTACCCTGTAAGCTTCTAAATCAGTAGACCATCAGTGGCAAAAATGATTTAAGTTTTAAAAAATAGTTAAATGAAAGCATTAGGCTACTTATGTTCTTGTTAGCTATATAATAATGGTAAATCAAGATTCCAACCAACTATGGGCCAAAGAAACATTTCTGGTATTTGACTATTAATTTTTGTCTTTTTTTGATGTATTCTTTTCTATTGTGAAAGACTAATTAATCTAATATTTCTTGAGAATTGATCCAGACCCTGCCTTCTCTCCTTACCCTACTCCCTTTCTAAACTGATGTTTAGTTGAACAGAATGTTTTTGACCCAATAAAGTAGGATTTTCTGGATTTTTGAACATATTGTATTCAACTTAAATGACAGGTTCAGGTGGCATATGATTAAATCACATGGTAACTGCTCTTTTAAGATTGAATTATTTTGGTTTACAGCCTGCAACTGCTTTAAATTCAAACTTAAAGTGTTTGTTAGTTATGCCACCATTCCTAATGGTTATGAATAATTTAAATACCTGAACATATGAAAATGTCTTTAATTGACTACTTTTGAAATCAAAAATGCAGTTCTTTGACATTAACAAGTCTGCAAAATTCAGAATTGTCAAAAATGGAAAAAGCTGAGAAACAGTGTTACTATTTCTGGTCAATTACTGTTTATCAGGTTATGTAATTTTGGACAATTCTGCAAACACTAATGTTGGGAAAAAGCAGCAGCATAATTATTTGCTTGATAATTTGCAGCTTTGCAATTTTTTACTCTTGCATATCTAAGGTTCTCAGTCTGGTAGTGTGAGTTGTCATGCCAAGATTGGGGTATGTCTGTATCCTAAAAACTGTTTATGCTTGTTTAATGAACTCTATCCTCCAATTTTCCATAAAGAACTCTGCAATGTAATGAATAGTTATTTTGTAGAGAAGGTAGATTAAACTTGTAGGATGTGTTTCTGTTTCCTTGAACATGGATATTGACACAACATGCAGAAGGATAATCAGGGTGCCAATAATGAATGTTCTACATATAATACTTAAGTAAGCATTTTCTAGTTTGGAATGTACATAGCTGAAACCTGTTTGTATCAGAATGGTGCTTAAAATACAACTTATTTATTGTAAACAGCGAAAAACAGCATGTGACTTAGCATAAACCCTGTTTGAGTAATCCTGTGCATTATAAAGTACCAGATTTGTGGTACTCTTTGTTCAAGTAACTAGGGAGTTCGTGTTCCAGATTTTAAATCCTTTCACTGGTTGATCCATTTAACCCTTCAGCAGTCAGAGTGTCGGCGAACTATTGTGTGAAGACGAGTCTTTGCCTCCAAATTTACAATTGAATAGATACAAACAAAATCTTTCAGACTCTATTTGAATCCTAAGGGGTTTCTAATTGCTGTAATGGAAGATCCTCTGGAAAACCTCATCAATTCCTCCACAGGTTCTACTGAAATGGAACCCAAATCTGTCTTTTCTCAGATGGAGCATAACATTGTTGCAGCATATTTGATAACAGCAGGTACTTGATTGTTTTGCTTAAAAGTAGTGATGGATAGTGAAGAAGACAGTGGGTGTAGAAAAGAGTAATGATTTTATTTGGACCAGTAAGAATATTTTATTAGTCAAACTAATTCCTACATCGAATTAGATCATGCTGCAGCATTGAGACACAGATTTATGAAATGTTGAACTCATAATTGAGTCAGTAAGTTGAAATTTATGGCAGAATATCAATATTGTTTGCCTGTTTCCATATTTGTAACTGGGGGCATAGATTTAAAGTAATTGTCCAAGAACGTGAGGGAAATTACAAAAGATATTTTACACCCAAGTAAGGGTAGGGGTCTGGAACTCAGTGATAAAGGAAGACCCTTCAGCACCACCCCCCCCCCACCTGATCACAATATAAACAATATTTGGACGAGTTCTTGAGCTGAGCCCTGCAAAATTACAGACCCTAATACTGGAAGGTGGGTTTGTATTATTTTTTGATCCCATGGATATGATGGGCCAAATGTCTTCCTTCTACGTCTTAAATTTCGTGTAATTTTTATAATAAGTGAAAGCTTGATAGTGTTAACAAAAAGAATAGCAGTGCAGATCTTAAAAATGAATGTTAAATTTGATAACAATAGAAATATTAATGAGAACCTTGTCATTGTGCTTCATTGCAGGAATATTAAGTCTACTCAGCAACATAGTAGTATTAATTATGTTTGTTAAGTTCAAGGAGTTCAGCACAGCAACCAATGCAATCATTGTGAACCTGGCTTTCACTGACATTGGGGTGAGTGCCATTGGCTACCCCATGTCAGCTGCTTCAGACCTGCATGGTAGCTGGAAATTTGGTTATTTGGGATGTCAGGTCAGTGTGCGGACATTCTATTGTTAATATTTGATGGAGGGAAAAAAACGTGCAGTACTTTGAAAATGTATTAATTTTCATTCGTTATTATAGTTTCTTCATTGCAGAATTTTGTTGGCAATTCAATTCCATATTCCCTCCCCTCTGAGTTTGTACGTTTTCTTTAGTGAACCAGAAAAATGAATTTAATTGTTATCACTAAAGTGTCCTAATCCAAAATAAGGCATCTCAGTTCATTGAAACAAAAATATTTTTCAGTCCAATTTGCAACAAAGGGGTCTATATAATTTTACAAGTTTTAGAAATATTTGTCTTTGTTTATGACGTGGGAAGGACAAAGAATAATCTTTTTCCTACTAACTAGAATATATGCTTAAATACTAGTTGTTTAGAATATTGGTGAAAATACTTGTACTTAACAACTCAAATGATCTTGTTTGAGTTGGGAACAATGAAATGTGCACCATTCGATTCAACAGCAGTTATGGGGCTTTCATAATTGGTATAACTAGTGGAGTGTACCAAGCATCAGACTTAGCCTTCAGATAATTAAATAGTAAATAATTAGAGGAAGGGACAACATAAGGTACACAAAAGTAAGTGTATGCTACAAAAGTAAGGGCATGTTGGGACTCTGCAGCTGGATATAAATAGGATAAAGTGGGCAAAAACTTTCCAGATGGACTTTAATGCAGGGATGAGGGAGATAATGCATTCAGTAAGAGAAATCTAGAGGCAGAATATTATCTAAATGGAGAAAGCCTACATATGACCACAGCATAAAAGGGTCTAGGTGTACTTGTGCTCAAGTAGCAAAAGGTTACTAGGAAAGTGTAGCAACTGGTTAGGAAAGCAAAAGGCACGTTAGCCTTTATTGCAAGACTTCTGAAATTTAGAAATAGGGAAGTATTGTTACAGGTTACTGCTGAGGCTGCATTGAAGTATTGTGCATAGTATTTGCCTCCCCCTTAATTAAATAAAGGAAATACTGTCCTTGGATGCAGTCCAGTAGAGATTCACAAGGCTAATTCCTGGGATGGGATGAGATGATTGTCCAAGTGGCCAAAGAAGTTAGATCTGCATCCTTTATAGTATAGAAGAATGAGAGGTGATAGTATTAGAACGTTAGAACAGAGGATATGACAGGGATATGAGATATTTCTGCTAGAACGAGAATCTCAAACAAGCATTTAGTTACAAGATTAGGGGGGAGTCATTTAAAACTAGGACTTGCAGAGGCTGGTGAATCTCTGGAATTCTCTACATTGCAGGGTTGTGGAGGGCAGCTCATTTGGGATATTTAAAGAGGAAGTTGATTTTTTTAGTTGATAGCACAGAAGAGGAGATGAGACCTGGGCAGAATGAGGCATGGACTCTGCTGAAATTTAGATGTTTTAGTTATAGGAGTTAGACTTAAAAGAATCAGATTTGATCTTTTTTTTTGCAGCACATTGTCTGAGAAAAGATTAGATGTGTATTTTAACAGCTATTCAAAATGGATAGTAATAAAGACTAGAAAGCCCATCAATAAAACACACAGAAATGCTAAGTATGAAGTTACATCACTACCTATAAGTTCCCATCCTAATCATTCACTATCCTAACTTTGATATAATTTTCTATTTTCACATCATAATTGAAATGACATAAAAATGCCATATCTGATATTCACAATCTTAACGCTTAAGTACCATTTAAGGTAACGTTTCATCACCATATCCCTAGGGCGCTAAGGACAGGCTTGTCAGAGCTGCTGACGTGCCTGGTTCAAGAGCAAAGGTTTGGTTTTTGTTCAGCATTAAATGGACATTAGATAAATTACCCTATATGCATCTGATTTTTTTTACTTTTATTGATTTGAAAATCAGGCATGGGTGGTCAAACTGATTTTGTCCCTTCTCACCAGTTGAACGTATGAATGAATAGTTGATGCTTTCTTTTATGATAGCTGATTTTTTTTAAACCTCAGTGTTACTTTCCCACACTTAACTCAATCCCTTGATCTCTTGAACTCTGTTGTGAATGTATTGAGCAATTTAGTCTTCTCTCCCCTCTTAGGGAGAAAATGCCTCTGAGTAAGGGGGAAATGGTCTTCTCATGTTTATCATGAAGGCTGACCCCGTATTTTAAATCTGTGACCTCAGGTCTTGGACATCTCAGATTGGCAGTTGATGCATATTTTATCTCTGGGCACTAAAGTGAGAAAAGATTTGTCAAATTTTGTAAATCCACTGAATAATAATTTTATTACTGACATCCTTCCACACAAATACCGTAAAAGTATTTAGAGTGTGTCTTGAGGGAATCTTGACATGAGATATCATCTCTCATCACAAAACATTTTGTCTGCAATGGATTACTTAAATAACTTGGACAGATCTCCCAGCTTTTTGAGGAGTGGTGCATTAATTTCTACTGGAAACCAGCAGTACAGCCAGAGAAGAGCCATCTAAAGGACAG